>SJYA01002932.1:4987052-5029321 GCA_006410615.1 Neotragus moschatus | reverse complement strand
GATGTACTCCTTTCCCTATTTGGAACCAGTCTGTTGTTCCATGTCCAGTTCTAACTGTTGCTTCCTGACCAGTATTCAATTTTCTGTCAGGCTTATTTCCCTCAGAGTAATTATTTAGAGATTCATCCTTGTCATAGCACGTATCTTAGCTCATCCCTTTGTTGTTGTTTTTGTTGTTCAGTTGCTCAGTCGTGTCCAACTCTGCAACCCCATGAACTGCAGCATGCCAGGCTCTCTTTCACTGTCTCCCAGAGCTTGCTCAAACTCATGTCCATTGAGTCAGTGATGCCATCCAACCGTCTCATCCTCCCCTTCTCCTCCTGCCCTCAATTTTCCCCAGCGTCAGGGTCTTTTCTAGTGAGTCAGCTCTTCACATCAGATGGCCAAAGTATTTGAGCTTCGNGCCAGGCTCTCTTTCACTGTCTCCCAGAGCTTGCTCAAACTCATGTCCATTGAGTCAGTGATGCCATCCAACCGTCTCATCCTCCCCTTCTCCTCCTGCCCTCAATTTTCCCCAGCGTCAGGGTCTTTTCTAGTGAGTCAGCTCTTCACATCAGATGGCCAAAGTATTTGAGCTTCGGCTTCAGCATCAGTCCTTCCAATGAGTATTCAGGGTTGATTTCCTTTAAGATTGACTGGTTTGATCTCCCTGCTGTTCAAGGGACTCTCAAGAATACTACTCAGCCAGCATTTTTTGACAATATGGGTGAACTTTGAGGGTATTATGCTAAGTGAAATAAGTCAGACAGAGAAAGATAAATACTGTATTATTTCACTTGTATGTGGAATATTAAAAATAAACAATCAAAAAGAAACAAATAAATGATCAAACCAAACAAAAATAAACATGTATACACAGAGAACAGAGTCGTGGTTATCAGAGGGGAGAGGCAGGGGGAAGGGTAAATTTGGTAAAGGAGATCAACTCTATGGTGATAGGTGGAAAGTAAGCTTTTGGTGGTGAGCATGCTGTAGGGTTTACAGAGGTAGCAATACAGGGTCGTTCACGTGAAACTTAAATAATGTTATAAACCAGTATTACTGTTGACTAGTATTCTATTATGACTCTACCATGATTTACTTATACACTCACCCATTGATGGACTTTTGGCTTGCTTTCAGAGTTTAACTTTCACAAATAAAGTTGCTCTGAAAAATTCTGTACAAGATTTTACGGGGACACAGGTTTTCGTTTCTCTCAGATAAATATCTAGAAATAGAATGACAGGGTAGCATGGTATATGCTTTAACTTCTTAAGAAACTGCCAGACTGTTTTCTAAATAAGTTGTGTTGGTTTACATTCCAACCAGAGTGCCAGCTGCTCAAGAATCGACTAACATTTCCTGCAATCAGTTTTTTACATTTCAGTCATTCTAATGGGTATGTTGTAGTGTCTTATGGCAGTTTTATTTGCACTTTGCTAATGACTAATGATGTTGAGAATCACTTCATGTGCTTATTTGCCATCTGTATGTTTTATTTGGTAACGTATCTGTTCAAATATTTGGCTGTCTTTTAAACTGGATCATTGGTCTTAATTTTGAATTGTAAATCTTTATATATTCTAGACATAAACCCATCAGATACATGTTTTGCAAGTATTTTCTTCCACTTTATGGCTTGCATTTTTATTTTTTTTCAGTTCAGTTGCTCAGTCATGTCTGACTCTTTGGGACCCCATGGACTGCAGCACACCAGGCTTCTCTGTCCATCACCAACTCCTGGAGCTTGCTCAAACTCATAGCCATTGAGTTGGTGATGCCATCCAATTACCTCAATCTCTTCTCCTCCTGCCTGCAATTGTTCTCAGCATCAGGGTCTTTTCCAATGAGTTCTTCACATCAGGTGCCAAAGTATTGGAGTTTCAGCTTCAGCATCAGTCCTTCCCATGAATATTCAGGACTGATTCCCTTTAATTGACTGGTTTGATCTCCTTGCAGTCCAAAGGACTCTCAAGAGTCTTCTTCAACACCACAGTTCAAAAGGATCAGTTCTTCAACTCTCAGCTTTCTTTATGGTCCAATTCTCACATCCATACATGACTACTAAAAAAGCCATAGCCTTGACTAGACTGACCTTTGTTGGCAAAGTAATGTCTCTGCTTTTTAATATGCTGTCTAGTTTTGTCTAGGTTTATTTTAAGTGTCTTTAAAAGAGCCTAAGTTTTTAATTTTGATAAAGTCCAATTTATCAACTTTTCTTTGGTCACTTAGTAGCCCTCTCGGTTATTACAGAGTTTGTGTTTTAAGTGACCCTTATTCTACTTGGTTTGTTGTTGTTCAGTTGCTAAGTTGCATCTGATTCTTTGTGACCCCGTGGACTGTAGCCCGCCAGGCTCCTCTGTACATGGGATTTCAGGCAAGAATACTAGAGTGGGTTACCATGCCCTCCGCCAGAGGATCTGAGGAGGTATCAAACCCATGTCTCTTATGTCTCCTGCATTAGCAGGTGGGTTCTTTACCACTGAGCCACCTGGGAAGCCCCATTCTGCCTAATAATGGCCCCCAAAACTGGTGATGCTGGCAATTTGGATGTGCCAAAGAGGGGTCATAAAGTGCTTCCTTTCAGTGAAGAGATGGAGGCTCTTGAGTTAATAAGGAAAGAAAAAAATCACATGCTGAGGGTGCTAAGATCTATGACAAGAACCAACCTTCTATCTGAAATTTTAGAGACTCAGTGGCGCTTGTTGTCACACTTCAAACTGTACAAGTTACGGCCACCGTGCATGATGAGTGCACAGCTAAGACAGAAACGGTATTAAGTGTGTACAGTTTTGAAAGACACTCACAGACACACACACACAATATCCTTAAAAAGCACCAATTACTATGCGTAAGGACCCCCAGTGTGTTGTTAGTTGGAAGAACATAACACATCTCATTTTCCAAAACCCCAAAGGGCAAAGACTTACTAACACTAGCCTTGTTTGGGCAAAAATTCAACCCTCTACTAGAAACACAGGTAAATATGCCCAGAAACATTTTGTGAAGTATTTGATTTCTTAGAAATATGATCGTTCGCAGAGGAGGAGGCAATGTCTGTGTCCTCACTGCTCTAAAGAGAGAAACTTTCCTTCCTGTCTGGAAAGTTCAGCTTTTCAGTCTTGTTTTGCAGTCCCAGTCGCCTGACCTGAGCCCAAAGCAAGTGGCAGGCATTTCACACCAGCTGGTGAATTCGTCATCACCACATCCCTTCCGAGTCACCAGGGAAACCTCCCATCAGTATGGATGCCTCGACCCCACCACATCCCCACTGACTCAGAATCTGTGGAACCATTCAATATTTATGAAGTATTCACTGTGCCAGAGGGTGGCAGCTGTTCAGATATGAGTATGACTTTGTTATTATTCTCAAGCAGCTTTGTCCAGTAGGGAAGATAAGAAATGTATACTGTTTGCCCAGATCACAGCATGAAGTTAACAAGAGCATGGTGCTGTCCCAACAGTCAGACAAAATCTTGAGATAAGCTGAATCCAACCCGATCACAGGCATGACCTGAATAACTTTAAGAGGTGTGGCCTGTCACATGGCCTAGGGAACATGGAATTCTGCCAACTCCAGTCAAAGAATAAAGTTAAAGAGAGGTTTAGAAAGAATTCCCCGCAGATAGACAGGCTGTGACGGAAGGCTCTTCATGCCTGATGGGAAGACGTGATAGACCTGGGACTCAAGGACCGCCCAGTTCCCACTGGGGGAAAGAAGTGAACCACAAACATGATGATTCACTGCCCAGCGACCTGGATGGATCCTAAGGGTGGAGCCGGCACTCTTACTTTATCCCGTGATGACATAAGGCTTTATCCAGAGACTCGTGCGTCTGTCAGCTCTTTAAACCCTCGTGCGGTCATGGGCAGTAAACGTGCTCTGCTGGGGCAGGGGGAAGCAGAGGCCCAGAGCAGTGAAGGGGGAGGTAAGAAGAGCCAGAAAGCAAAGGGACTTCCCTGGTGGCCCAGGGGTTAAGAAGCCACCTGCCAATGCAGGAGACATGGATTCGATCCCTGATCCAGGAAGATCACACGTGCCTCAGAGCAACTAAGCCCCTGCACCACAGCTATTGAGCCTGTGCTCTAGCGCCTGGGAGTAGCAACCACCGAAGCCCGAGTGCCTAGATAGAGCCCGTGCTCCACAACAAGACAAGCCACGGGAACGAGAAGCTGGCTGACTGCAACTAGAGAGTAACTCCCACTCACCTCATCTAGAGAAAGCCTGCGTAGCAACAAAGACCCAGTGCAGCCAAAAATAAATAAAATAAATTAAAAAAATTTTTTTTTAAGAATTAGAAACAGGGCTTCCCTGGTGGCTCAGTGATAGAGTCTGTCTGCCAATGCAGAAGACACAGGTTCAATCCCTGGTCTGGGTAGATCCCACATGCCAAGGAGCCACTAAGCCCATGCGCCACAACTCTCTAGAGCCCGGGAGCTGCAACGACTGCGCCCATGAGCCACAGTGCACAGCCTGTGCACTGTGATTAGAGTGTAGCCCCTGCTTGCCACCACTAGAGAAGAGCCTGCTCAGCAATGAAGACCCGCACGGCCCAAATAAATAAAACTATTTTTTAAAAAAGAACCAGAAACAGTAAAAGAAAGAAAGCAATGGAAATTCCATATTTTTAAAAAAAGAGAGCGAGAGCTAGGAAGCAAAGACTCTGGACGTGAAGGTGGGCTGCCTGGGCCCTTGGCCTTGCGCTTGTAACCAGATGCCAGGTGTGTTCCCTCAGGACACTCTGTCGGAGAGTGACAGGTGCTGTCAAGGCTGGAGAGACCACTCTCCATGGGATGGCCTTGGAAAACTTCGCTCGAAAGGAGATGTTGACTTTGAAATGTGACTTTAGGGAAGGAGAAGCCGAAGAACAGCTGGGGAAAGGTGGGCTGGGGGTAGGAGAAGGAAGCGCAGACGCTGGTTGTCTTTCCTTAGGGGTTCACGGCTCAGCCCAGCAGCAGAAGACATGCTGTGTCTGCCACTGGAGTTGCAGTTTTGTGGGACCAAGGACCTTGCCAAGTGAGTCTGGGGCCGATATGCTGGGGCAGGCTCCTTGCATGGAGCCCCGGCACAGGGTGGTTTGGGCCCCGGGGTCCACCCTCGCTGAGCCCAGCCAACTCACTTTTTGTTTGAAGCTGTGATCCTCGGCGCATTCAGAGTTGTCCTGCCAAATATCTGTGGAGTTTTCCAGCGTCTGCCAAGCACCCCGAGACAGGCAGTATCTGTAGGCCCTTCCTGAGTTCTCTGAAAGTAAACACAGCTCTAGGGGAAAGGTCAGAGCACGCAGCCCGCTCTCCGAGCACGTGGGAAGGCCCTCATTCTCACTGCAAAGCTGTGGAAAAATCCCAGGGAAGAGGAATTTTCACTTCCCCTTCGGGGGACTTGTTAGCATCCTCACTGTTTATTTGGGATGGAAGGAAAAACACGGAAGCCTCTACATTTTGTAGCAAACCACAATCCGTTAATGTCTGCTGTGTTTACCCAAAGTCCCCGGTGACTCAGAGATGTGACAGCCCTTCAAGGTGCAGCCCAGCTGGGAGACGCAGACCTGGAGCTTCCTGAAGCCCAAGAGGCCATGCCATGGGGAATAAAGGGCACAACCAAGCCAGTTTCACCTCCTACAAGCTCTATGCCTTGGGTGGGGTCCTACCCTCTCAGTCCCTCAGTTCCCACTTCTGATGACAAGTCTTGACTGCTCCGCCTCCAGTTCTTTTCTTTCCTCTTTCCTCTTCCTCCCAACCTATTGCCTCATCCTCTTTTTCTGGACCACTGCAGGAGCTTCCAGACTTGCCCTTGTGATCTACCTCCGTCCCTCAGTCCATCAGCGACAGGCTACCCACGTCAGCTCCCCCAAACCACCTCCTCGTGCCTTAACACCTATACAGTGGCTCCACATCTCTACAGAGGGGAGTTTAAAGCCCGAAGCATAAAGCACAGGCCTGGCCTCATTGCTCGGTCTTTTTCTGCCAGTACGTTCTCTCCCTTGGGCTTCCCTTCTAGCTCAGTCGGTAAAGAATCTTCCTGCAGTGCAGGAGACCGGGGTTCAATCGCTGGGTCAGGAAGAGGCCTTGGAGAAGGAAATGGCAACCCATTCCAGTATCCTTGCCTGGAAAATCTCATGGACACAGTGGGCTGCAGTCCATGGGGTCACAAAGGGTCAGGCGTGACTGAGCAACTGACACTTACTTATTCTCTCCCTTCTTACCTTCTAATGCTTCTTCCTCTAAGCTCATCTCTCGAGAACTCTGCAGTCAAGTCTGTGGTAGCCAGGCCTGGACTCTCAAAGGAGAGAGGACCAGGATACAGGCAGAGCCTCCTGGCACAGAAGACTTGCAGGAAGACCGGAGAAGAAGCAGAGAGGAAAAGGAGGATGTGCTAAGGACAGCTAAGGGGAGACCTTTCATGGGAGAAGGGGGCTGGAGAAAACTATCTGATTGGAGCTCCCTCCTAACCAAACCCTGGCTGCTCTATCCAGGAAAGCCTTAAAGGAAATGTTAGATATTGGTAAAATAAGACTTATTACCTTCGCGCCACCAAGGTAAGTAGGAAGGGCAGGGGACAGAGACATTTCCAGGCGTGGAATGAGGCCAGCACACATACTGATCGAAGGTCCCATTACAGACTGCGCCTGCAAAGAAAAGTGGGCAAAATAAACCGGTGGAGCCCAGAGCCCACCTCACTGACATTGAAGCTGGTGTGGCCCGAGCAGGGACACAGATCAAGGATAAGGAACCATGCGGGGAGGACCGGAATGCTTCAAACAGCCCCCCATGTGGCTCTGTCTACCCAACCTGACCCCTGGCGGTGGTTCAGTCTTTCATGTCAACATGCACGTCACACTGGTGTTGGTTTACTTTACACGGGCTGAACTCTCGCAGAAACTCAGGGTCAGGAGGACACTTAGAGGTTCAGCCAGCATCTTCTGTCCTGTAATTAACTAAATAATTGTCAAACCCTCACCAATTATATCTATGAAATGTGCAAAATGACCAGTGGATGAAAAGGCATCTGCAGGTTTGAGGTTCTCGGTCATGTGTACTTGAGTCAAGCACTACCTGGTCAGATGCCAATGATCATTATGAAATATCTGGGGCTCTCAAGCAGCTCAGGGGATGAGCTGGTGCTTTGCAATGAGTTACTATAAAGTAAGCATCAACTTTATGAGCCCCCAGAATCAAACGAAGGGGCTTCAAGCTGGACCCCAAACATCCATATCGCAAGCTCCTCACTCCTGGTTACCAAACATCGTTTCCTCCCATGGGCTCCCTATTAGGCTAGAACTCGGGGCCCACTTGGAGTGAAGAGCCAGGTTGTTGGTATCAGGACCAAGCCACAGGTCTGGAGCTTGGGGCACCCTGTAGACTGGCTGCCAGATCAGCACCCAGTCAGTACCTAGCCTGTGTGATCTTGTCGAGATGAGCTGCCCACAGGGAGGCTCTGGATCAGGAAGGCCTCCCGATTCTTAGAAAGCAATTTTCCTCAAGATGGAAGTGGTTCCTATAATGAATCAAGCCTTGGCGGCCACCTGCTTAGCTAAAGGATATTTAAAAGGAAAGAGGCATGGCTTGGAGACTAGACTGCCTTTGGGTGGGGAAAAGGCAGAGAGAGTTTCTAGTGGCCTATCAACCTCCAGGAGGTCATCTGAAAGAAGCCAGGAGATGAAGGGTGAGGCAGCTTCCATCCACAGCTGACCAGTCTCAGAGGCAGGGGGCCAAGGCTTCTTACTTCTTTCTTTTCTCGACAAAAAAGAATCTGGATGCACCCAGAGACCCAGCGTGTAGACAGGAGAGGCTGTGGGCTGACCAAACTATTAACATCTTTGCTAGAATGCGCTCAACCTAGTGCAGTCCTAGAAAAAAGTTAGCACCACGGAAGACTGAAGGACACACCCGCCACACACACACACACACACACACACACACACATGATAGATTCCTGGGTTAATCTATGACAGTGGCTCACGTCATGTGATTAGGTGGTCAAAGTACTATGACCCATGGCTTATATCAAACGTGGTCACAGGCATGTATATTCCATCTTGCATGCTTTTTTACATTGGAGGTGGGTAGCCTTTGTAACTGTCTGACCCAACTGAACACAGCAGAAGTGACTTCCAAGGCTAGGTCACAAAAGGCAACATGGCCTCTGTTCATGCTTGTGCTTGCAACCCAGACACTGTGCTGTGAGGAAGCCCAGGCCATATGGAGAGGCCACGTGGATGTGGCCTGGCCAACAGCCCCAGCATGACTCCTAGCATCAACCAGCAGATGCGGGCATGAACCAGACTTCAGATGATTCCAACCTCCGGTCTTTGAGTCTTTCAGCTAAACTCCAGACATTGCAGAGCAGATATAAGCCCTCCCCAATATTCTCTGTTTTAATTCCTGACACACAGAAGCTGTGAGAGAAATGTGTGCGCTCTAAGTCGTTTCAGTTGCCTCTGGCTCTTTGCAACACTATGGACTGTAGCCCACCAGGCTCCTCTGTCCATGTGATTCTCTAAGCAAGAATACTGGGGTGGGTTGTCATGCCCCTCTCCAGGGGATATTCCTGACCAAGGAATCGAACTGGCATCCCTTACGTCTCCTGCATTGGCAGGCAGGTTCTTTACCACTAGCACCACCTGAGAAGGCCCATGAGAGATAATAAATCATTGTTATTACTGTTTTGAGCCACTAAGCTTTGGGACTATCTGTTACACAGCCATAGATAATTGATACATGTGCTTACCAGAAGTTTCCTTGAGTAAGTCTCTCAGACACTTCTCTTTGTACTGAGCCCACTTCCGAGTTGTCTCCTCAAGGAGAGATCCTGTAACCTGAGCAGAAAAAAAAATCATAGTGAACTCCAGTTACCAGCAAGCACGTTATCACATTTTATCACAAATTATCACCTCACACTGTGATTCTCAAATCTTCCCACTGATAAGCCCATAATGGCCAGCACCATGGGACAATTTCTTTTGTACCTTATGTCCTGTCTTAAATATTGCTGCCGTTGTTTAGTCACTAAGTTGCGTCCAACTCTTTTGTGACCCCATGGACTGCAGCCCACCAGGCTCCTCTGTCCATTGGGATTTTCCAGGAAAAGAATAGTGGAGTGGGTTGCCATTTCCTTCTCCAGGGGGGTCTTCCCGACCTAGGGATCAAACCTGCGTCTCTTGCATTGGCAGGCAGGTTCTTTACCACTGAGCTACCTGGAAAGCCAGATGTGGGTGAGACTATTGTAAATTGCAGGGATATTCTATTGAAAGGCATTCAAACACACACACTGCACAGAGAGAACAAAACAAACAAAAACCATCCACGAGCCCTACAGATAGCCAGTTTTCACCTCCTGAGTTTAGTTCAATCTACCTCACCCCTCACCCTCACCACTGCCCAGCATGCCCCAGACCCAAGCCCATGGCATCCACAGGGTCTGTGAGTAGTTCCTTTGCAATTTTTCCAGACAGCTTTCTGAAGACATGCAAGTATGGTCATCGTTAGACTAGAGGTTCCCAAACTTTCTCAATTCTTGCTTCCTTTCCAGTCTTAATAATTTTTCCACAGCACCCCCAGGCCAGTAGAAATACTGAATCTAAAGTTCCACTAATCAGACTTCCCTGGAGGTCCAGTGGTTAAGAATTCATCTACCAATGCAGGGCACATGGGTTTGATCCCTGGTCCGGGAGGACTCAACTTGCTGCAGGGCAACTAAGCCCACATGCCACAAGTACTGAAGCCCACACACCTAGAGCCTGTGCTCCACAGCACGAGGAGCCTCCTCAAGGAGACGCCCATGTGCTGCACCTAAACAAAGCCTGTGTATAGCAGAAAGACCCAGAGCAGCCAAAGAACAAACAGAGTGCCATTAATTAAGTAAATAGGGCAAGCAACTTACTAAGTATTTACCTCCTAACAACTTAGTACCTACTGGGGATGATGTGTGCTGTGCTTAGTCGTTCGGTCGTTCTGAATCTCTGTGGCCCCGTGGACTGCGGCCTGCCAGGTTCCTCTGTCCGTGGAGATTCTCCAGGCAAGAATCCTGGAGTGGGTGGCCATGCCCTCCTCCAGAGGATCTCTCCAACCCAGGGATCAAACTCCTATCTCCTGCACTGCAGGTGGATTCTTTACTGTCTGAGCCACCAGGGAAGCCCAGGGGGATAGTAAAACATCTCAAACCTAACAGTCAGATTGCCCACTACCACCTGTGTTCCTGTTCCACCCTGATTTGTGCAGTGTTCGCTTTTTATCTCAGCAGCTGCAAAGAATCCCAGCTTTGCAAGTATACATCATCCAAGGGAAAGTAGTGCCATATAATGTTGAAACCATGGATTACCTCAAGTTCGTCATTCGCAGATAGAGTGTATCCCTGCTTCCCTCAAAAAATTAAAATTCCTAACAGCACCCCTGCCAGTTCACAGCAGGGGTGCCCTGGGACATGTTAGCACATAGTTTGGGAACCATGGGATTAGCCAGTAAGTAGTTATCATGATGATAATGATGATGAAATAATCTCCATTAATAATCTCTCTTTCTCTGTTATGGCCTAAGAGGCATGATGGTACATTAGCAACACATTGTTTAAAGAAATACATGTCCTAATGGGAACATAACTGACTATATTAATTTTACAAATTTGGCAGAGATGTTGATAACCAAATCGTCAGCTTCCAGAATCCTCCAAGTCACCCAAGTGAAGACCTTTCCTTGGATAAAGTACTTTTTATATGCACCAGGACCTAACGGAGAGAGAGACAATTTAAAAAAAAAATCGTATATGTGAGCTGTCTATGGACTAACATTCTCTTATGCCCCTGTTCTTTGCCACGACTGACGGCCATGGTCAAGGGGAAAAATTAAACCAAAGCAACACTCAGTCTGATCAGTCTGGAAAAGCTGGACAAACTCTGATTATCTTCCCAGGTACTTGTCCCAAGGCCACCAAAACCATGAAAGGCTAATCTAAGTTCAATCACAGCCAAATCCTAATAAAGCAGCGATGAGTGGATATTTTCTAGCTGGAAAAATCCAGCTCAATCCTGATTCCTCTTTCTCTTGCAACGGTAACCAGCACCCACTCAGTCAACAGAGAAGGGATTAAGAAAAAGGCAAAAAAAGAGAGCTTCTGTTGACTTGCTTTCCACAAAACCTCTATTATTCTTTGTTACCCAAGGAATAGACTTCACTGTAGATAAAATAAAAAATGAAGACAAGCAGAAAGGGGAGAAGAAATGGAATCTTAATCTTTTTACCCAGAAATAACTACCTCCCTCCAGACTCTTCTCTCTGCGCTCACACACAATCCTTTCTCTTTTTCCTTTCTTTTCTCTCTCATTTTAACCCAAAAGAAATCATATTATTGTGCAGTCTCTTTTTCCACTAGAATATACACTGTGAGTATATTTCCATTTCGAAAACTATACTTCTAAAACACCATTTTAAGAGTGCTATAATTTTCTACGGATGAATGTGATATAATTTATTTCTCAAATCCTCTCGCAAATTGAACACCTACATTGTTCTAGATGTTTGCTAATCTAAATGATGCTGTAATGAAAATATTCACAGCTAGACATTCGAACACATCTTTGTTTTCTCAGGGAAAATTCTTTGAGTTGGAATTTCTGGGTCATCAACTATACATTTTTAAAAGCTTTTGACGATATACTGCCAAATGATCCTAGCCAGAAAGAATTTTTTTTAATTTAAAAATATGCACCTATTTACACTCTCATCAGCAAAGTATGAAAGAACCACACTTTCACTTCTTAAAAAGCCTGAAGAGTTTACATTTTTTGACACCAAAGCAGCTCCTAATTAACTCAGCTGAGCTGTGGGAAGGGGGAGGAGGCATGAGGATATAGCCCTGTTTCCCAGCTTGAATTTAGAATCTAAACTATCCCTGAGAATTTCTCATTAAGGGAATTTTATGGTGACTTCCTGCCAAAAAAGCACGCCATGGTCATTTATATCCATGCAGGGCGAACGTCTACGAACAAAAGTCATCACGGAAATCTACGCCAAGGCTCGTATAACATAAACATCTGGAGAAAGAAGTTGGGTTTTAAGGTGGGTGACCAAGAGGAGGGTCTTCAGGATCTTATACACATAACACAGGAGAGAGGGAAGAGGTTCTGAAAACAGACTGGGTGGTGGAGGCGGGGAAGACAAGCTGCCCATAGGCATATTATCAATTATAAATATACCAAGGTGTGGCTTGGTCAGCGTCATCCGCCAGCCTGACTCACTGCAGATTCAGCTGTTGTCACATAGAAATATTCGTATATCAACAGCTTCCAAGGAATGCTGGGGAAGAAAGAACACAGGACTTTCAAGGACCCTGGGGATAGGCGCGGTGTCTCCACCACTTACAAGCTATATCACTGCAGGTGATCAGACAAGATCCTGTGAATCTTGGTGGTCAGTGACGGTCACCTTCTCAGAGGCTCGTGTGATTTGGGCAAGACCATTATGACAAAACGCCAAGTGCTGCAGCAGAACTTGGCACCTAAGAGATGGCTGACCCATGGTGAGGAGAGGAGATGAACAAACCCAGAGAGTCAGCTGAACATATACTCCATTTGAATATGAGACGAAACTAGAGCAAGGGTGAGAGCTCTGTGTCTTCAACTCTTCAAACAACGGCCCCGCCACTAACTAAGGCCCAGGCCACCTGCCCCCAGGAACATTATGGTCACTCGCCGAGAGGCAGCCTCCATGGCAAGAATCCCAGGCAACCCTGGACTGCGTTCACATCTACTGTCTACAGCCTCTGCGAGGACGTGGATGTCGAGAATTTGCTGTGGGTTTTCTGCCCGTCTGGTTCTGGACCAGCATCAGAGAAAGTCTGATAAGGTGAGCACTGATGAGACCCAGCACTCGAGCCCTCTCTTCGTGGGGGCAGGAGGGATACAGATTTCCAAGGCTGCAAGCAAAGATGAACTCTGCCCGTGGACCAAAGGGAGAAGAGAAGCATTGAGTTCTCAGAGTACTTCCTCACTCAGGTGAATGGAACTGAAGCTCCTTCACATCATGGCCCAGAACAAAGAAGAAACCTTGAGGGACCTCCCTGATGGTCCGGTGGCTAAAAATCCTCACTCCCATTGCAGGCGGCCCAGGTTCCATCCCTGGTCGGGATACTAGACCCCACATGCTGCAACTAAATGTTCTCAGCTGGTTGGATGGCATCATAGACTCAATGGATATGAGTTTGAGCAAACTCCAGAAGATAGTGAAGAACAGGGAAGCCTGGCATGCTGCAGCCCACGGGGTCACAAAGAGTCAGACACGACTTAGCGACTGAACAGCAAATGCCGCAACAAGACCCAGAACAGCCAAATACATTTTAAAAAATTGGAAAAAAAAAGGAATCTTGCAAAGGGAAGGGATAGATGCCTCGTCTCCTTGGATAAGAAAAAACAAGCTACCAGAATGCCCAACTAAAGAAGACAGTTACAAACATACATTATGATTCACCCCTGAAGTCCTTAAACATCATGCTATGGAGCTCAATTTTCTGATAGGAAAATTGTTCAACTTCCTGGAGCTTCAGTTTTCTCATCTGTAAATGGGGTAGACAGGAAAACCTCCCTCCTAGGTTTGCTGAGAGCATGAAATAAGATAAAGAGCCCCAGACCTGCCACCAGACCTGGAGCATAGTAAGTGTTCAACAAAAATGTTAGCTTGGGTTAATCAGTGTTTTGTTAAGGAAAAAAGCAGATTGCAAGACAATATTTATATATAAGCCTCTGTTGCTTTTCTTTTAAACTATACGTAAATAAAAGGTAGAAAAGTGTGAGTGTAAGCCAAAAAATGTGAATAAGGGTGATCTCTGGGTGGTGGGAGTACAGTACTTTGTATTTTGTATTTATACATCTCCGGATTTTATGAGTTTGTTTTTGTAAAGAATAAGCATTCTGTATTTTTATAATAGGAAGGAAGGAAAAAGGAAGATAGGGAGGAAAGGAAAAAAAGCCCACTCATTCAATCTAAATACTCAAACCTGGAATAATGATGAACGCGAACAAAGGAAACACGCAGGAATTTTTAAATGCTATTTGCAGAGTTCACACTGACATGCAAAAATGCTTATCATCTGATGTAAAGGGGAGACCAAGATACAAAATGTTTTCCACATCCTAATTCCAGCTGGGGAAGAAAAAAATGCATAGAAAAAGGATCTGAGGAACATATGCCAAAATATCAACAGTGATTACCTCTGAAGGCTTGGGTTATGGTTGATTGCCATTGCCTTAATACCGTTTTACATTTTCCAAATTGCCTACAAGAGGCCTGAAGTGCTTCTATCATCAGAAAAAACATACGACTGATAATAATAACAATAACAATAATAATATAAACGGCTCTTACTTGTTTGATGGAAAGCAGAAGCAGAAGGGCCAGGAAGGGCCTCGCAGGGGTCCAGCGAGCCAGCTTGCGGTGGGAGGAGAGAGGCCCAGCCCCCTGGGCAGCAGGGGTGCCTGTGAGCAGCACGTGGACTCCGGGCAGGGGGCTCACTGCCCTCCTCCGGGACCCTGCCCAGCTTGGTCCCGGTCTCATCTTTCTCGCTGTGGGTCACAAGTGTCAGCACACCCTTCGAACAGTCCAAGATGTACCGCAGGCGGCCGCCTCTTGCATTCCTCTTCCTCCAGCGAGAAGATGTTTGCACAAACCCTCCGCACGCCGCCCCTGAGAGCGTCTGGCCCAGTCTAGAGCCATCTACCGAATCTCCAAAGTTTCTCATCCCCCATCCCGCCTCCCCCTCAAAAGGCAGGGAGATTTTTCCCAGACCTCCCCCAAGTGCTGGGACTTCCTGGGCAGAGGCCGCCCAGAAGAAGAGGCAAGGCAGCCAGTGGGTTCCACCCCTGAAGCCCCACCAGCTGCAAAGGACCAGGGTGGGACTGACCTGGATTCCAGCCTCTGAGGACCAGTGGTGGGAGGATGGGCCTCCAGGTCTGAGGTGGGCATCTTCATCAGGGGGGACACTTGTTATTGAGGCTTTACGTTTGTCCAGGATGGGCTGAGCCCAGCTACCAAGGCAGGGTCTCCTCTGGACCCTGTTTATGCCAAGACTTTCAGAAAGACAGCTTTTCTGCCCAGGAGACAGCAGCTCCTGAAGCAAAACCCCCATCAGTGGGCTTCCCTGGGGGTCCAGTGGTTGGAAATCCACCTGGCCAGGCAGGGGACGTGGGTTCAGCCCCTGGCCGGGGAAAATAGGATCCCACGTGTCGTGGAGCAGCTAAGCCCGTGCGCCACAACTATTGAAGCCTGAGTGTGCTAGAGCCTGGGCTGCACAAGAGAAGCCACCGCCATGAGAAGCTCACACACCGCAATTACAGAGCAATTACCGCGCTCTCTGCAGCTAGAGAAAGCCACTGCACAGCCACAAAGACCCAGAACAGCCAAATAAATACTTAAAACAAAACCCCATCACCGACTTGAGCTCCTGCTACACAGCAGCCAATCAACATGCTGAAAAGTCAAAAACGTGCTTGCCTCTAGATGGCTCTCACCTATGAGCAAATGTTGCTCAGTCCACCGGGCAGATCCTTTGTCGGAGCCCATGATCCGTTATTGCCAACTAACAGGTGTGTAGTTTTCCATGACAACTCACATGGACAAAATCTTCTCACCCGACAGCCTACTTCTTTTTGTCCTTACAATAACCCTGTGAGGGGATGGTTAGTTCTCTGCTTGACGGCTACAACATTGAGGTTCAGAGAGGTTAAGTGGCTTGCCCAAGGCCACACAGCATGTTAAAGGCAGAGCCAAGATACCCAGGTCTTCTGACCAGTCACCTGACCACAGAAGCTTGGTAAGGTCCCATATCTGACCCTAACTCTCTAGGTGAGTTCCTTTTGTCTAGTAGGTTCAGCACTGTGTCTCCGAGACACTCTGCTTGGCCCTTCTCATCCACCCCTCCCTGTCCAGCCCCTTCCAAGCCTTTCTTGAACTTGAGATTCCACAGAAGATGTCCTGATTGTATGAAATGCAGGTCAGCAAGAGACAGGAACACCATGTTTCCACTTAGGCTATTTTTTCCCCCATAAACTGGACCAGAGGCTCTCATCCTGGTTAACTTTCCCGAGTGAGTGAACTTTGAACAGTTGGGGCAAAACAGGTGACCATCCCTTAATAGAAATCCTTTGACAGCGTAAAAAAATTAATAATAATAAAATAAAATAAACCCACATGGCAAGATTTTAAATACCAGCAGTAAGACATTCAAAATGAACACAGACCCGCTACCCCAAGATGGACTCACCTAATGATCCAACCTCTGGAATCCATGTGGTCATCCCTTTGGGACAGCAGAGAGAGGAATGAAGTGACCCAGAGGGAGAAAACTGCCCACATGATGGTTCTGACCCTTCCGCGCGGCTGTAACAATAATCTGTGATGCACTTTACAGATTGTCTTCCCAGTCGCCTACTGGCCAAAACAGTGCCGCCTGCTTGAGAAGAATATTCTATGTAGCCTCTCTGAAGTTTTCCTCAAAAACAGCCTTTTTCTAAAGGGACAGGGGTTGTGGGGAGGGGACGGCTACACAGGACTTCCCCACTCGTTGGATGGATGCCATCTAGTGATAAAATGAGGTAACTCCTCTTCCCGCAAGACTGGTTGGCAGCCACACAGACACCGCTCACAACAGTCTTTGCCAGCCGGAAAATCCAGGCTAAGCGATGTGGACCCAGATAACACCGGCCTTTTCTCCCGCCTGCCCGGGTTGATTCTCCGTCATAATGGGGGAGGGGGTTTGTCTTTGGGAGGAGTCTAACATAGAATGGAGAATCTTTGGGTTCCAGATGCCACGTGGAACCCTTGAGGACATCATGCTACGTGAAATAAGTCAGTCACAAAAAGACAAATTCCACGTGTCAGTCGAGTGACCAAATTCATGGAGAGTATCATAGGGGCTAGGGGAAGAGGAATGGGGAATTGACATTTAATGGGGACAGAATTTCAGACTTTGCAAGATAAAAAGAGTTCTGGAGCATTGTGGCAGACTGGAATGTGCTTAAGAGTGCACTTAAAAATGATTAAGACAGTTAACTCTGTATTATGTGTATTTCATTACAGTTTAAAACGAACAAAAATGGCATCTCTGCTCAGTGTTTTGCAGCAGCCTGGGTGAATGCCGCTGCTGCTAAGTCGCTTCAGTCGTGTCTGACTGTGCGACCCCATAGATGGCAGCCCACCAGGCTCCCCCGTCCCTGGGATTCTCCAGGCAAGAACACTGGAGTGGGTTGCCATTTCCTTCTCCAATGCATGAAAGTGAAAAGTGAAAGTGAAGTCGCTCAGTCGTGTCCGACTCTTAGCGACCCCATGGACTGCAGCCCACCAGGCTCCTCCGTCCATGGGATTTTCCAGGCAAGAGTACTGGAGAGGGGTGCCATGGATACATGTATATGGATGGCTGAGAACCTTCGCTGTTCACCTAAAACTATCACCATATTGTTAATCGGCTATACTCCAATACAAAATAAACAGGTTTTTAGAAAGTGATGGAGAAAGTGTGAATAACACAAACCAAATTTAAGACCATTTCATGTTGGATCTGTGGCTATTCCATTGTGCCTAACACAAAATGGAAGGACATTTTCTTCCAGTATCTAAAATCAGTCATCCAGTTCGACAAAAGAGTTGCTCGCATCACATGGGAATAAATGAAGTTCTGCCCTTGAAAAAAAAAAAAAGAACAAAAACAGAAAACCAGCATCTCTACATCGCGGGGAGGACTGAAGGGCTGACAGTGCTGAAGGGAGCACAGCCCAGCTCTGTGGCTCGTTCGGGCACAGATGTCGCACCCTCGAGAGCACCAGTTCCCCAGGGGGACGTGCGGGGAGAGGTAAGGATGCCAGATGGTGGACCGAGGTAGGGCGGGTACCAGGATGAGGCAAGCGAGGGGGACCCCACTGCTCATCCTGCCGCCGCACCCCGCATTCAACCATGGACCAGTGGGCCAGGCAGCAGCGGGCTCTGGCTCTCCTCCCGGTCTGCCTGGCCCTCGCCTTCTCCCTCATGGCCGTGGGCAGCAGCTACTGGTGCGAGGGCACGCGGCGGGTGGCAAAGCCGCTGTGCCAGGATCGCCCGGAGGCGCTGCACTGCATTCACTACAGCCGCGGCAGCAGCGACAACGGGAGCCAGGCCGTCCAGTACATCTGGGAGATGGGGGACGACAAGTTCGTCCAGCGCCGGTTCCACGTGGGGCTCTGGCAGTCGTGCGAGGAAACCCTTGGGAGCACAGGTGAGCTCAGCATAAACGGGTCCTCTGGTGGTTCGGGGATGTAAGCTCTCTGGCTTTCCACATGAGAACATCGCCCAGACCCAAGAGAACCTGCCCGGGGAAGACTGCAGCCTGGGACCCCTGCAGGCAGATTGCTCCACACACACATCTGCTAGTCAGTCTAATTCAGCACAAACGCCTGGGTGAGTTGACGCATAAGGAAAGGAGCAGATTACAACTGGAGGTGGATGGTGGCACCCACAGAGAGGGACAGGAGGCGTGAGGGGGGCTACGGAGACCTGGCTGCAAGGACTCCAGCCTGGGCAGGATGCTCTTGGGCCCTGAACAAGCACAAGAAAGAGATCTCAGGGTGTCTGGTCACCCCCAGCCCTGCTACCCACTGCAGCTTCCTGGGTATTTCCCTTCTTAATCAGCTTCATCTGCATCCCCCTAAAAGCTGACCCTCCTTCGGACACCCTAATAGAGTCCTCCTGGGGACCCCCTACCTGGACTGCTATGCAGTGACCCCCTACCTGGAGGTCATTTTCTAAATAGCTCTGCACCTTCTTCCCAATGCCTCTAAAGAGAAAATCCATCATCTGAAATGAAGATGTAAAACAAAAACTCCTCTTAGAGAATGAACTTATGGTAGGTAGCCAGGTGGAAGGATAGTTAGGGAGCTTGGGATGGACATGCACACTCTGCTGTATTTAAAATGGACAGCCAGCAAGGGCCTACTGTAGAACACAGGGAACTCTGCTCAACGTCACGTGGCAGCCTGGATGGGAGGAATTGGGGAGAATGGGTACACGTATATGTATGACCAAGTCCCTTTGCTGTTTACTTGAAACTATCACAACATTGTTAATCGACTCTACCCCAATACAAAATAAAAAGGTAAAAAAAAAAAAAGAAATAGAAAAAAACAAAAATTCATGGTTGGGGTAGCTTTTGAACTCAATATTCTTTCTCTTGGGTGAATAAATTAGTCAGCAGAATGTGTTGATTCTCGACTCTGTGCGGTTCTGCTGAACCAAGAAATTCAAGGACAGAGAGGCCTGGGCGCACCATAGCGGATGGGGGCTTGGGGAGAAAAATCAGACGGGGTGCCACAGTCCGTCCCCAGGACTCTGACACCATTTCCCAGGCTGGCTGGCTGTACCGCTTGGCTGGTAAACCTCTGTCCAGCTATGTAACACCTGCCTGTCTGGCTTCATGGGATTTATAAAGATTTTTCCTTTTAATCCTGCTGGACCTATTCAAAAGGAACATCATTTCTGAGGATTCATATTAATCAAGGGATCACTGTGGTCTGATCCACGCTAAACTCACCCTTCTAAGCTATTGTGAATTCTCTTAATCTCCTTGGCTGGTCCCATTTTCACTCTGCCCCGCCCCTGGCTCTGGACTTGCCTCCTCTTATCCCTCGTTGAGATAAGGCAGCCCTCTCCAGAAGGCTAGTTAGATGTTCAGTCCTCCATACATTAAACAGAAAGACAGCAGTAGGGTTTAAGTGCATGTTAACCAGGAGAGAAGCTTTCCTATCTAAGTATCAGTTGCTCAGTCGTGTCCGACTCTTCAACCCCACGGACTGCCGCCCACCAGGCTCCTCTATCCATGGGATTTCTTAGGCAAGAATACTAGAGTGGGTAGCTAGTCTCTTCTCCAGGGGATCTTCCCGACCCAGGGATCAAACCCGAGTCTCCTGCCTTGGCAGGAGGATTCTTCCTATCTCATTTAATCTTCACAGCAAGGCTAATGTGGGGACTATTAAACCAGTTTTAGAAATAGGAAGGCCATTCCTCTGAAGAGTCAATAACGGGTGGATGGGAGGGAATCTCAAGAGTGTAGGGATATATGTTACTGACAGCTGATTCACATTGCTGTACGACAGAAAGCAACACAACACTGTAAAGCCATCATCCTCCAATTAAAACAACAACAAAAAGAAGAGTCAGTGATCTATCCCCCTAACATTCGCCTCTCTGAGCTCCTAGCAGCCCAGACTGGGAGCCGCAGGATGTGTCTTCCCGGCAGCTTCCCTACAGCCCCTGGATTGAATCAGGGACAGACTATGGGACAGAATATGGCAGGACAGTCTCGGGACAGACACTCCTGGGCCCCTGCAAGCCCGGTTCTAATCCTGAAACCGCCTCTACCCGTGTTTTCCGTACCGTGTTTTCCCCTCAGAGGTCCTCAGACACCCTCTTCCTAACTGTGCAGAGACAAATGTCCCCAGCTCCTCCCACCCCACCACCTATGATTCAATTCGGAGCTGATGTGTTAATGGGGCAAGATGGGGGTACCCACCGGGGACAACATTCCAGGGGGGGATTCGCCCTGGTGTCAAATCCTCCATCTGAGGATTACTCACCCCCAAACCGGAATTTGGTGACATTAGTCTACTCAGTAGATAACCAAGGACTCATATCCTTCAAAGGGACTACACCTCGCAGGGGGCAGCACAAACTTTTCTAGCCAATGTGTGCAGCATGGCTGAGGATACAGGCAAAGCACACCCCCTGGTGCACAGAATACGTCCGGGGGTGGGTTCTGCTCGTTACCTGGTACTCACACACATAACTCTTCCCTTTCCCCTCCCACTCCAGAAAGCAGGATGGAGTGCAAGTAACTGACTCACTTCGTAGCAGAGATGGTTCTGAGTCTGCTCTATTTCATTTCTTAAAGTAATTACAAACACTGTCACTGTCCCCTCTACCCAGAAAGAAATTATTTGAGACTCACGTCATCCTGGAAGCTGTTTGGGAAGTCCAGCATCAAGTCTTGCAGCGTCAGTCCAGATGGGCTAGGGTACGCTGTAATAACAAACAACGTCCAAGTCCCACAGGTTTAAACCACCAAATTCATTTCTAGCTCTTGGTATTTGTATTTTGCCGGTTGGCAAGTGGTGTCTCCTCACTGGAGCCACTCAGGGATCCGGGCAGAGAGAGGCTCCACCTGGACATATGCTTCTGTGATCTCAGAGGCAAGAAAATGAGAACTTTTAGGCAAAACACTAACTCGTAAAGCTTCTGACCAGAAGTGGCCCCCACCCATCCACCCCATAGTTTCCACCCCCAGTCCTCGGCCATAGCAAGGCATTTGACCCAGCCTGGATTCACTGGGGCCGGATTGTACCATGATGCTCCAGGGAGGGGCACCACCTCTATGGGAACAATAAAGCCACACTCCCCAATCCTTGTTCAGAATGACGTAGATGCACTCAGGCGGGGCTGGAAACACAGCTTGTCCCTCGTTGTCAGGGTTCACCTACTTGATTCCATTTCTTTTACTTCCAGGTGAAAACTGCAGAAGTTTCCAGAGTGTAATACCAGCTGAAGAACAAGGTAAACACCTTCCTCATGTTCTGCCCACCAGCCCTTCTCACCATTTGGACAATGGCTGTGGTTTTGGTTGGGCTGGGTGGCAAACATGAAAGAGTTATTTATAGTTTTTCCAGGAATTCAAGCCCCACAGAGCCACTGACTCTTTTCATGGGCCCTGTAGGCAGTAATGCTAAAAAATGTTAAACCATCAACTCTGCAGGGAGGAGGGGATGCCCTGCTAGGCGGTATTTGCAGCTTTTCGGACTGTGAATACTCCCACTAAGGCCAATTTCAATGCAAGGTGACCGCAGAGCAGGAAAAAAGATGAGTCAGTTCATTACTGCCACTAGCGTTTTCCCTCTCTATAACACTCATCAAATTTAAACTTACTTTCCTAGTATCATTTCCCCAGCAAGAATTTAACTTTTGTGATGACACGGACCATGTCTCTTTCATTCATTTCTGTGTCCCCACAACCAAACTGCCTTGTAGGAGGCTTTTTGCAAATAACAGTTTCTCTCCCTGCCCCTTTTATTCACTCCACATCCAACCTATTTCCCTGAAGCAGCAGGAGGGGTCCCACCGAAAGGATAAATCGCAGGTTGACATGGAAACATGTCCTCTCGAATCAGGGGGCCTCAATTCTCAGACTCCTTCACCCGCCCTGGTGAAGTTTACCTTCTCCTTCAAAAAATGAAGATAGTGTCTTCTGGTGGAATCAAAATAACATGGTAACTTCTGAACTGGGGAACGGGACCTCCAGCATCCTTCAGGCCCTCGCAGAAGAATTTTGCTTAGTATTTTTTTCCCTCTCAGCTAATGACAATCTTCCCAAAGCTTCTCTTTCAAGCCCCAGGACTCCCCTTGCACTGTCAACTTTCCAAGACTCAGCAGAGGTTTCTGTGGTTTTCATCCTGTGGTGGTTTTTATTTACTTTTTATTTTAGAAATGACCTGAATCACATGATTGAATATCCTAGTATTTTTAAGGGGCTCCCCTGATGGCTTAAATGGTAAGGAATCTATATTTATGAGTCCCAGCAACTCTTTTATCCTTACATTTGCAGGTGTCTTGTGGCTGTGTATCGGGGCCGAGGTATTGAATGTCCTACTGATATTGACAAGTGCAGTCCTCCTGGGCTCCAGAGTGAGGCATCACTCTGGGTTCCACTGGCTCAAGGTGGATGCCTCAGTAGCCATCCTCACGGTGCTTGCAGGTACTTGCCAAGAGCATCATCAGAACAGGCAAATTCCCTACACCCTGCCCCCAAGAGAACTGGCAGAGCTCCAGGCTGGCTCTTCCTATCGCTGGCCCATTCAGTGGGACAACTGGTCCACTGGAGAAGTTACCAAATTAATCCCGTTGGTGGAAGCAATGGGGAGGCTGGTGGAAAAAAACGGGGATAGCACAGATGGAGAGCAAAATTTATCAGCATATCTTTATCACAACTGTGGGGAAGAAGTCCACTGGCTTTGAGGACAGAGACTGTCCTATTTGTACAATGGTTAAGCATGAGTCTGCGGAGAAATACTGCCTGGATTCAGAGATCTCCAGCTTGCTGGCCGTGTGATTCTGGGCAAGTGGCTTCACTTCTTGAACTAGCTGCCTCAAAAAGCTGTGATGGAACTTCCCTGGCAGTCTGGTGGCTAAGAATTTGTGCATCCATTACAAGGAGCATGGATCTGATCCCGGTCAGGGAAGATCTTGCATGCCAGTGCAGCCAAAACATACAAAAACAAACAAAATGCTATGGTGATGACTAAATAAGAACGCATATAGTAAGTACTCAAAAATGGCAGCTTGTTAAAAATTATCCAAGTGGGGCCAATAGCCCTATGAGTAAAGAACTCCTCTTTTTGGTCTTCTGCATTGTCCAAGTAATTTTTCTATTATTGTTGTTCAGTTGCTAAGTTGTGTCTGACTGCGACCCCATGAACTGTAGCTAGCAGGCCCCTCTGTCTAGCAACAAATGGGATTCTCCAGCAACAGTACTGGAGTGTGTTGCCATTCCCTTCTCTGGAGGCTCTTCATGAGACAGGGATGGAACCTGGGTCTCCTGCATTGCAGACAGATTCTTTACTGTCTGAATCCATAGACCAGGGAAGCCTTTAGACCACTAGAGAAGTCCCAAAACTACTTTCTGTTTGACCATTGAAGCCACAGTTGGTCACTCCCTGCCATACATTTATTAAATTAAAACACAGCCCTGTAATGGGAACCCCTGAAAAAGAAAGACAAAGTAACTAATATTTAAAAGTAATATTCAGATAAGCTTTCTGGAACAAAAGACCAAAATCTATGAATATAAAACTCTCTAATACCTGGGGAGGGGGGGTGGAAATGACACAGTACATTCAAGTCCTAGACATATCCCACTAAAACCGTTAAAGGAAAAGAAAATCGTCTGGATCCTCAGGCAAAAAGATCAATTCACTTACAGGGAACAGAAAATCACATTGGGAACTGACCAGTTTGTACTTTAAAAGTCTACTGTGGCCAGAACCTACTACGATTTTTATGCAAAGCTTTTCTGTGTTAGCAAACAATCCACATTCAAAAGAAAAAGTGACAGAACTTAGTAAAGTATGGCTTCAGGCTAAATGTAGCTCAACCCTGGTCAGGAAACCAAGACCCCACATGCTGCACTGCGTGTGTGGGGGACGGGCGGGGGGGCACACCCACAGCGACATGATAAAATAGAAGAAGGAGGTGGTCTTTGAGACAGATGACCTGGCAAACGGACATTCATCATTGTGTGGACTGGTGACTCTGAGAAATCAGTAGATGTGTAAAGCGTGAAGGCTGCTTGGAAGGGCTCAAGGAGGATGTTAGTGGGCTAGGATTGTCAGCTCATGTGCTGTAAAAACCTGCATTCTTGACTGTGCAGGGCTCACAAGCTTTCCTTGTGCAGGGCTCCTAGCCATGGTGGCCCACATGATGTACACAACCATTTTTCAAATCACCGTGAACCTTGGGCCGGAAGATTGGAAGCCTCAGACGTGGGACTATGGCTGGTCATACTGGTGAGTTGCTGGCCATGGTAGACCAGCAGGGATGCACACAGGTTTTCTAGGGACCACCACCACCAACCTTGGTCACAGCTCCACCACCTGCTACTCTTGGGACTTTCGGTTCGTTTCTTAATCTTTCTGTAGCTCAGATTCCTCATCTGTAAAATGATAATACCCATCTCAGATATTTTTATGAGAATGTAAGGTTACGTTTAAACAGAGTGAAACGCTCAAGAAACAGAGACAGAGCTGTTGTTACTTTCTTGAACATGATTTAAGGAGAAAAGTTCTATTATAATTCCTAATAAATATTTCAGTGAGGAGAGACCCCGGCCCCGATTCTAATGGAAAGACAGGCCATGACACAGAAGTTCTATCTCTACTAGAAAGACTTGATGCAGAAATGGATACAGAAATGTCAAATCACCAGCTCAAGGTTGCACAGTTAACGAGAGATCTGTGCAAACCCACAGTGCACGCATGACTCCCGAGTCTGGTTCTCTTCACCATTCACACATTCCCAACAAAAACACTTTGACTGCTCTCTGAGATCTGTGATCCCAATGCTCAGTCATGTCCGACGCTTTGTGACCACATGGACTGTAGCCCGTCAGGCTCGCCTGTCCATGGAATTCTCCAGGCCTGGATACTAGAGCGGGTAGCCATTTCCTTCTCCAGGGGGTCTACCCAACTCAGTGATCAAACCCAGGTCTTCTGCATTGCAGGCAGGTTCTTTACTGTCTGAGCCACCGGGGAAGCCCAAACCCAGGTCCAAATTGGGTAGAACCGGGAGTTGATTTTCCATCCCAGCAGGAAGCCCTGGCATCAGCCCTGCACCCTTTCCTAACCGTGCCTTTTGTTGGCAGCCTCGCCTGGGGTTCCTTTGCCCTGTGCATGGTTGCGTCGGTCATGGCCACAAGCAGATACACAGCAGCCCGCCGGGAACTCGCAAAGAAAAAAAGTGGACAGAAGGGCAGTCGGCACTCTCCACAAGACTTCCAGAAACCCACGGCTTCAGAAAGTGTTCGGGAAACAGAAGCTGCTCCCAGCCCTGCGGGGTGTGCCCTCATCAGTGTATCTAAGCACCTGCCACCAGAGGCTCCAGGCAAGGTGTCCATGTGCTAGCCAGCGTTCATGGCTGGCAGATCTGCACAGGCAGACCAACCAGACGCTTGTCTAAAGGGAGCGTCTCTGGAGTGGGCCTCACAAGGCTGTGAAGTAAACCTTCCACCTGCCATCTTACCCTTCACTAAACACCCTTGCCTTCAACTTCTGATTCCTGTTAAAATGCCAGTATTTTAAAATGAGATAACACCTCCAGAAAATATCAGCCATTGACACTCTAGTATAAGTGAGCATCCCAAGCTTTCCTGACAGTTTAATAAGGGTGACAGAAAAAGTAGGCGCATGTCAGGGCTAAAAGTAAGAGCTGAAGACAGGGGAAAACAAGGCTTTGACTACAGACAATGTAGATTTATTGCCCACACAGTTATGTTGACAAAAGAGTCTAGAAAGTCTTTTTCCTTAATTGACACACACAGATTAATAGTACATGTGACTATCCTATATTTCTTTACTATTTTAATAAGGAAGAAATGAATTTAAAAATCAGTTTTGTGTTATTTTTAAAATACATTTTCTTCTAAATTTTCTACTTTCCACCTATAGGAAAATCAGTTTGGAAGGATAATCAAGTGATAAAACAAAATAAGAAGGGTTGAAGGAATGACATCTTGTCACAGCTAAGTGGAACAAATGTTTGAATTGTTGTGCTTAAATTGCCAGGAACTTCTGCTTCTAAAAATAAACATGGTGAAACCTGCAAGTCTTGTTTGAGACAGTGGTATGCTGCATGTTTCCTAACTTGTTCAGTTACAATATTATATACATCTATTTTGCATTTCAAACTAACATGCTATTGAGGCCACTGATCATTAAACACATAACTTGGGTTTTAGAGGGGAAAAAGAACTGCCATATCCTAATAACCCTAAATGCATCCTAGCTTAGATTCATTTTTTTAAAATGTATTTATGTGTGTAGTGAATGTATCATTTCTGAAAAAAAGTCTGAATGTTTCAAATAAAATCAGTTCAGTTCAGTTCAGTTCAGTCCAGTCACTCAGTCATGTCCGATTCTTTGCGACCCCATGAATCGCAGCACACCAGGCCTCCCTGTCCATCNTTACTAGCATGTGAGATGAGTGCAATTGTGCGGTAGTATTTATGCTGAACTGTACCATGTATCGGAGAAGGCAATGGCACCCCGCCCCAGTGCTCTTGCCTGGAGAATCCCAGGGACGGGGGAGCCTGGTGGGCTGCCGTCTGTGGGGTCGCACAGAGTCGGACATGACCGAAGCGACTTCGCAGCAGCAGCAGCAGTGCCATATATACTGTCAGAGAATAAGGGGAAGTTCAGCCGACTACTTCCTAGTTGTGAGTCTGCCTAGTGACTGATGGGCCTATGGAATTTTGTGCTCTGTTGAACCAAGCATATTTGAAGTGGTATTAAATGGCTTTTTACTGGAATGAGTGCAACATAAGAAAGGTGTGCTGGGTCCTCTGGAGCAGAAGAGTTCACACTCAGAGGCCCCCCGCCCTGCACAGTGCGCATGCTCTTCTCTAGCGTTTCTCACGCCTGTGCGTCTGTGCAGGTAAATCCTGTGTCGACGTCACAACACTGAGATAGAGTCTGATCCTAGAGAAAAGGAAATTCAAAAGAAAAGTCCCCAAAGAGACACTCAGTTCTTTAAAAACAAACAAACAAACAAAAAACTTATGCCTGAAGTTTCCGAGGAAGAAATGAATGTTCTGGAGTCATGTGAGAGAAGCTGACCTCAGCAAACAGCATACACGGCATCTGGGGAAAGGAGTCAGTGATGAACGAGACACTGGGCAGGACAAGAGGTGACTAGTCCCCAAGGCTCAGGTCAAAACCGACTTTGCTGCATTCTCTGAGTTTCCAAGGCCCTCTGCTTCCTTTTACTTTTTCATTTTTGGCCACACCATGTGGCATGTGGGATCTAGTTCCCTGTCTAGAGACTGAACCCATGCCCCCTGCATTGGAAACACAGGATCTTAACCACAGGAACCCCAGGGAAGTTCCCCTTTTATATGTTTTAAGTCTTGATTTTATTCAAGTACAACATGCCTACAAAAAGATTACCCAAACCCTAAGTGTCCAGCTTAGGAATTTTCAGACAATGAACATGGTCCCTCAGATCAAGGCATCTCATCTCCATCTGTCTATCTTTGCTATAAAACAAATTCAGGTGGATTTTACTTCCTCCATATATTGCAATAATCTGTTTGCAGGTCTATTCCCCTTTTATGAACTGTCAGNGTCCAGCTTAGGAATTTTCAGACAATGAACATGGTCCCTCAGATCAAGGCATCTCATCTCCATCTGTCTATCTTTGCTATAAAACAAATTCAGGTGGATTTTACTTCCTCCATATATTGCAATAATCTGTTTGCAGGTCTATTCCCCTTTTATGAACTGTCAGTTATTTCTCTATAGCACGAACTGTCCTCTGTACCTCCCAGCAGTGAAAACAATCGTAGGCATATAGAACTCCCCAACACACACATACATATATATATGTGTGTGTGTGTATATATATATACACACACACACATATACACATGTATGTTTATAGGACTGATGCTTTTGAACTGTGGTGTTGGAGAAGAGTCTCGAGAGTCCCTTGGACTACAAGGAGATCCAACCATCCTAAAGGAGATGGACTCTTGAGAGTCCATCCTAAAGGAGATCAGTCCTGGGTGTTCATTGGAAGGACTGATGCTAAAGCTGAAACTCCAGTACTTTGGCCACTTCATGCAAAGAGTTGACTCATTGGAAAAGACTCTGATGCTGGGAGGGATTGGGGGCAGAAGGAGAAGGGGACGACCGAGGATGAGATGGCTGGATGGCATCACTGACTCAATGGACATGAGCCTGAGTGAACTCCGGGAGTTGGTGATGGACAGGGAGGCCTGGCGTGCTGCGATTCATGGGGTCACAAAGAGTCGGACACGACTGAGCGACTGAACTGAACTGAACTGATACACACAGATTGCCTGACTGAGCCCTGGCATCTCTCACCTCTCAAGCCTGTCCAGCGTCGTGAGGAATGAGCCCTGATATGCCTTAAGGAAAGGCAACCGGGAAACCAATGCAGACTAGGAAAACATTGCCAGAGAGAAGGGAGAAACGGAAGCCAACAGGCACGGCGATGGACCAGACCCATTCTGGGTGTGGTACACAGTCACCTCCTATGTTCTTTCTTTCTTTCATTATTTTTGGCTCTTCTGGGTTTTCATTGCTGTTTGCAGGCTTTCTCTAGTTGCAGTACACGGGCTTCTCATGGTGGTGGTTTCTCTGGTTATAGAGCATGGGCTCTACGCACACAGGCATCAGTAACTACTGTAGCACTCGGGTTCAGTAGTTGCAGCACGGGCCCTCATCAGTTGTAGCTCAGGAGCCCTAGAGCATGCAGGCTTAATCACTAAAGAGAACAGAGTGATCTTCTCAGAGTCTGTTACTAAGCTGCAGTATCTTATTCTCCCAACAGTCCTGCAAGATGAGACTATTGTGCCCACTCTACAGATGAGGAGACTGAGGCTCCAAGAGCTGGAAGCACTTGAAAGAGGAACAGCTCCAAACTGCCCTTTCCCATACTTCATGTCACACCTTCAAGTGGCTCATCCGTTCTGTTTAACAGATTTTCTGTGTTTTTTCACCTCCAACCAGAAAGTTCTCTTGCTGCCAGAGTCTGAGCTACCTGGAAGCTACCTGATAGGAGAGTTAGGACATGAAGGTGGGGATGTTTGTGCTGAAATCCCAGCTCCCGATCCCTAAGGTCCATCCCTGAACTGCACAGGAACCTCTACTAGAGAGGCACCCAGGAGAGCTTTAAAAGGCTTGGCAGGGACTCTGAAATCAGACCCGGCCAGCATGTGTTCCTGAATATCAGCAGAGACACTATATTTACCCTGAAAGCCCTTTAGTGCACTGACAGCTATAAATAGCCATTAGGGCCCAAGCAAGTGGCCTTAACGCATGGCTTTCCTTCAAAAAATGCAGACACATTTTAATTAAATTCGTAATTAACCTCTTGGAGAGCAGGTCCCCGGATTCCATCCGCTTCTGAAGACACTGTGAGTAATTCCCTCTTCATGACCATTTGGGGATTAGCACGTGGCCAGGAGCTCTGGAAACAGCACCCAGGGGGTTTGCACAGAGCCTGGCTCCCAGAGAGGAGGCTCCGGGCTCAGGGCTTGAGCCTGCCCTGCAGCCTCGGGCCTCCTCTGCCCCGGGTTCCAAGTCCCTTTGTCAAGTGAGTTCCTTTTCCCCATTTTCCCCAGAACAAGATGGGGATGACCGCCGTGCTCATGCTGCCCCTGTTGCTGTTAGGAATCAGTGGCCTTCTCTTCATCTACCAGGAGGTGTCCCGGCTGTGGTCCAAGTCAGTCGTGCAGAATAAGGTGGTGGTCATCACCGACGCCATCTCGGGACTGGGCAAGGGTAAGCGAGCTTCGGGCTTCCCCGACGGCTCAGTGGTAAAGAATCCGCCTGCCAACGCAGGAGACTCGGGTTTGATCCCTGGGTCGAGAAGACGCCTTGGAGGAGGGAATGGCAACCCACTCCAGTATTCTTGCCTGGAGAATCCCATGGACAGAGGCACCTGGTGGGCTGCAGTGTATGGAGTCACAGAGTCGGACACGACTGAGCACACTCAGATGAGCTTCACAGCCTCTTGTGCCCACTTCTGCCCTGAAGGATGAGAGGCCATAGGGTGGGGTGTGTGTGTGCCCTCTGGGCAGGAGGGCATGGGTCAAGGCTGAGTTCTCTCCCAGCATCTGTGGTTAATCAGCCAGTGTCTTCTTTCTTGGAGGCTACAGCTTGCTTGCCTGAGAAATGAGGGGATTGGAATACCTAGGGTTGCAAATGCACAGCCTACAGGCCAAAACCAGTCTGCAGAAGTGATTTGCTTTGCCTACAGGGAGTTTCTAGAAATTTTGAAGTTCAAAGCCCTCAGCTAGGGCAGTGAACTGGTGATGAGGCCAGACCTGTGAGCTGGGTTCAATTCTTGGCTCCACCAATTACTAACTGGTGATGCACTGCTCTGCCTTGGATTTCTCATCTGAAAGCAAGGATGCTAATATTCTGTGCCTTGTAATGCAGTTGTGATGACTAAATCAATTAAGAAATGGAAAGCCCTTAGGACAGTGCCTAGCGCTGTTGTGGGCACCTCTCAAATGTTAGCAGTGGCGATAATAATGAACAAATCACGCAGAGCACGCAAACGCCAGCGTGCCACACAGCCCATAATCCCTGTTGTCTTATGATTGGCCTGATTCAGCCACATCACTTCCTGGTTTTGAAGACATTTAGAAGTAACTTGAGAAGCTGGGAGTGGGGGTGTGACCTTCAGTAAACTCTTATGGTGGCTTTAGCACGCAGCTGACTGCAGTGATTCTGGGTTCAAAGTGCTCCATTTCTCAGGTCCCAGGCAAAAAAAAATAGTGAGGGGCATTGAGCGGATGAGATAAGTTACACACAGCCCACAGCACACACGGTCCCACAGAACCTGACCGGGCAAGTTACACACAGCCTGCAGCACACACACGGTCCCACAGAACCTGACCGGGTAAGTTACACACAGCCCGCAGCACACACACGGTCCCACAGAGCCCGACTGGACCCAGCGGGCAGCACTGGAGAGCAGCAAGAGGGCCAGAGCCCAGCTGTCTTCTAGGGAAACCAGACAGAAAGAGATGTCAGGACTTCTAACCTGTGCCCCAAACCCACATAACCCGGCCAAGTCAGGAATAAAGTCACCTTGTCTGCAGCAAGAATGTGATCTTTTAAAATACTTAACCATTGCACTTAAACTGCTTCAGAGAACACAAACCTTGCCTGTGTTTCATCACCTCTAAGACACATTTTCTTCCTTTAACTGCTCCTGAAACTGAGCTGGTGGTGGTGGTTTAGTCACTAAATGGTGTCCAACTCTTGTGACCCTATGAACTGTAGCCCGCCAGGCTCTTCCATCCATGGGATTCTCCCAGCAAGAATATTGGAGTGGTTTGCCAGAAATTGAGCTACTTGTCTTTTAATCAATGGTCTCTTACGATGGCCCTGGGCCATCTTTGTGTATTTTAATATTGGTGAAATCAAAAAGTCTCTTTCAGACTCATGGCCTCTAGTCTGTGAAACACGACCTCCAGGGCTGCCCACACCCAGCGCAGCTGCCGCTGCCACTGGGGATTACAGCCCAAACTTGGGGAGACTAGCCATTCTCCCTCCGAATGGTTTCCTTTAGTGAATTCTCTTATTATAAAAACCACATATATTTAAAAGAATCTTTCAAGAAAAAAGAACCGAGGGACTTTCCTGGTGGTCCAGTGGCTAAAATCCTGTAGGTTCTGTTTCTAGGGAACCCGACATAACAAACCACTGCGTAGGATGACTGTGAGAATAAAATAAGCTAATATGTGTAAACCTCTTTCAATAGCCACTCAAGCAAGTAAACTGTCAAAGCCTGTTAGTTTTTATTGTTTCGTTTGTTGGCTGCGCTGGGTCTTCCTTGCTGCGTGTGGGCTTTCTCTAGTTGCAGCAACGAGGGCTACTTTTCGGTACGTGGGCTTCTCATTGCAGGGCGTGGGCTACTTTGCAGTGCACGGGCTTCTCACTGCAGGGCTTCTCTTGTTGCTGACCCCAGGCTCTAGGGCGTGTGGCTTCAGTAGCTGTACCACGTGGGCTCAGTAATTGTGGTGCATGGGCTTTAGTTGCCCCACTGACTGTGGGACATTCCTGGACCAGGGATCAAACCTGTGTCCCCTGCAATGGCAGGTGGATTCTTTTCCATTGCTCCATCAGGGAAGTCCAGCTTTTATTGTTCTTAAATATCAACGTTATTGCCACAGAAAAATACTTGTATCTACCAATCACTGCCCAGTTGAGAACATTGAGGAAGCAAGAAATTTATCTAGACAGAAGACAGGAGAAGGCAATGGCACCCCACTCCAGTACTCTTGCCTGGAAAATCCCATGGACGGAGGAGCCTGGTAGGCTGCAGTCCATGGGGTTGCTAAGAGTCGGGCATGATTGAGAAACTTCACTTTTGCTTTTCACTTTCATGCATTGGAGAAGGAAATGGCAACCCATTCCAGTGTTCTTGCCTGGAGAATCCCAGAGACTGTGGGTCCCCGTCTCTGGAGTTGCACAGAGTCGGACACGACTGAAGTGACTTAGCAGCAGCAGCAGCAGCAGACAGAAGACAGCTTCACTTTTTTTTTTTTTTTTAATAAAAAGAACCCACAACGAAAATGTAGAGGAAACTAGTGACATTTGATCTGAAAAAAAAAAAAAAAAAGCAACTGTCTCCGGTACCCTCAGACTGAGATATTCTTAACACTGTGCTTCTGTGCTTCTGGGGGTCTTATTGGACAGAGTCATCTTTCTGTCCAGTTTAAGGAAGAATATACTAGGATTTCCCTGGTGGTTCAGTGGTTAAGACTCCACTCTCCCAATGCAGGGGGCACAGGTTCAATCCCTGGTGAGGAAACTAAGATCCCGTATGCCACACAGCATGGCCAAAAAGAAAGAAACAGTGTCCCAATGATGAGAACTGCCCAATGGAGGAGGGGCTATTTCACGCCCCTGTGACCTGCCCTTCACAGAAGGCAGCCATGCTGAGGCTGGAAACAAGAAGAAATTCCAGAGGAGGTTGAATGCAATGTCCTCTAAAGGAGCTCATAGCTCTCAGACTTCTGAATTCTTTGAATCCTTGAATTTGTAACCACCCCACCCCCGATCAGCAGTTTCATCCACACAGTGCGTCCTGACCTCCTTCCTTCTTCCCCACAGAGTGTGCTCGGGTGTTCCATACCGGCGGAGCCAGGCTGGTGCTGTGTGGAAAGAACTGGGAGAGGCTTCAGAGTCTATACGATGCCCTGATCAGTGTGGCTGATCCCAGCAAGGTAAGGCCTTCAGGCAGCCAGCATGGGCAACCCCTGGGCACCCTTAGTCTTCGTGCTTGTCACAGAGCAGGTCTGGATGAAATCTGGTGATAGCTTTGGGGAAATCTTGACATAGCCGACTTGGGGGTTGATTCATTTTGAACCCTCACCACGCCAAAAAATTTCCTCTCTAGCCTCTGAGCCCCACCTCATTCTATTTAAGTCAGACTCAGAGGACCCAGAAGATACGATATGTCATAGACATCGCTCTGTTTATAAATTCTCATGGCTGACTTTTTGAATAATACTTCATATAATATCTCCTTCAAAGAGGGACTTCCCTGGTGGTCCAGTGATTAGGACTCAGAGCTGTCACTGCCGGGGGCCGTGTTCAGTCTCTGGTCAGGAAACCAAGATTCCTCAGGCCATGATATGCAGCCCCAAGTTTTTTATTTCCTTGAAAGAAATCAGGGAAATGACATTCCCGTCCGTGAAGTTATATAGGAGGTAAACACATTTCAACGAAGCTGGGGTTTTCAAGGCATTTCTGGATCATTGTTTAAAAAATTGCTTTCAGAGTTCTCTTTAGGATTTTTTTTTTGGCCACTCTACGTGGCATGTGGAAGTACCCAACCAAGGACCAAATCCATGCCACTTGCATTGGAAACAGAGTCTTAACCACTGGACCACCAGGGAAGTGTCAACAATTTTTTTTTTTTTTAAATAATTTTTGCCTTTGATGTTGAATTGGATTTTGGATAAAGCCAAAAATAATTCAGAACTAAGTCTGGTATTTGAGGAGACGGAGCAAAAGGATAACACCACAACCCCAAAGCATGTTTCTTGGGATTTTATCAGGTATTGGTCGTGAGGTAGTAAAAAGGAGGGTCTGATGTCAACTGTGTGGGAAATACTGAGTTAGAGAAAGCTTCTCTGACTGATTTCCTTACAGCAGGACTTTTCAGAACCTTTGTTATGTAAATATGCATTGTGTTACCTCCAAGAAGAATGTTTAGTAGTCTATATTTCCCAAATATATTGAACCAGAGGACATGCTTTTTTAAGGGCATATCTCAGGACTCATATTTGTGAAACACCAGGATTGTATCTGCCATGTGGCATCATCAATTTTTCCACCTGTAGTCCTTCTAAATCATGAAAATCTTGATGACAGCATGTTTAGGGCTGAACACAATGCCTTGTACCTATACAGATGGTGTTTCCAAAAAATTATATCGAGTATATGATTTTGGCCAAAAAACAAATGTGGCTACAAAGTACTGGGCAGATTCTCTTGTGGCTTGGAAGCCAGTCTGAAAGCCATTTCCAAAGAGAAGCTCAGAAATGTTTTTGAAAAATGACATCAGAGAATCTATGCACAGCTTCCATTTGGATTTCTCAGTTCTGGCCCCTTGACCAGAAGATCAAGCTTTGTAGTGCATGTTTACATGTTGGGAATGTTATTGTTGCCGTGGTCCCCAAGGATGCATTTTCTCCATCAGTTTCCCTTCTCCCAGTTCTCTCTGCTTCATTTAATCATCTGTTTGTAGTCATTCCACAAGCTGAGTTTCAAAAGGGGCAACTCTTAGATGGAAGGGCCCCAAGGTCTGTGGGGATATTCCCACACGTGCCTTGACTTTCTCGTTGGTCCAGCAGACATTCACCCCAAAGCTGGTCCTCTTGGATCTCTCAGACATCAGGTGTGTCCAGGATGTGGCCAAAGAGGTCCTGGATTGCTACGGCTGCGTGGACATCCTCATCAACAACGCCAGCGTGAAGGTGAAAGGACCTGCCCATAAGATTTCTCTGGAGCTTGACAAAAAGATCATGGATGCCAATTACTTTGGACCCATCATATTGACCAAAGGTCTCGTGAGTTTGACTTTCCCGTGGAATCCTGGGTCACTGGGCTGCTCAAGAAGTCTCTGTTATGTCTCCAGATAGTCATCCACTTCTCGATGGAGCCTCTAGTCCTCTTCAGAAAAATCCCTGCTTGTTCGGTGAAAGCTTTCAGCTTTCGACTATAAATGTTGATGAAAGAAAAGGGATTGTGAAAGTCTCTTAGTGGTATATTCCTGCCTGCCTCCTCTGTGCAGTCCCCTTCCCAAACCCTGCCCTTTACTTCCCTTTTCTTACTCACATCCATGGCTCCCCTTTAATCCCATTCCATGTCTCTGGACCATTGTCTTCATCCCCTGCAAACCTTCTACTATATCCACCTTGTGGTTGATCTGCTCCTAATAATGACAGTTGGTCCAGTGTTGAAATTCTGTCCTCAGTCATGAAGAAAAGAGTTTATCCCAAACTACAAAAGACCCGGAAGGAATACCGTCAATTGCTTTTCAGAAACAGGAAGGTGTTAGTCGCTCAGTCGTGGCCGACTCTTTGTGACCTCATGGACAGTAGCCCACCAGGCTCCTCGGTCCATGGGAGTTTTCAGGCAAGAGTACTGGAGCAGGTAGCCATTTCTTTCTCCAGAAAATCTTTCCAACCCAGGGATCGAACTTGGATCTCCTGCGTTACAGGCAGATTCTTTATGGTCCCTTTGTGGAGATTCTAATGACCAAGTTCAAATGCAGGTCTGAAGCTAGGGTGGGGGTTGTGGAATAGCTAGAGATGACATGGAATAGAACCAAGAGTTAAAGCCCTTCCCCTACCCTAAATAAAGTTTATCAAAGCAGAATCACAAAAGGGAGAATATAAGGATATACATTTAGGGAGCAGGGTACACTGGCAAAGCCTGAGAGAGCAGGATCTTCGAGCTGCCTTCTGTACAGCCAGAATCTCCACGAAAATGGGATTCTGAGAACTGAGACAGAGGAAGGCAAAGCAGCCTAGGGAGCAGAAAGACGACTCTCAGAGCTTCCAGAGATGAGAGTGCCTCAGCGACCACAGTTTCCTTGGCCAGTCTTTTGGACACGCCCAGCAGCCCAGCCAAAGTGTGTCCTCCCCTCAACCTCTGAGAGCTCCGGTCCCCTGGCAACAAAGTGAGGCAGGCTAAGTTGAGTCTTGATTTTTTGCCATCTCCTGATTCCACCTGTGCTATCATTGCTCTACAGCTTTTTCTAAATTTCCTCATTTGTCAATTAATTCTACTTAAGAGGAACTTTTTTTTTAACCATAAATTAAAAATTCCTTTCTTCTCTATAAATGGAAGAAAACCTGAAATCAAAGTCTTAAGTTTTCCCAAGAGACAGGGCTGAGGTCTTTCCTTTTTTTTTTTTTTTAAAGATTAGCACATGCAAAAGAGGTTTTAAAGACCCACCTGAACCAACTTTCCTATTGGAGGAATAGGAGAATTGGAAAGGGAGCTACCTTTCTTACTACTGAAATCTGTGTCACTTCAAGGACATGGATGGGTCATTTAGAATCACCCAGGGTTGGGGACTTCCCTGAAGGTCCAGTGGTTAAGACTTCACCTTCCAGTGCAAGAGGTGTGGGTTGGATTCCTGGTAGGGGAGCTAAGATCTCACATAGCTAGTGGCCAAAAAACCAAAACAGAAAACAGAAGCAATGCTGTAGCAAATTCAATAATGATTTTAAAAATGGTTCCCATTAAGGAAAAAAAAAGCTTTAAAAAATATAATAAAATCACCCAGGGTTAGGTCTAGTGGTTAGCACTTTGAACTTCAACTGCAGGGCGCCTGGGAATTAAGATCCTGCATGACACAAAAATAATAATAAAATAAAATAACCCAGCAATTTACCGGTCGAGCCCAGGCCACTCTTAGGCAACACTGGATGAATGGTGGCTGGGATCCAGCCCCCCTGTGTCCCGCTGTAATGTAGTTAGCAGGGAGGCAAAGAAGCCTGCATGATGAGGGGTCTGGGGAAAGGGTCTACTGGCTGCTGCCTGACTCCATCTCGGGTTTGTAACCGTGAGTCTTCGTCTTGCACTTTCCAGCCCTGCTCCCCAACATGATCTCCCGGAGGACCGGACAAATCGTGTTAGTGAACAACATCCAGGGGAAGCTTGGAATCCCCTTCCGCACAGCCTGTAAGTTGCTAAGACAAGTTTCATCTCAGGTTATGTGTCTTATAAAACAAGAGATGCGGTGTCTAGGATGAAGCATGTTACTGGGGGGAGGGGGTCCAGAGATGAAAGCGTCCTTTGTCTTTTCTTTCATCCCCTCAGCTCCTATTTTTGAGCACCTACAGCACACAGGTGACTGACAGATAAAGATAAGTCCTTCCCTTGGACCCCAGAAGCTCATCTTGTTCTATGCTCACAGCAGTTATATCTGTTATTTATACACCTCACCATATCCTCATTCTACAAGCCAGGCATCTGAGCCCCTGCACCTGCATTCTTAACCCTGACGGCCTCAGGACCCTGAGAAATCAGTCTTACATGGGCAATCAGGCTTCCCAGGAAGGAAATGGGAATTCACACCTCTGTCAGGCGTTTTATAGACATTTTCTCACTTGGCAAGAGTGATACTACCCTTAATTGATTAATTAATTGGTTACCTCTATTTTATGATTTATTTTTACCTGAAGTGGTTTAATATTAATCTTTTTAAAATAATTATTTAATATTGAGTATGGTTGATTCTGGGCTTCCCAGGTGGCATTACTGGTAAAGAACCCACTTGCCAACGCAGGAGATGTTAGAGACACGGGTTTGATCCAGGGTTGGGAAGATCCCCTGGATGAGGGCATAGCAACCCACCCCAGTATTCTGGCCTGGAGAATCCCCACGGACAGAGGAGCCTGGTGGGCTACAGTCCATAGGGATGCAAAAAGTCAGACACGACTAAGCAACTTAGCACACGTGGCTGATCTACAACGTGAATAGCACGCATGGCTGATCTACAACGTGCTAGTTTCACGTATACAGCAAAGTGACGCGATTATACAGATACATACATTCACTCTTTTTCAGATTCTTTTCCTATAATGGTTATTGCAGAATATTGAGTAGAGTTCCCTGTGCTATCCAATAGGTCCTTATTATCTCTTTTATATATAGTAGTGTGTAAATGTCAATCCCAAACTCCTAATTTATCCTTTCCCTCCCCCCCTTTCTGCTTTGGTAATCATAAACTTGTTTTCAAAGTCTGTGAGTCTGTTTCCGTTTTGTAAAATAAGTTGATTTGTATCATTTTTTTTAGATTCCACATATAAGTGGGATCATATGATATTTGGGAATACCAGATCACCTGACCTGCCTCTTAAGAAATCTGTATGCAGGTCAGGAAGCAACAGTTAGAACTGGACATGGAACAACAGACTGGTTCCAAACAGGAAAAGTAGTACATCAAGGCTATATAGTGTCACCCTGCTTATTTAACATCATGAGAAATGCTGGGCTGGATGAAGCACAAGCTGGAATCAAGATTGCCGGGAGAAATGTCATTAACTTCAGACATGCAGATGACACCACCCTTATGGCAGAAAGTGAAGAAGAACTAAAAAGCCCCTTGAGGAAAGTGAAAGAGGAGAATGAAAAAGCTGGCTTAAAGCTCAACATTCAGAAAAAGATCATGGCATCCAGTCCCATTACTTCATGGCAAATAGATGGGGAAACAGTGACAGACTTTATTTTGGGGGGCTCCAAAATCACTGCAGATGGTGACTGTAGCCATGAAATTAAAAGACGCTTACTCTTTGGAAGGAAAGTTATGACCAACCTAGATAGCATATTCAAAAGCAGGGACATTACTTTGCCAACAAAGGTCTGTCTAATCAAGGCTATGGTTTTTCCAGTAGTCATGTATGGATGTGAGAGTTGGACTATAAAGAAAGCTGAGTGCTGAAGAATTGATGCTTTTGAACTGTGGTGTTGGAGAAGACTTGAGAGTCCCTTGGACTGCAAGGAGATCCAACCAGTCCATCCTAAAGGAGATCCATCCTGAATATTCATTGGAAGGACTGATGTTGAAGCTGAAACTGCAATATTTTGGCCACCTGATGCGAAGAACCGACTCATTTGAAAAGACTCTGATGCTGGGAAAGATTGAAGGGGGGAGGAGAAGGGGACGACAGAGGATGAGATGGTTGGATGGCACCACTGACTCAATGGACATGAATTTGAGTAGGATCCAGGAGTTGGTGATGGACAGGGAGGCCTGGCATGCTGCAGTCCATGAGGTCACAAAGAGTTGGACATGACTGAGCGACTGAACTGATTTGTCTGACTTACTTCACTTAGTATGATAATCTCTAGATCCATCCATGTTGCTGCTAATGGCATGATTTTATTCTTCTCATGGCTGAGTAAGATTCCAATGTGGGGCATCCCGGGTGGTCAAGAATCTGCCTGCCAAACGCAGGAAACGTGAGTTCGATCCTTGGGAAGGTGACCTAGAGAAGGAAATGGCAACCGGCTCAAGTATCCTTGCCTGGTAAACCCCACGGACAGAAGGACCTGACGGGCTACAGTCCACAAGATCGCAAAGAGCTGGACAGGACTGAGTCACTGAGTACGCACACACAATATTCCAGTGTATATATGCACCACNGTCCATAGGGATGCAAAAAGTCAGACACGACTAAGCAACTTAGCACACGTGGCTGATCTACAACGTGAATAGCACGCATGGCTGATCTACAACGTGCTAGTTTCACGTATACAGCAAAGTGACGCGATTATACAGATACATACATTCACTCTTTTTCAGATTCTTTTCCTATAATGGTTATTGCAGAATATTGAGTAGAGTTCCCTGTGCTATCCAATAGGTCCTTATTATCTCTTTTATATATAGTAGTGTGTAAATGTCAATCCCAAACTCCTAATTTATCCTTTCCCTCCCCCCCTTTCTGCTTTGGTAATCATAAACTTGTTTTCAAAGTCTGTGAGTCTGTTTCCGTTTTGTAAAATAAGTTGATTTGTATCATTTTTTTTAGATTCCACATATAAGTGGGATCATATGATATTTGGGAATACCAGATCACCTGACCTGCCTCTTAAGAAATCTGTATGCAGGTCAGGAAGCAACAGTTAGAACTGGACATGGAACAACAGACTGGTTCCAAACAGGAAAAGTAGTACATCAAGGCTATATAGTGTCACCCTGCTTATTTAACATCATGAGAAATGCTGGGCTGGATGAAGCACAAGCTGGAATCAAGATTGCCGGGAGAAATGTCATTAACTTCAGACATGCAGATGACACCACCCTTATGGCAGAAAGTGAAGAAGAACTAAAAAGCCCCTTGAGGAAAGTGAAAGAGGAGAATGAAAAAGCTGGCTTAAAGCTCAACATTCAGAAAAAGATCATGGCATCCAGTCCCATTACTTCATGGCAAATAGATGGGGAAACAGTGACAGACTTTATTTTGGGGGGCTCCAAAATCACTGCAGATGGTGACTGTAGCCATGAAATTAAAAGACGCTTACTCTTTGGAAGGAAAGTTATGACCAACCTAGATAGCATATTCAAAAGCAGGGACATTACTTTGCCAACAAAGGTCTGTCTAATCAAGGCTATGGTTTTTCCAGTAGTCATGTATGGATGTGAGAGTTGGACTATAAAGAAAGCTGAGTGCTGAAGAATTGATGCTTTTGAACTGTGGTGTTGGAGAAGACTTGAGAGTCCCTTGGACTGCAAGGAGATCCAACCAGTCCATCCTAAAGGAGATCCATCCTGAATATTCATTGGAAGGACTGATGTTGAAGCTGAAACTGCAATATTTTGGCCACCTGATGCGAAGAACCGACTCATTTGAAAAGACTCTGATGCTGGGAAAGATTGAAGGGGGGAGGAGAAGGGGACGACAGAGGATGAGATGGTTGGATGGCACCACTGACTCAATGGACATGAATTTGAGTAGGATCCAGGAGTTGGTGATGGACAGGGAGGCCTGGCATGCTGCAGTCCATGAGGTCACAAAGAGTTGGACATGACTGAGCGACTGAACTGATTTGTCTGACTTACTTCACTTAGTATGATAATCTCTAGATCCATCCATGTTGCTGCTAATGGCATGATTTTATTCTTCTCATGGCTGAGTAAGATTCCAATGTGGGGCATCCCGGGTGGTCAAGAATCTGCCTGCCAAACGCAGGAAACGTGAGTTCGATCCTTGGGAAGGTGACCTAGAGAAGGAAATGGCAACCGGCTCAAGTATCCTTGCCTGGTAAACCCCACGGACAGAAGGACCTGACGGGCTACAGTCCACAAGATCGCAAAGAGCTGGACAGGACTGAGTCACTGAGTACGCACACACAATATTCCAGTGTATATATGCACCACATTCTCTTTATCCGTTTATCTGTTGATGGGCATTTCTGTTGCTTCCATACCTTGCCTATTGTAAACTGGGCTGCAACTGGACATTTTAAAGACAAGAGAACTGAATCTCTGAAGGTAAAAACTGGCCACTTGCCCAAAGTCACACAGTAGAATAGTAGCTAAACTGGACTGGGTGCCATCTCTGCATCTGTCCACTGCTTCACAAGGACTCTCTGTCCGCATCTACGAAGTGAGGGGCAGGGCTGCGAATTTTGCGGCCTCACCCAACAGAGCCTGTAGGGACGTGTGTCTCCAACCCCTTCCTGGGAGGCACAGCGGGATCCGCGCCCACCCCGGGACTGGTTTCTCTTCCAGACGCCGCCTCCAAGCACGCGGCACTCGGCTTCTTCGACTGCCTGCGGGCGGAAGTGGAGGAATACGACGTGGTCGTCAGCACCGTGAGTCCAACCTTCATCCGCTCCTACCACGTTGATCCAGGCCAAGGAAACTGGGAGGCCTCCATATGGAAATGTGAGCTTTCAGAGCACAGCCGGAGGGAACAGGGTTGGGGAGGGCTTGTGGAGGAGCGGGGTACA
>SJYA01002932.1:4852797-4986941 GCA_006410615.1 Neotragus moschatus | reverse complement strand
GTGCAAAGAGGGAGGGAACAGGGTGGGGGAGGGCTTGGGGAGGGGCGGGGCACACCCAGGGTGGCGGGGGGTGGGGTTGGGGTACTGTGAGGGCGGGGTGTTCCTGAAGCGTGAGACTGGGGAGACGGGGTGTCTGCACCCAGCTGGCAGCGAGGAGGGGCCCCAAAACTTCAGTCCCAAGGCACCAGGTAGAGGGAACCCTCCCTAACTCGCAGCCAGCAGACCAAGGGCAGGCTGGGCTCCAGCACTCACAGGCTGTGTGACCTTGGTCCCCGGACTGTCCGTCTCTGGGCCTCAGTTTCCCATGCGGAACAGCCAGGATTTGGTTTTGGAGAACCTTCTGCTCCCCTTCCCTAGGTAGCAGCACAGAGGAGAAGCTCAAAGTGTGGCCCAGAGTGACTACTCTGAAACTCCCCTCTGTCTCATATTAAGTATTGGAACAGCAGCAACTCCCTTCAGCTCTCTGTTTCCCCTTTGGAAAATGAGAGATGATGGTAAATACCGACCTGGTAGAGTCCTAGAAAGGAAAGTTCCAGCTCACAGAGTTTGGAACAGCAACTAGCATCCTGAGTGCTCCGTAAGTGCACCTGTGCTCTCTATCCTAGAATGCCCTGGACAGAGCAGCTACCTCACAAGGCTCAGTGGTAAAGAATCAACCTGCCAATGCAGGAGACGTGGGTCCAATTTCTGGGTGGGGAAGATCCCCTGGAGAAGGAAATGGCAACCCACTCCTGGGAAATCCCATGGCTATAGGAGCCTGTCAAGCCACCCATGAGGTCACGAAAGAGTCGGATGCCACTTAGTGATTGAACAACAACAAAGACGTGTGCAACCGGTCCCAGGAGGCACTGGACAAGCACAGCCTGGCAACAATCATGAATAGCAGCCCCTTCATATATCTGACACCTGCTTACCTTCTAAGCTCTTTCTCATCCCTTCCACCACTCATAACTACCCTGGGATGTCAAAGGGCCAGAAACTGCACCCACTTTACAGATGCGGACGCTGAGGCACGGCGGGTAAAGTGCCTGCTCATAGCGCATGGCCAGCGGCCAGCACATGCAGAGTTGGCCCTGAGGCTGGGACTCCAGCACTGCACACCCTTCCCCACCTCGGGCGGCAGGGCTCTGACCACCTCCCCCTCCCGAGGCTATGAGCGCCCCCCTTCCCTGGCGTGCTTTTCAGTCTTTTTCAGGAAGCTGACTTACGGAGCGCACCCTGTGGACGTGGCGGAGGAGGTGATGCGCACGGTGAGACGCAAGAAACAAGAGGTCTTCCTGGCCAACCCCATCCCCAAGGCCGCCGTGTACGTCCGCACCTTGTTCCCCGAGCTCTTTTTTGCCGTGGTGGCCTGTGGGGTGAAGGAGAAACTCAGCGTCCCGGAGGAGGGTTAACCGCCGGGCTTCAAACAGGTCTCCTCGAGGGGAATAAAGGTTTTGCTGGTAGGTGGCGGGTCCTTCCATCTTCTCAACACGGGGGTGGGGGTGAGGGTGGGAGGGAACAGTTTCCCCCAGCTGCACTCCACGAGGGAGATACTCACCATCACAATTAGGGTGGCCCTCAGTCACTCCGGGCCTCCGGTGTCTCCCATGCGACATACCTGGGACAGATTTCCAGAAGCTTCTCGACTCTGTAAGGTGAGAATCCAGCAGAAAAACAGCACCTGTAATGGGCTCAACACACACACACGCCATCAGCCTGCCCAGGCACTCAGAAAACCACCTCCATTTTACCTAAGTGTGATCTGTCCAGTCAGCCCCCAACCGCAGAAGCTGGACTTGCAGCTCCTTAGGGAAGCGCTGCTAAATAGAACTTTCTAGAATGATGGAAATACTGTATCATCTGCTGTGTCCAGTGCGGCAACCACCAGCCACGTGTGGCTGTTAGGTACTTAAAATGTGGCCTGTGCAACTGAGAAAGGGAATTTTTATTTTATTTTATTTTATTTGCATTAATTTAAATTTAAATAGCTGCATGGGGCTAGTGGCTCCCAGGTTGGCAATACAGCAGAGCTGTAATCCTTGGTCTTGGCAGCAGAATCAGCCCTTTTCTCTGGATTTCACTTGTCCCAAGAGGAGCCCGGGCACAGATGTTTAAATTTTTTTTTTTCCAGTGAATTCTAAATTGCAACAAATCTTGAGAACTTCTGCCCTGGGGCATCTAGCTCATTCCAGCCTTTTCTTACATTCTCAAAACAAAATTCATTTAAAACTGCCATCATTATTATTGGTGGGTATTTCTCTTAGTTTAGTGTTTCTTAAACATAACAGTTAATGATTCTTCAGACCTTGGAAAGTAGAGGATATATTTTTTGCACTAATTTTGTAACTACTGCTTCAGACTTTTCCTAATATTTATAGTTGAAAGAGGGCCCAAATTTCCTCCCTGAACCCAAGCCATTTACAAAATTAACACACGTGGTACACAGCCACATGTACATGTCCCTGAATTTACAAAGGAAAATGTCAGGGACTTACTTCCCTGGTGGCCCCCCTTCCAAGGCAGGGGACTCAGGTTTGATCCCTGGTTGGGGAACTAAGATCTCATATGCTTCAGGGCAACTAAGCCCAAGAGTTGCAAACAAAGATCCAGCGCAGCCACACACAAAAAAGCACAGTGTCCAGACCATATGATCACCAAGGAACCCAGGCAGCCCCAGGATAAGGCAGCAGGCCAGGATGTGTCTCCAGAATTTAGGGCTCTTAAGTCAGGGCAGGCCTAGGGGCAGCAAGATGACCCTCTGTGTCATTGCTGGTGTTGGCTGTCAGGGTGCCTGGAGGTGCCTAGGCCAGCATGATGGAAGATCAGTAGGGGCTGGAGGCAGGGGAGGGACAGCAGCGTTAAGAAAATGACTGATGTGATTGGTGACCGGAGACAGAGAGAGCAGCTTTGGGACAAGAAGGCTGGAGCCAGCCCTGCAGGCAGTCTCGGGGTTGCACCAGGACTGGGCTCCAGGTCAAGCTTGGCCACCATCCAGCCCCGGACCTGGGGTCCCGGCCTGCTCTCTTTAGGGCTCTGCCTCCTCTCAGGATGCAGTGAGCTAAGGGGCCCCTCCTTTGGTGGTGGGGGGTGGGGTGGATGGGTGGGGAGGGGCTGCGTCTGGGAAGCATCCACGCTGGCCCTGATCCACATTCTGGGAGAGCAGACTTCAAGGTGAGGGAAGACCTTGGCCCCTGGGGTTCCTCACAGGAAGCCACGTTGAATGACAGCTCAGGAAGAAAGGTCTCAGGAAGAAAGACATCCGTGTTAGTAGGTCTGCTCCACTGTCCCTGCAGCCAAAGCGGTCAGAGACCTACGGGTGGGCCCATCCTCAGCCGGACTGTCTGGCCGGGACCCCAAGCTCCCTGAAGTTGAATTTCCTGTCCGGAGACTTTGATCTCCCTCTGACTGGATGCCCCCACCCCACTGCCTTCTGGATGTCCCTGTGTCCATGCAGGCCCTGCTGCTTTCTCAGGATGGGATATCTCACCAGTCTAGCAAATGAAAACCCACAACTCTTAGGTTGAAACCGGAAAAACTGTTTAAGTTGTTGAGGGGAAGGCATCATGCAATTAAAGGAATGGCCACCAGGGGTCACTATGGCTCCAAACCTATTTTACAGCTGCATTCTCTGTTCAGTCCGACTCTTTGTGACTCCATGGACTGCAGCGTGCCAGGCTTCCCTGTCCATCACCAACTCCCGGAGTTTACTCAAGCTCATGTCCATTGAGTTGGTGATGCCATCCACCCATCTCATCCTCTGTCATCCCTTTCTCCTCCCCCTTTCAATCTTTCCCAGCATCAGGGTCTTTTCAAATGAGTTAGTTCTTCCCATCAGGTTGTCAAAGTATTGCAGTTTCAGCTCCAGCATCAGTCCCTCCAATGAATATTCAGGACTGATCTCCTTTAGGATGGACTGGTTAGATCTCCTTGCAGTCCAAGGGACTCTCAAGAGTCTTCAACACCACAGTTCAAAAGCATCAATTCTTCGGCGCTCAGCTTTCTTGAATAGTCCAACTCTCACATCCATACAGGACCACTGGAAAAACCATAGCTTTGACTAGATGGACCTTTGTTGACAAAGTAATGTCTCTGATTTTTGTTATGCTGTGTAGGTGGGTCATAACTTTTCTTCCAAGGAGTAAGTGTCTTTTAATTTCATGGCTGCAGTGATTTTGGAGCCTAAAAAAATAAAGTCTGTCACTGTTTCCACTGTTTCTTCATCTATTTGCCATGAAATGATGGGACCAGATGCCATGATCTTAGTTTTCTGAATGTTGAGCTTTAAGCCAACTTTTTCACTCTCCTCTTTAAGTTTCATCAAGAGGCTCTTTAGTTCTTCTTCGCTTTCTGCCATAAGGGTGGTATAACCTGCATATCTGAGGTTATTGACATTTTTCCCAGCAATCTTGATTCCAGCTTGTGCTTCTTCCAGCCCAGCATTTCTCATGATGTACTCTGCATATAAATTAAATAAGCAGGGTGACAATATATAGCCTTGACGTATTCCTTTCCCTATTTGGAACCAGTCTTCTGTTCCATGTCCAGTTCTAACTGTTGCTTCCTGACCTGCATAGAGATTTCTCAAGAGGCAGCTTTGGTATTCCCATCTCTTTCAGAATTTTCCAGTTTGTGGTGATCTGTAGTCAAGGGCTTTGGCATAGTCAGTAAAGCAGGAATAGATATTTTTCTGGAACTCTCTTGCTTTTTTGATAATCCAACAGATATTGGCAATTTGATCTCTGGTTCCTCTGCCTTTTCTAAACCCAGCTTGAACATCTGGAAGCTCACAGTTCACATACTGTTGAAGCCTGGACTGGAGAATTTTGAGGATTACTTTACTAGCATGTGAGATGAGTGCAATTGTGCGGTAGTTTGAGCATTCTTTGGCATTGCCTTTCTTTGGGATTGGAATGAAAACTGACCTTTTCCAGTCCTGTGGCCATTGCTGAGTTTTCCAAATTTGCTGACATATGAAGTGCAGCACTTTCACAGCATAATCTTTTAGGATTTGAAATAGCTCAGCTGGAAATCACCTCCACTAGTTTTATTTATAGTGAGGCTTCCTAATGCCCACTTGACTTCACATTCCAGGATGTCTGGCTCTAGGTGAGTGATCACAACATCGTGATTATATAGGTCATGATCTTTTTCGTATAGTTCTTCTGCGTATTCTTGCCACCTCTTCTTAATATCTTCTGCTTCTGTTAGGTCCATACCATTTCTGTCCTTTATTGAGCCCATCTTTGCATGAAATGTTCCCTTGGTATCTCTAATTTTCTTGAAGAGATCTCTAGTCTTTCCCATTGTATTGTTTTCCTCTATTTCTTGGTACTGATCACTGAGGAAGGCTATCTTATCTCTCCTTGCTATTCTTTGGAACTCTGCATTCAAATGGGTATGTCTTTCCTTTTCTCCTTTGCTTTTCGCTTCTCTTCTTTTCACAGCTATTTGTAAGGCCTCCTCAGACAGCCATTTTGCTTTTTTGCATTTCTTTTTCTTGGGGATGGTCTTGATCCCTGTCTCGTGTACAATGTCATGAACCTCCGTCCCTAGTTCATCAGGCACTCTGTCTATCAGATCCAGTCCCTTGAATCTACTTGTCACTTCCACTGTATAATTGTAAGGGATTTGATTCAGGTCATACCTGAATGGTCTACTGGTTTTCCCTACTTTCTTCAATTTAAGTCTGAATTTGCTAATGAGGAGTTCATGATCTGAGCCATAGTCAGCTCCTGGTCTTGTTTCTGCTGACTGTATAGAGCTTCTCCATCTTTGGCTGCAAAGAATATAATCAATCTGATTTCAGTATTGACCGTCTGGTGATGTTCATGTGTAGAGACTTCTCTTGTGTTGTTGGAAGAGGGTGTTTGCTATGACCAGTGCGTTCTCTTGACAGAACTCTATTAGCCTTTGCCCTGGTTCATTCTGTACTCCAAGGCCAAATTTGCCTGTTACTCCAGGTGTTTCTTGACTTCCTACTTTTGCATTCCAATCCCCTGTAATGAAAAGGATATCTTTTTTGGGTGTTAGTTCTAGAAGGTCTTGTAGGTCTTCATGGAGCCATTCAACTTCAGCTTCTTCAGCATTACTGGTCGGGGCATAGACTTGGATTACCACGATATTGAATGGTTTGCTTTGGAAATGAACAGAAATCATTCTGTTTTTGAGGTTACATCCAAGTACTGCATTTTAGAAATGGCAACCCACTCCAGTGTTCTTGCCTGGAGAATCCCGGGGATGGGAGCCTGGTGGGCTGCCGTCTATGGGGTCGCACTAAGTTGGACACGACTGAAGCGACTTAGCAGCAGCAGCAGCGGCAGTACTGCATTTCAGACTCTTTTGTTGACTATGATGGCTACTCCATTTCTTCTAAGGGATTCTTGCCCACAGTTTCAGATAAAATTTTCTTCCGAGTTAAATTCACCCATTCCAGTCCATCTTAGTTTGCTGATTCCTAAAATATCAACGTTCACTCTTGCCATCTCCTGTTTGACCACTTCCAATTTGCTTTGATTCGTGGACCTAACATTCCAGGTTCCTATGTGGTATTGCTCTTTACAGAATCGGACTTTGCTTCCATCACCAGTCACATCCACAGGTGGGTGTTGTCTTTGCTTTGGCTCCATCTCTTCATTCTTTCTGGAGTTATTTCTCCACTGATCTCCAGTAGCATATTGGGCACCTACTCACCTGGGGAGTTCATCTTTCAGTGTCCTATCTTTTTGCCTTTTCATACTGTTCATGGGGTTCTGTGTAGAGCAGAGCAATAACAAGTCCACAAAATTGCATGCGGTTCACCATCTCCAGTGAGCAGCCCGCCCCCTCAAGACTCCATTTAGTCTTCACACCAACACTGAGTCACTGGAACAGCTGAAAAATCCATTTCACCAACGACAGAACTGAGGGTGGTCCTGCTGTGTCCGACAGTCTCGGCCTCCAGTCTGGGCAGAAATCTGACCCCATCCTTTCCCATACCCTGTTCTCCCAGCCTTCCCTGCCAGGTCCCTCTAGATGGGAAAGTGATACAAGGGAACTCGGGCATCCTTGCGGAAGGTGAGGCGTGGCAGGGTCCAAGTGTAATTGCCTCTTCCTCTTCCAAATCTGTAGCCTAGGGCAAGTGCTCCAATCTGTGGTGTATTACAGAGAAAACTGCTAACAACTGGGCCTTGCTCATGATCTCCAAGGGTGTTCAAAAGGGAGAAGCCTGGGTCACAATGCAACCCCTTAGAGGACAAAGGAAGTGGGGCTGGGCTTAGGAAGCTCTTGGGAGTGAAAGAAGATAAATGAGTCTCAACAAACAGTGGGGAAAGAACCAGATACAGCAGGAGGACTCCCAGACTCCCATAAGCCGGGAGGACAAGTGTGTCTTCCCCATCGCCTGAGAGCACGCGGATTAAGACTTGAAGAAAACACAGACTTCTTTTGAATGCACTCTGGTCCACTGATAACATACATCTCTCTCTGGTGTCAGGTGGTGGGCCCCCCTGCTCATTTCCTCTGTCATCTCAGTTCTGTCTTGGAAGTGGTGCTCCAAAGTACATGGTCTCTACAAATGACCCAGTTTCGTTCACTCTTATGGCTGAGTAATATTTCATTGTATATGTGTACCAAAGTGTCTTTACCCACTCACGTGTCGATGGACATTTAGGCTGACTTCCACGTTCTGGCTGTTGTAATCTAAAACACAGAACAGATGAACCTATTTCATGAGGGCAGATGTAGAGAATGGACACAGCGGGGGAAGGGGAGGGTGGGATGAACTGGGAGATTAGGGTTGACATACACTACCATGCGTAAAATAGCTGGAAAAGAGATGATCCGTGTAGCACGGGGAGCTCAGCTCAGTGCTCTGTGATGACCTAGAGGGGCGGGTGGCAGGGAGGCCCAGGAGGGAGGGGATGTAAGTAAACATATAGCTGATTCACTTCCTGTGCAGCTGAAACAAATGCAATATTATACTCCAATTTTTCCAAAGTACACAGTCTTTCTTATGGGGAAGAAAAAGAACCTCATTCTTCCTTCTTAAAAAAAGAACAGGAGCAGAGACACGCCAATGAGTCATGCCAAGTGTATGAGGAAAGACCTTTAAGTCAGGTGTCTTAAACGGAAAAGAGGTATTTCTAGAAAATGGACTGTTGAAGTAGAGACTCTCCAGTCACCTTACCTGTCAAGCCCTCTGTCTGATATCATTGCTGATATCAACAGCTATGACCTTAGATAACCAACAAGGAACTACGCTCAATATTTTTAAAAACTTAAAAGGGAATCTGGAAAAGGATTTCTCTATCAGATTCAGGTTTAGCAGCTTCCCCATAAGTGAGGCAATATTTGTTAAAACAGCTACTGAAAAGTGTGCAAAGTTCTAGGAAACAGGAGACAGTCACCTTGAGACAGGCTAGGATCTGGGACCCTTTGCAGTGCTTGCACATGGACAAATGTCCCAGAGGAACAGATACAAAGAAACTATGAGGGGACTAAAAATAAGTGCACATATAGGCTGCTGCTGCTAAGTCGCTTCAGTCGTGTCTGACTCTGTGTGACCCCATAGATGGCAGCCCACCAGACTCCCTCATCCCTGGGATTCTCCAGGCAAGAACACTGGAGTGGGTTGCCATTTCCTTCTCCAATGCATGAAAGTGAAAAGTGAAAGTGAACTCGCTCAGTTGTGGCCGACTCTTCATGACCCCATGGACTGCAGCCCACCAGGCTCCTCCTCCCTCCATGGGATTTTCAAGGCAAGAGTACTGGAGTGGGTTGCCATTGCCTTCTGCACACGGGCAGTTGGCTCAAATTATAAACAAGAAGATAAAAAAAGGCCAAAACCCAACTGCCACTTCTGAGGGGCAGGGAGCAATGGCAGGGTATTGCCCATGATCCCTGTACACAGCACCACCAAGGGGGTGGGCAGACCATCTAAGCCGCCCCTCAGACCCAACCACCCTCACCCCGTTTTAGGGATCAGCCTGCCCTCTGCAGGGAGGGAACAAGGGCATCTGTTGCTTGCCTTCGCTCCCTCCTGCTGCAGCACAAGTCCCGGTAAAGCCTTGCCTGATTTCCTCCTCTGGCCTGTCATCAGTTTCTATCATTAAGGAGTCCAAGGACCCTGGCGATGATCCATCAAGACAGGCTCAGACCCTGGTCCTTGAACGTGTATGTTCTTTAGAGAGAGACCTGGGGAGACTTCTGTTTCCTTAGCAAACAGCAAGTGATTTTAATTAAAAGTACTTAAAATTCTCAGAAACAACACAATCAATGACTTTCTGGTATCAACAGCAATGAGCTTAGATAACCAACAAGGAACTATACTCAATATTTTTAATAACCTATAAGGGGAAAGAATCTGAAAAAGGATCCATCTATCTATAACTGAATCGTGCTGTACACCTGAGATGAATGTGACATTGGAAATCAACTTGTTCTTTGACTGTGCCATGTGGCATGCATGACCCCTTAGTGGGGTCAAACCTGTGCCCCCGGCATTGGAAGTGCAGGTTCTTAACCACTGCACTGCCAGGGAAGTCCAATTATACTTCATTTTTTTAAAAAGGGTTAAATCAGGGTTGGGGGGAGCAATGAGCTAAGTTTATGCAGCAGAAACAAGAGCATTTGCCTAACTTGAATAATTCAGAGAGCTATTTGCATGTTTCATGGATGAACTTTTATTAAAATTGTACATAGATCTCACAGTTAATTAAAAAAAAAAAAAACTTCCTTTTCCCCCTAGTATCAAAATAGTTATCTTTTTTAAATACCTTGAAAAACTTTAATACAATTGTTATATATTAAATACTCTCCTAAAATCTCAGTTATTTCTCTCCCATTCATTATAGAATCCTGCTTTAGTGTAGCTGCTGCTGCTGCTAAGTCACTTCAGTCGTGTCCTACCTTAGTGTAGCTACCGCTTGCTTTTTTGGCATCCTTAATGCTTCATCCCAGAGAAACATCAAGAGGAAAAGATTTTCCTGTTAAGTCCATTATTAAAAAAACAAGGTTTAGGAGAAGCTAATGACAATATTTGATTTAGTACTGAAGGTTCTTATTCAGTTCAGTTCAGTTCAGTCGCTCAGTCATGTCCAACTCTTTGCGACCCCATGGCTCGCAGCACGGCAGGCCTCCCTGTCCATCACCAACTCCTGGAGCTCACTCAGACTCACCCTTAATACAAGTACTCAGGCCCTGGAATTACTTAAAACAGCAGTTCTTGTCCTGAAATGGTTATACTGACCAACCAGCACCCTCTGGTGGTCTGGAGACACACAGCTGACAACACAGGAAGGTCTTTCCAGACGTTTGGTGTTGGAAATACAGATGCAGAGACCAGAAATTCTAATTTTCAGGGGTCAAGAGAAGACAGCTGGCTTCCCCCAATCCCACTCTCAAAGCAGACTGCCCACAGGTGCTTGGTGCAGAGCCGAGAAAATGGCAGCTTCCCCCAGAGCACACAATCAGAAGCTGGACTCAGGCAAGGATTTCTTCCGACGTAAGGACAGCGTGTGGTACTTCACCTTTGGCAAGGTGCCAAAAGACGTCTGCTCCCCGGGGACACTCCTCTGTGATGTGCTGAGGGCGCTGGCCCTTGGGGGCCTGCCAGTCTTGCGAGGGAGGAGCAGAGAGCTGGGCGCTGAGCGGACATCCCTCTCTCTTTCCAGGTGGCCAGCCGGGCCCCTGGCCAGGCTCTCTCGAATCCTGAGGGATGGAGATGAGCCTTGGGCCTCCCCATCCATAGCCGGGCTCCGCCTGCTGCTCACCAGGGAGACAGGGGCCACCTGGGGGGATGCCTCTGGCCTGTCCCTCTTCCTGATCTCCTTCTTCCAAAACACAGACCTCAGAAGGGTGAGGGTCCCTTGTGGGAATCTGTCTGTCTCCGGGTCCCGTCTCTCCCCATTAGCCCTCATCTTGCCTGAGCTGTTTGAGCGATTGTCTGCACTCTTTCTAGGTAACGTCACAGCACCGGGACCCCCCTTAGGGGAGGGTGCTTGGCCACTGCTCCCGGTTAGGCCACTTCCCTTACAGCTTGTGGTCCTTTGGCCCTCAGGCCGGGCTCGTCTCCCATCATCTTCTGTTGATGACATCACCGTGAGGGGCAAGTCAAACTGTTTGGGCAGCCTGATGTCCTGACTCGAGTTTTCCTTGAGCTTCCTGGCTGCATTCGGGCCATCTGAGTTGCCAGGGACCACGCAGTGGCCAGGATGGCCAGAGGGGCAGGGCGCTGTGGCCAGCACTGTGTCGCTCGTTCGCCTACTGTCTTCACTCTCCACAGAGAGGGTGGCGTGTGGCTTCTGGTGACCGCCAGCAGGACCCGTCAGCAGCTGCACGATGGACTGGCTCGTGGACCGAGGTCTCCGTCTGGACTCCAGGTACTCCACCAGCTCGACGGATGTGCCCAGCGGTTTCTCCCTGGAGCCAAAAGACCAGCGGAGGGGCATGGTCTTGAAGGCCCCCTGCTTTGCCCGGGAAGCCGTGGGCACCTTCATGCTGATGCTGCGGCCTTGGATGCCCCGTGCCAAAGGCCTGGACTCCAAGCCTCCTGAAAGAGACACCAAGAGCATCAGTGCCTGACTCGCCCTCCAGCTGCAATAAGAGTGGGGGCTTCCTTGGTGGTTCAGATTGTAAAGAATCTGCCTGCAATGCGGGAGACCTGAGTTCCATCCCTAGGTCGGGAAGATCCCCTGGAGAAGGGCATGGCAACCCACTCTAGTACTCTTGCCTGGGGAATCCCATGGACCGAGGAGCCTGGCAGGCTACAGTCCCTGGGGTCGTAAATAAGTCAGACACAACTGAAGCAACTTAGCACCCAAGCAGTAAGAGTAGCCACATCCCAGAAGCACTGACCGAGCACCTCTGATGATCTGATCAGGCACCATCCTGAGTGCTGGGAACATAGCAGTGAACAAGACTATGGCTCCTGCCCTTGGGAACATCAGTGTTTTCACTCACTGTTTCATGAGCTCCATTTATATATTTGAAGCCACAGGGCAAGCCAGGGCCAACGAAGGTAGCTACGTGCCAGGCAGTGCAGACTCCCGAGAAAGCTCAGTCTCTGAGGCCACTGGCCTAAGATTTAAGATTCTTTTCATTCATCTTAAATATGGTCATGGAACAGAATGCTCAGCAAAAATCCCTGCCTTTTCAGGTCAGATTAGGTGCTTGTACCTTTCAGATGCACCAATCTCCCTTAGGCTTAAAAAAAAGAAGAGGACCATGTGTTTAATTTTATCAGAATTGCCAGATTCTCCATTGTGCACTTTGTGACCTAGAAAGATGCTTTTGATATGTACTATTAAGGATGATACAGAATCTAGAAAAAGAGTAATCCAACTTGCAAAAATATATATATACACAAGTGTAAGTATAGATCTGGGCACACATACATATGAAAACATACAGAGAAGTATGGAGAAATAAATACTAAAATGACAAGGGGAAAGAACCATGGGGGTGCTATGTGTTTTTTATTTTCTTCTCAATTCTTTTCTTACTCTCAACATTTCTAAAGGGAACATACATATACCCAAGACTGTGTATCCTTCCTGAAGACATAGTCAATCAGTGTCAAAAAAAAAAAAAAAACAACCTTAGGCACTAACTTAAGCAAGGAGGTGACTTGTACCCTGAAAACTGTAAAACATTGCTGAAAGAAATGAAAAATGCCATAAATAAATGAAAACAGATCTTGCGTTCATGGATTTGAAGGTTGAATGTTGTTAAAATGTCAGGACTTCCCTGGTGGTCCATGGTTAAGACTCTGCACTTCCAAGTCAGGAGGCACAGATTCAGTTCCTGGTCTGGGAACTAAGATCCCACATGCCTCATGGCATGGCAAAAAAATAAAAATAGCAATAAGAACAAAAAATAATTTTTTTTACTCTTCGAAAAAATTGTCAATATTACCCAAAGCGATATATGGATTTAGTGCAATCCCTATCAAAATACCCATGAGGTTTTAAACAGAAATAGAAAAACTCATCCTAAAATTCATACGGAATCTCATGGGACCCCCAAATAGCCAGTCACCAGAAAGACACATACTGTATGATTACACTCTAAGAAGGACTCTGAGCAGCCAAAAGCAGAGACACAGAAAGTATAATGGTGGCTGCCAGGGGCTAGGGGAGGAGGGAACAGGGAATTAGTGTTTAACAGGTTCAGGGTTTCAGATTTACAAGATGAGAAGAGTTACAGGGGTGGTTTTTGGTGGCTGTATAGCAATGTGATTGTACTTAGTACCACCGAACTGTATACTTACAGATGGTCAAGATGACAAAGCCTATTATGTGTGTGTGTGTTTGTTTTCCTCGTTTGTGGGATCTTAGTTTCCCAGCCAGGGATTAAACCCAGGAACCTTGACAGTGAAGTCCGAGAGTCCTAACCACTGGACCACCAGGGAAGTCCCTGTTATGTGTGTTTAACACAATTTTTAAAAGTTAAAAAGTCATTGGTCATTGTACCATTAAGACGCCTTGATTTATGAGATGCCTGTCACCACTGAGAAAGGACTCTTCAGCTAAGCCCACGTGGCACAAGGACAGTCACCCTGGGCAAGGGCACCAGCCTCTTGGCCACCGTCCTCCACTCTCACCACAGGGCACGGTCCACAGCTCCCAAAACAAGCAGGACTGCAGCCACCTCTGAGCTGTACGAAGAGGGCCCAGGGGGCAGGGGTGCTCAGGAGGTCAGAGGAGCAAGTACGAGGGGTCCCCAAGCCGCCAGCCAGGAAAACGCACAAGCAGGTAAGCCAGCCAAGGTGCACAGACAGTCCGTCAACTCCACGAGGCTGTCTGACAGCATCTCCAAGGTTCTGAAGATCTTGCCCTTCAAGTTTTCCACAGATAATCTTTGGTATTTTTTATTTTTCTTTAAAGCACTTTAGATTAGCCAGCGATGGACACAACATCACTCCCAAATACTTTGTAATTCCAGTCCTGAATGATGTTGTTGTTCCATCATTAAATTCCCACATCTTGGAGGGAAAACAATAAAACAGTTCTGGGGGCTGAGATGTGTGGAAAGGTTTTGTTTCTGGTCCACAGCCCGGGGGAAGGGCAGAAAGAGAAGCTTTGTATTAGGAGTCACAGAGCGGCGACTTTCAGCCTTTCAAAACAGGAGGAGCCGACTGCGGGCGGCGGAGCCCGCTCTCCATCCTTCCCCCGCCCCCAATAGAGGGGTGCGGGCACCCCGCATCCTGTCACTGGAACCGCAGGTGTCCACAAAGCACCCAGCTCTTCTTTCTCAAGACGCAGTGCGAAAGCACCTTGCCGATCAGGATTTTATTTCATCCTGTTTGTTGGATCTGAGAAGGAGCCAGAGCTTTGGCAGAATGGAGAAATCAACGCCAAAGCACCCACTGGGAGCCAGTGCTTCCTGTTCACCAAAGACCTCGCTTTTGGGGAAGGTGGGCGGCGTGGGGGGGCCAAGTGCTCCCCAACAAGAGAAGCCACAGCAACGAGAAGCCCCAGCACCGCAATGAAGAGTAGCCCCCGATCGCCACAACTAGAGGAAAGCTCACAGGCAGCAATGAAGACTCCGCACGGCCAAAAATAAAAATAAGTAAATAAAGACTGTCTCAGGAGCCAAGGCCACCAGCCCTTGTCCATCACTCCAAGAACCAACCGCCACTTGAAGAGGCTGGAGGGAAGCCTCTATGTGCAGAAACAGAAAAGTAAGAACACACTTAAAGGGGTCTGGCTGGAGAAGGACGTGGTAATCTACTCTGGTATTTGTGCCTGGGATATCCCACGGACAGAGGAGCCTGGCAGGCTACAGTTCTGGGGTTGCAAAAGACTCAGACACGACTGAAGACACTAAACAGCAAACAAAGGGGGTCTGGCAGTCAGAGAATATGAATAAACAGAAGCATCAGAATAGGCTCTTTTGAGCCATCAGAGAAAACAGACAAAAGCTGTCAGTGAGACTCCAGTGTAGACAAACAGGAGACTGAAATACGTGACTTACAGGTTTTAAATTTCAGTAATGAACTGAAGGCATTCAGGGTCACTGTTAAGACTCAGATTAGTGCCCTGAAGTGATCTTGAAATTTATGACATTGGTACATTTCACAAATTCTATAACTGTGAAAGAAGCGTTTAAAGCCACAGAGCAAAATGGCAAAAAGACAGAAGTTGCAGGGCAAAGCTAGGAGACTTTTGAGGACAGATGTAGGAGAGTCAAGAAGCAAATAACAGGAATTTGAAAAATAGGCAAGACAATAATTAAACAAAAAGAGCATTTCCTTAAAGAAAAGCCTGCATCTGGAGAAGGAGCATTCCGAGTTCCAGACAGGGTTGATGAACGAACACAGACCCAGGCATATTCTGATAGGATTTCTAAACTCCAAGGTCAAAGCTTCCAGCCAGAAAGAACAAGTGACTCTCACATGAAAAAAAAGAACTTGTCACCTGCAACCTTGGGGCCTCATAGACCGTGGGAAAATGTCCACAGATATCCTAGAGAAAAACAACTGTAACCTAAGACGTGAAGGCACCATCAAGCTACCATATACTTTCAGGGGAAAGACAATATTTGCGGCTCTGCTGAGAGTTAGACAGCATATCACACGTACCCAAAAAGAACTCTGAGCAAACACTAAAAAGTCAGCGCCACGACCGCAAGACAGAGGGTGATGGAGAGAAGACAGACAGCAGCGTCCCAGCAGACACTGCGATCAGGTACCGCCCACCCTCCCGGGAAGCAGGTGGTCTTAGGATGTGTTACCGGAGGTTAAGTTGGTGTGTTTGGGACAGGAAAGCGACAGCAAGAAGAATTCTGATGACAATCTGGAACAGAGTAGGAAACCATCTCAGCAAAATCTAAGAGCTGGGGAATGACACGGGGGAGCTCCAGAAACAGACGGGAAGGAACGTGTGAGAACATTTCTAAGCTCTCGACTGGGGGGAATGGCATGGAAGCATCATAAGGCCATCTTACGGGGGAAAGAGGGAAGGCAGGGCTGAAACAGAATGACTCACAGGAAACAGCAGGCTTCTCACATCCATATAATAACAGGACAATACATTTGATTATAAACATTGGGAAGCATGAAGTAACAATATGATGTTAAAGAACAGCACTTCCAAGGGAAGGGAGAGAGAAAGGGAACACACCGCGATGTGATCAAATCACTAAAAATAAGAAAGAATGACCAACAGAAAACATTTTGAAATGAAAATTCACTATATATAAAATAGGTAACCAACAAGGGCCTACTGAATAGCACAGGGAACTATAGCAATATTTTGCAGTAAACTGCAAGGGAAAAGAATCTGAAAATATATATATAATATATATGTTATATATGCGTGTATGATAAGTCACTCGGTGGTGTCCAACTTTTTGCCACCCTATGGACTGTAGCCAGCCCCGCTCCTCTGCCCATGGGATTCTCCAGGCACGAATACTGGAGTGGGTTGCCCTCCTCCAGGGGATCTTCCCAACCCACGGATCGAATCCATATCTCTTATGTCTCCAAATTGGCAGGCAGGTTCAGGAAATCACTTTGCTGTACACCAGAAGCTAACACATTGTAAATCAACTGTACTTCAGTTTTTTAAATGGACATGGTGAAATTGAATACAACAATCAACTCGCCTAACTGAATACTTAAGATATAAAGCTCAAAAAAAAAAACCCCAAAAAAGATATAAAGCTCACATTCCTCAGACAATGTACATTACTTTGTACACTGTATACACAGAACACTGACAAATAACAAATCACACTGACAAAATAATCATCGTGTACTTACTTGATCACAAAAAGGGAATCGTTTTTGAAAACAACATTCTTGGATCANTGATGTTGTTGTTCCATCATTAAATTCCCACATCTTGGAGGGAAAACAATAAAACAGTTCTGGGGGCTGAGATGTGTGGAAAGGTTTTGTTTCTGGTCCACAGCCCGGGGGAAGGGCAGAAAGAGAAGCTTTGTATTAGGAGTCACAGAGCGGCGACTTTCAGCCTTTCAAAACAGGAGGAGCCGACTGCGGGCGGCGGAGCCCGCTCTCCATCCTTCCCCCGCCCCCAATAGAGGGGTGCGGGCACCCCGCATCCTGTCACTGGAACCGCAGGTGTCCACAAAGCACCCAGCTCTTCTTTCTCAAGACGCAGTGCGAAAGCACCTTGCCGATCAGGATTTTATTTCATCCTGTTTGTTGGATCTGAGAAGGAGCCAGAGCTTTGGCAGAATGGAGAAATCAACGCCAAAGCACCCACTGGGAGCCAGTGCTTCCTGTTCACCAAAGACCTCGCTTTTGGGGAAGGTGGGCGGCGTGGGGGGGCCAAGTGCTCCCCAACAAGAGAAGCCACAGCAACGAGAAGCCCCAGCACCGCAATGAAGAGTAGCCCCCGATCGCCACAACTAGAGGAAAGCTCACAGGCAGCAATGAAGACTCCGCACGGCCAAAAATAAAAATAAGTAAATAAAGACTGTCTCAGGAGCCAAGGCCACCAGCCCTTGTCCATCACTCCAAGAACCAACCGCCACTTGAAGAGGCTGGAGGGAAGCCTCTATGTGCAGAAACAGAAAAGTAAGAACACACTTAAAGGGGTCTGGCTGGAGAAGGACGTGGTAATCTACTCTGGTATTTGTGCCTGGGATATCCCACGGACAGAGGAGCCTGGCAGGCTACAGTTCTGGGGTTGCAAAAGACTCAGACACGACTGAAGACACTAAACAGCAAACAAAGGGGGTCTGGCAGTCAGAGAATATGAATAAACAGAAGCATCAGAATAGGCTCTTTTGAGCCATCAGAGAAAACAGACAAAAGCTGTCAGTGAGACTCCAGTGTAGACAAACAGGAGACTGAAATACGTGACTTACAGGTTTTAAATTTCAGTAATGAACTGAAGGCATTCAGGGTCACTGTTAAGACTCAGATTAGTGCCCTGAAGTGATCTTGAAATTTATGACATTGGTACATTTCACAAATTCTATAACTGTGAAAGAAGCGTTTAAAGCCACAGAGCAAAATGGCAAAAAGACAGAAGTTGCAGGGCAAAGCTAGGAGACTTTTGAGGACAGATGTAGGAGAGTCAAGAAGCAAATAACAGGAATTTGAAAAATAGGCAAGACAATAATTAAACAAAAAGAGCATTTCCTTAAAGAAAAGCCTGCATCTGGAGAAGGAGCATTCCGAGTTCCAGACAGGGTTGATGAACGAACACAGACCCAGGCATATTCTGATAGGATTTCTAAACTCCAAGGTCAAAGCTTCCAGCCAGAAAGAACAAGTGACTCTCACATGAAAAAAAAGAACTTGTCACCTGCAACCTTGGGGCCTCATAGACCGTGGGAAAATGTCCACAGATATCCTAGAGAAAAACAACTGTAACCTAAGACGTGAAGGCACCATCAAGCTACCATATACTTTCAGGGGAAAGACAATATTTGCGGCTCTGCTGAGAGTTAGACAGCATATCACACGTACCCAAAAAGAACTCTGAGCAAACACTAAAAAGTCAGCGCCACGACCGCAAGACAGAGGGTGATGGAGAGAAGACAGACAGCAGCGTCCCAGCAGACACTGCGATCAGGTACCGCCCACCCTCCCGGGAAGCAGGTGGTCTTAGGATGTGTTACCGGAGGTTAAGTTGGTGTGTTTGGGACAGGAAAGCGACAGCAAGAAGAATTCTGATGACAATCTGGAACAGAGTAGGAAACCATCTCAGCAAAATCTAAGAGCTGGGGAATGACACGGGGGAGCTCCAGAAACAGACGGGAAGGAACGTGTGAGAACATTTCTAAGCTCTCGACTGGGGGGAATGGCATGGAAGCATCATAAGGCCATCTTACGGGGGAAAGAGGGAAGGCAGGGCTGAAACAGAATGACTCACAGGAAACAGCAGGCTTCTCACATCCATATAATAACAGGACAATACATTTGATTATAAACATTGGGAAGCATGAAGTAACAATATGATGTTAAAGAACAGCACTTCCAAGGGAAGGGAGAGAGAAAGGGAACACACCGCGATGTGATCAAATCACTAAAAATAAGAAAGAATGACCAACAGAAAACATTTTGAAATGAAAATTCACTATATATAAAATAGGTAACCAACAAGGGCCTACTGAATAGCACAGGGAACTATAGCAATATTTTGCAGTAAACTGCAAGGGAAAAGAATCTGAAAATATATATATAATATATATGTTATATATGCGTGTATGATAAGTCACTCGGTGGTGTCCAACTTTTTGCCACCCTATGGACTGTAGCCAGCCCCGCTCCTCTGCCCATGGGATTCTCCAGGCACGAATACTGGAGTGGGTTGCCCTCCTCCAGGGGATCTTCCCAACCCACGGATCGAATCCATATCTCTTATGTCTCCAAATTGGCAGGCAGGTTCAGGAAATCACTTTGCTGTACACCAGAAGCTAACACATTGTAAATCAACTGTACTTCAGTTTTTTAAATGGACATGGTGAAATTGAATACAACAATCAACTCGCCTAACTGAATACTTAAGATATAAAGCTCAAAAAAAAAAACCCCAAAAAAGATATAAAGCTCACATTCCTCAGACAATGTACATTACTTTGTACACTGTATACACAGAACACTGACAAATAACAAATCACACTGACAAAATAATCATCGTGTACTTACTTGATCACAAAAAGGGAATCGTTTTTGAAAACAACATTCTTGGATCAGGATCCATAAAATCAGATATCAAGAATAAAAGAGTGACTAACAGCTCTTAAACAATTGAAATACCCTGATAACCTTAAGATCAAAGAGGAAATCGAAACTGAAATAACATACTATTTGGAAATCACTGAAAAAGAGACAGTAAAACCTTTGAGGCTTAATAAAAGCCATAGAGGAAATTCACCATCAGGAGAATCGACACTGAAATGCTTTAGTCCTAGGGCCCCTCCTCTGAAAGGACCTCAGCAATTTCTTCACATGGTCATGTTTTTATATACAATGACACAAGTATTTCTGTGTCCTTTTCTTTTTACCAGAGCCTCTCCTAACGTTCATCCCCAGTTATATAAGTTGTGGTCCCCATAAATTTGAATCTGTTCATTTTTGTTTAAATTGCCTTCATTATTATGAGGTCCCATAACCAGAGCTATCGGAAGGATCAAACTGCCAAGCTATCAGTGTTTCTCTGCAAGGGAACAGCTGGCACTTGGGAAGGACAAGTCTGTGCTGCGTGGAACCATCCCTGAGCGTTGCAAGACATTTAGCATCCTTGCCTCCTGGGGACTAAATGCCAGCTGTCCCCTCTACTCATTTTGACAGTAAAAAAAAATTCTCCCACATACCTATAGGGATAGGAGGTGGTACTAAGTGAAAGTGTTAGTCCCTCAGTCATGTCTGACTCTTTGCAATCCCACAGACTGTAGCCCACCAAGCTCGTCTATCCATGGAATTCTCCAAGCAAAAAAACAGGAGTGGGTTGCCATTCCCTTCTAAGGGATCTTCCCGACCCAGGGACTGAACCTGAATCTCCTGCATTGCAGGCAGATTCTTTACCATCTGACCCACCAGGGAAGCCCAACCACTGTTGAAAACCTATGGGCTGGATTTTGATCTTGCCCAGGCTTAGTACTCACAAGAAAATAAGGATGGATATTCAACTATCTCAGGGCTTCTCAAACAGGTTCCAAATCTATCACCATTATATTCAAACTCCAAGAGGGAACACTCCTTTTGAAATAAGGCTCTGACCCGTGTCCTAACTTGAAACCTGAATTTGGAATTTACACCTAAGAGCCACAAACCCAGGACTCTGGCAGCCAGAAGGAGTAGGTCTTCCTGCAGCCCAGTTACTTTGCAGCTGAGCTTGTGACTGGCTATGTCTGGGGTTCTTCAGCTTTCTCTTTTGCAAAAGGGTGATCATCTCACTTCTCCCAGAGAGCTGGATGAGGAGATGAGATACATAACGTGCCTGCAAGGGTGTGGAGGTCAATGACTCTCCAATACTACTCCTCCTTCCACCCCACCCCTCTCTGTCTCTCTGGGGAATTTTCTAGAGCTATGCCTGACCCCTGTCTGAGTACTATGTTGGAAATTTGGCTGTCTCTTGAAGTTGCCTCCTTAAGTGATATGAAACACATTTTTTCTTGGGAAAACTGAGAAATGGCCCAAGGTCGTAAACCTCTGAACAGACCTGGGGTGAATTTATGAGCTTGTCAGAGGCTCATGCTAATGAGGAATGGACAAGCTTGGGAAAGAATGCCTTTTGTTTTTTGTTCAACAGACACTACCCTAAAATGTACAGTCATAAAAAAATGTGCACAGATAAAAAATGTGAAGAGAGAAGAAGTGCCCAGATAGAGTAAGTCAGAATATAATGCACTGGGACTTCCCTGGTGGTCCAGGGGCTAAGACCTGCGCTCCCAATGCAGAGGGCCCAGATTCCATTCCTGATCAGGAAACTAGATCCCACACGCCCCACCTAAAAGTTTGTAATGCTGCCCCAGCCAAGACCCAGCCAAATAAATAGACAAATATTCTAAAAAAAGAACATAAAATAAAAATAAGATCAGCAAATTTAACCAATATGATGGAACATACCCTTCTCCTGCCTGGGCAGGCTGTTGGTACAGAAGACAGACTCAGGCAACCGGGGTCGTGCAGGGCCAGGGGCAGAGCTCCAGGACAACAGGCTGCCCCTTGTACTGCCGTTACTGCTCCCAAGCCGGAGGAGCCAGTGGTCAGACAAGGAAGAGCTGGTGGAACCTGCAGAGAGAACACAAAGCAGGTGAGTGGAACCATCCTTCGGGGGCCCCAGAACACTTCTCACCGCCAGATTCCCATCCCCAAGCCTGGAACTACAGAACCAGGGTGGAGCTACAGAAACGAAAGTGAATTGTTAGAGGAGAACCTGTAACTGATGAACCATAGCTTCCCTGATGGCTCGGAAGGTAAAGAATCTGCCTGCAACATGGAAGACCCAGGTTCGATCCCTGGGTCAGGAAGATCCCCTATAGAAGGGCATGGCAACCCACTCCAGGATTCTGGCATAGAGACTGGAGGGCTACTGTCCATGGGGTCACAAAGAGTCGGGCACGACTGAGCGCCTACACTTTCACGTTCTTCTTTAATAAACATAGCTCTCAGGTTGGGTTAAGCGATTATTTCCGATTGAGGACCCACATCCCTTATAACTGCCTCTCCCTTTCTAATGGGACTAATGCAGGGTTATACTACACAAGCTTAACACATTATTGACCTGAGATGTATTAATGTGTCTTTTGTTACCTGAATGTGACTGACTGGCGACATATCAACACGCTTGTAGAGAGTGATACAATTAACATCACCCTGAGAAGGTGTTAGAGCTTAAAATTGATCAAGGGTTTATTATGCAACTTATGAATGTCCTTATCATTCACATTTTCCACCCTTAGGTTTTTAACATAGTCTAGATTTAAAATTTTCAAAAATGACACATCGCAAAATTTTGAGTGAAAAAGAATTTTTCAGTAAATTTTATGCTGATTGTCCAAGTGACATATATACTAGTGTCTCAGAAGGTGACAGTTCTTCAGAGTATAGTTCTGATTCAAACAGTGTAATTATTAGGCCAACAAAAGATGGAAAGTGAAAATGAAACCCATGGTGCTAAAGAAGGCTCCTTTGCTTCTACAGAAGAGAGAACGAAAGACAACATTTTATGAAAATCAGAAAACTAAAGTTGTGTTAGATGTAACAATTGAACATCATAACCACAAGTGTTAATGAAATAGCAGAACTAATTTTTGGCTGACCAAAATAAAAATCGGTGGCCAAGGCAATAGTTTCTGCAAAAATCCCTTGGTCAATAATGAGCTAATTAAAATCAGGCTCATATGAGCAAGAGAGAAAATACAGAATGCCATGCTCCCAAGAGTCACCTGTCACAGGTACAAAATGGTATTCCCTTTCCTGTTCTTGGATCTCAGTGTGTCCCGCCCACATCCTTACAAACGGGACACAGTTCTGTAGGGCTGTACATGCTCTGGAAAGTGAAAGTAAAAGTCGCTCAGTCATGACTGAGTCATGGACTCCCCCTACAGTCTGTGGAATTCTCCAGGCCAGAATACCAGAGTGGGTAGCTGTTCCCTTCTCCAGTGGATCTTCCCAACCCAGGGATGGAACCCAGGTCTCTCACATTGCAGGCAGATTATTTACCAGCTGAACCACCAGAGAAGCCCAAGAATACTGGAGTGGGTAGCCTATCCCTTCTCCAGCAGATCTTCCTGACCCAGGAATCAAACCGGGGTCTCCTACATCGCAGGCAGATCCTTCACCAGCTGAGCCACCAGGGAAGCAGAGAAAGCTTCCTCTTTCAGACCCTTGCCGGACCTATCCTGGTCCTTGATGCGACTGAGCATCTTACCTTTGTTCAGGACCCGCCTCGCCCAGGAGGAATGGCAGTACCTACCTCTCATGGAGCTGCTGGCTGACCACACAGGGATGCTGTTTCTCTTCTGATAAAACAAGATGTAAGCCCCTCGTGTATTCACCTCGTCTTCTAGAAGCGGCTCCACTGTGCTGTCATCGTAACTGTACCACTGGCCGTCCAGAGAGTTCCGGCAGTAGGCTGCGAAGGGCCAAACCCCAAGTCCCCATTAATTGGAGCCCCCCAAAGCAGGAAGAGATTTCCCACTGGCATGGCTGAAAAACAGATATTTGTCATAGAATGAGAAACATCGGTTCATTTTTAGCCAGAAAGGAATTTGGTGGAATCAGAAAGGATCAACCAGTTATACATCCAGATGCTCACTGATAAAGTGAGTTGTTACTGCACAAGCTGAATCCTTACATTGTAGAGATTGTTAAGGCAAAATTTCTAATAAAAGCATGTCCTGAGTTCTTTTTCAGGGACTTCCCCGGTGGCTCAGATGGTAAAGAATCTTCCTGCAATGCATGAGACTCAGGTTTGATCCTGGGGTCGGGAAGATGCCCTGAAGAAGGGAATAGCTACTCATTTCAGTATTCTTGCCTGGGAAATCCCACGGGCAGAGGAGCCTGGGGGGCTACAGTCAATAGGGTCGCTAAAGAGTCAGACATGACTGAGCAACTAATACTGTCGTAATGCTAACGTAACGTGACAATGCTAACGGTCATCCTGGTTCTTTTGAGAAGCTTCAAAACGCACATCTCTGATTCCGTATGCAAGGACAGCATGCAGTTGGGATTATAATATAGTTCCTTCTCACCTAAGAACTATAGCCAAACATCTAGGAAAATGATCATAGGTAAGACTCTCACCACCTTCCAAACAAATACAAGAAATATTCCTCTCCTTTCCCTCCACATCTCAGTAAATGGTACCATAACATACTAATTCAGGAGTAAAAGCCGGCTTTTTTCTGAAATGGGCCAAATAGCCCATTTGGCCAGTTTTTGGCTTTGCAGGTCACCTTTGGCCACCCACGGTCTCTGTCATATATCTTTCTTGCTGTTATTGGTGTTATTTGGTTTGCTTTTTGGTTTGCTTTTTTACCTTTTAAAACGTAAAAGCCATTTTTAACTCATGAACCGAACGAATAGAGGTGCCAGACTGGATTTGGCCCACGAGCCACACTTGGCTGGCTTTCTTTTTTTTGGCCAAAACTCATGGCCTGTGGGATCCTAGTTCCCTGACCAGGGATTGAACCCACGTCCCCTGCTGTGGAAGCACAGTTGACTGACTTGCACTGGCTTAAACCAGGCATGAGAAGTTTGTCTTTGCTCCTGCCTCTCTTCCATCCCATGCTGAGTCCAAAAGCCAGTCTGAGCAATTCTCTTTCTCAAATGTGTCTTGAATACCCTATCATCACCCAAGTCCCAGCCAGCACCATCTCCCACTTGAGGCCCAGAAACAACCTCCTAACTGCAATTCCAGCTTATATTCTTGCTCCACCTAATTCTCTGCTCGAGCTAAGACCTCACTTTGTGAACTCGATTATGTCTTTATTCCTCTGCCGAAAACCTTTTAATGGCTTCCCACCACGATTTGGAAAAATGCAATCTCTTTTCCATGGCCTCCAGCCATGGGATCCAGCCCAGTCTTGGGATCCAGCCCCTTCCTGACTTACTTCCCCCTTCAGTCACAGGGGAATTTCATCAGTTCTTAACCACCCAAACTCTGCCTCTGGACCTTTGCACATGCTAGAGTGCTGCCCATAATGCTTTCCTATCATTATTCACACAGCTAGTTCCACATCTTCTTTCCTAAAGGTAACACACTCAGGCAGGCATTATCTGTATCTCAGACACAGCAACCAATCACCTTTTTGTGACACCAAGTAGTGAAAGTGTTAAAGGGACAAGCACCTTTTTATTTCTGTGTCTGAAATTAGTCCCATGAGGGCAGGACTAATTCATCTTGTTCATCACTTAGGTTCCAGCACCTAGCCCAGGGTTTGGCACAGAATGAGGACTTCATAAATATCTGCTCAATGAACAAATGAGTGATGATCCTGGTTGTTTATACAGTCCAGTATTTTCCAAACCGCAGGTTCATGAGTACACTAGCAATAGCACACTTTTCAAACAACAAAATATTTCCAAGAATTTTTTTCCAGAAATGACCTAATTTATATTAGTGTAGAACAGACCAAGGTATGCAGTTATGAACTGAGCAGCTGCCAAGCTCTTTGTTTCTGTCCTTCCATCCTTCATTCACTTCAAGTTCCTAGGAGGCAGTAACAATTGAATGTACCCCATAGAAATAAATACCAAATCTGATAAGTGAGAGTCTTGGACAAATGTCACTCTTTGGGTTTCACCTGATATGGTGAAAACTCGGGCTGTAACTAACTTCCTATCCCAGCCACCCTCCTAACCCTGCCCCACGCTTGGACCAGCACCCCCTACCCTTTGGCAGGTTCTGGGTATGCAGCAGGTGAGGGGTCATTTGGTGTTGAGTGCCCGAGTGAGCCTGGCATCCCATGGGTGTCCCTTCCCAGGGTATCTGGAGGCCCAGGCCACAGCCACGAATGTGGCCATAGCAGCAGCAGCCATGGGCCGCGAGGCAGGCTCACCTGTGTAATGCCCACCTTGCAAACTGCCGTGGTGGTTGCAGACGGCATAGAGGTCGTACAGGAAGTCTGGTGGGTAGCTGGTGGGCAGGCAGGCTGGCTGCTTCCAGGAAGGAGGCCAGGCACCCGGCATGGCCTTGGGGCTGGTGCTCCTCTGGGCCACGTGGGGAGCCATGTCGAGCCCGGCGAGCGGGAACTTCACCAGCGTGGAGAGCTTGTTCCTCCTCTCGCCCACCTGGCAGAAGCGCTTGAGGTGGATGATAAGGATGTCAGGCAGGGTCCAAAGGCTCAGCTTCACCACCCCCTGCTGCAGGGCCTGGCAGTGGGGGCACCGCCACGCATCATCCTGGGCCAGCTGGAAGGGAAGCCATCAGGACCGTGAGCCCACCCACCAATGGGCCCTGGCTCCCCCCCTCCAGCCGGGGCGCAGACCCCCAGGGCAGGACCTGCTCCTCCTTGGTGTAGAACTGGAAACACTCGTCCAGGGTGCAGCTGTGCTGCTGGTGGGCCTGCTGCTGCCGCCTCACGCTGTCCGCATCCTGCACCCGCTCCTCCTGGGGGCTCCCAAACAGGCTGCAGGGGGAGCAGACAGAGGCCGTGTGGGTGTCTCACCTCCCTGCACCCCCCCAACCGGGGGTCTCTACTCCCAGCTAACACGGTGCAAAGCATCTGCTATGGAGTCAAAGGCCCCCTTCCTTGGGCTCCTGGAGCGTCCACTCTCTTACTGGAATTCTCAGTCTCCCCCAGCAGCCCTGAGAAGGACCAAGCCCTTGGCTTACGCATCTTTCATGTGATGCATGGCCTGGCACCTAGTTGAGATTAATAAACCCTCACCAGGCTGAACAGTGTCCTTTCCCAACGCTGGAAGATGCCCTCAGGGTTAGAGAAGCAGCCACACTGAGTGACTCAGAGTGTGCACTTGAGCCCGACGGCCTGAGTCCAAAGTCCACCGCTGCCAGGCAGGGGATGTGTGACACTGAGCAACCGTTTAACCTCTCTGTGCCTTGGTTTACTCATCTGACAAGGTGGATTCGAGTCGGCGCTACCTTACAGAATGTGATGCATGAAATATCCTGCACGGATGGAAAGTGCTCAGAGCAGTGACTGGCCAGGGGAAGTGGATAAGTGTCACCTCACCATTTACAACTGGACCCTGACCTCCACGGCCATCACCCACCAACATCCTTATACTAGTCCTACTGCTGTTGTTTACAGACAGACAATTGCCACTGGGGCTTCTTGGAGGAATGGGTCACAGGGCATCCGGAAAGCCTCATACACCCCACAGTGGCATCAGGGGAGCTGGCGCAGGAAGGCCTTTATGCACGAACAGGCTTTGTCTCCTCTGCTCGAGCTGGGCTCTGCTAGACTCACCGCTCCTTGGTGTCAACATCCCACTCCACGGCCAGTTTGATGTGCGGAGGGCCTCCCGGCCTCCTGGGATGCAGAGCCCTGATGAGAGAATAGGGGGCCCATCCAAGACATGGAGACAGGCTTCCCACTCTCCCCACCCTCCTCACCGCCAGGACCGATGTTCCCAACAGAAATGTCCAGAGCTGCATGGAAACTGAGGTCGGGGGCCTGGGGAGACGCTGTCTATGGAAGGCTTGGTCCTTCATCTACCCTGAAGCGTCTGCCCTCCCTGCCCTGGGAGCTGGTGAGCTCTGAGGGTCTGCTGGCTGCCCGGCCATGGCTCAGTACTCCCACTGCAGCCCCAGCCACCTGCTCAATGTCAACAGGTCTGTTCTGTTTGAACATCCTACACACACACCCAATTCTGATGATGCCCAAAATGAGCTGCTGGGTTTTCCTCCACTGTGAAGTGAAAGGAGCACCTTTGAGCCCACCTCCACAACCTAAAAGGTCTTCCCCTTCCAGAGCCCCCCAGACCTAGAAAATCTCATTGGCCCATGGCTCTTTCCAGCTGCTTGCACTCAGCCCATTTCAGAAGAGACTGGCTGGCCTTAATGCAGAAGAAAGTGGAAGACGTGAAATCAACAAGACGCATACAGACAAGTGATGGAAGGGCTGCCCCTTAAAAGAAGGTTTTGAATGTATTGCAAGAAAAAGTGGAGATGTCACATGAGCCTCCAGCTGTCACCAAGATGATTCAAAAACAGGTTTTGAGGGACTTCCCTGGGGGTCCATGGTTAAGACTCTGCACTTCCAATGCAGGGGGCATGGGGTTACATCCCTAGTCAGGGAGCTAAGATCCTGCATGCCGTATAGCATGGCCAAAAAATAAAAATAACAAATAAAATAAAATTGAAACTATCAAAAAAAACACCAAAAACCCAGGGTTTGAGTTCATGGAAGGTATACTATCCTTAACTAGCCATGTGAGTGTGTATAAGTCCTCATCTTTGGGAACCCCAGGGTCCCCTCCATCTCTGAAGTGGCCATCAGTCCTGCTTAGATATAAGGACTAGAAGCACAGAGTGTATACAAGGACCTAACCCAGTCACCAGTGCTGAAGACCAAGGGCAACTAAGATTGTCGTCAGTTTTACTGATACACAGCCTTGAAGGAGTCTAGTCAGACAAGAACGCATTCATTCTCTTATCATGTCTGGAACATCCTCTTACCTGTCAACTGCCCAGTGACAGAGGGGCCGACTGTCCTGTGGGGACAAGTAGCTGCAGGCCAGGGAGAGTCCCACGACCCGGATGGAGAACAGTGACCCCAGGTTCTGCCAAGCCAAGAACAGGAAGCAGGTCAATGTGCATGTTGGTGTGGATCAGATGGTTATGTGCAAAGAAGTTACTCAAAAAATGCAACTTTTGGATTATAGGGTATTTTGAATATGTCCTTAATAATTGTTTTCTAAACCTGGAGATATAAAGGATTTAGTTTTTTTAGAAGATACACACTATACCTTTTAACATAGTAATCTAACACCATGTAACATTAAATTTTCTGAAATGGTGAACACAGTGATTTAAAATAACATTTTAAAAAATAAAATAACACATGGTTAATTGAAGCAAATGTTGTCACAATAAGTGGGAAATTAAACCAATTCTGTTCATCAATTATTAATAGGCAATTTATCAAGATGATTATAATCACCAGATACCAAAGTGAGGCAATTATCTAAAAGCATGCTACTGTACATTTTACTTATCAAATGTTAAGTATTTGTACACATCGAAATAAGCCACATAAAAGAAATGTCACATGTTTTTATTCTAAGATGTACATTTTTTTCATATTCTAACTTTTCTGAACTGAAGTGAACCTTGAAAGTGAAAGTTGCTCAGTTATATCCAACTCTTTGCAACCCCATGGAATTCTCCATGGAATCCCGTGGAATTCTCCAGGCCAGAATACTGGAGTGTGTAGCCTTTCCCTTCTCCAGGGGATCTTCCCAACCCAGGGATCAAACCCAAGTCTCCCACAATGCAGGCAGATTCTTTACCATCTGAGCCACCAGGGAAGAAGCCAAGTGAACCTTAAACAGTGTTATCTGCAATAGTCAACGGGTAGAAGTAACCCAAGAATCCATCAACATATGAATGGATAAACCAAATGTGGTATTATATACACACAAGGGATTCCCTGATAGCTCAGCTGGTAAAGAACCCGCCTGCAATGCAGGAGATTTCAGTTTGATTCCTGGGTTGGAAAGCTACCCTGGAAAAGGGACAGGCTACCCACTCCAGTATTCTTGGGCTTCCCTAGTGGCTCAGCTGGTAAAGAGTCTGCCTGCAATGCAGGAGACCTGGGTTCGATCCCTGCCTTGGAAAGATCCCCTGGAGAAGGGAATGGCTACGCACTCCATTATTCTGGGCTGGAGAATTCCATGGACTATACAGTCCATAGAGTCTCAAAGACACACACAATGGAATATTACTCAGCCTTAACAAACAAGTAAATTCAATGCATGCTGCAACATGAATGGACCCTGAAAACATTTTGCTTAGTGAAATAAACCAGATGCAGAAGGGCAAATATTGTATAGTTCTGTTTATAGGAGAGATCCAGAGTGGTCAAATTCATAAAGACAGAAAGTAGAATGGAGGGTCCCACAGGCTAGGTGCTGGGGGAACAGGGAGTTGTTATTTAATAGGTATAGTTTTTGTGGGTTTGATGAAAAATGCAGGGGGTATAGAGGCAAAGGCTATGCATCATGAGGAATACAATTAGTGCACACCTGTGAATGGTTAAAATTAATGTTACATGCGTTTTACCACAATGTTTTAAAAAAATAAAGTCAGGGGTTGCCTGCATCAGAATTTTGCAGGCCCCTCTGACTGCTTGATTGGTTTCTAAAACTGAAACGGCTGTAGAAGTGCAGAGGCAAAAGTACATGGGAGACCAGGGGGAGACTAAGAACAGCTGAGTTCAATGTTTGCATGAATGCAGTTCTGTCCACTTTCAACAGCGAGGAGCACAGGGTTTGGGGGAGGCCAAAGCTATTACTAGATATTGTGACCTACTTAGGGAGAAATTCGAGTTTCTAATTTGGGCAGATCTGCTGGACAGTTCATGGAACAAAAATCCTTTGGAGATAAAGATTTGGTTCAAAGGTAGAAAAGGTCATTAACAAACTGATATTTGGGGTAGATCCTGAGTCAAATGTATGGTTTTCCCTGGGCAGGAAAGCACATGAATTATGAATAATTATGAAGAAATCCCTTTGAAATGTTTGGGACATCCTCCAAATGGGAAGTTCTTACTTAGAGAATAATTGGGGGAAAATGAAATTCTGAGGCTACTGACCTGTCCCTAAAAATGTTAAAGACTTCTGTGCCAAGCAGCCATCAGAACAACTTCTGATACTATCGGGGCTAAAAGGAATGGTTTTAGGGAATTCCTTCATGGTCCAGTGGTTAAGACTTCATGTTGCCAATGCAGGGGGTGGGAGTTCTACCCCTGGTTGGGGAATGAAGATCCCACATACTCCATGGCACGGCCAAAAAATAAGAAATGGTTTTAAAATTTGTTGCTTTTCTTTGGAAACTACCAGACTCTACACATGGACATCACCAGATGGTCAATACAGAAATCAGATTGATTATACTCTTTGCAGCCAAAGGTGGAAAAGCTCTATACAGTCAGCAAAAACAAGACCTGGAGCAGACTGTGGCTCAGATCATGAGCTCCTTATTGCCAAATTCAGACTTAAATTGAAGAAAGTAGGGAAAATCACTAGACCATTCAGGTATGACCTAAATCAAATCCCTTACAATTATACAGTGGAAGTGACAAATAGATTAGATCTGATAGACAGAGGGCCTGAAGAACTATGGATGGAGGTTCGTGACACTGTACAAGAGGCAAGGATCAAGACCATCCCCAAGAAAAAGAAATGCAAAAAGGCAAAATGGCTGTCTGAGGAGGGCTTACAAATAGCTGAGAAAAGAAGAGAAGTGAAAGGCAATGGAGAAAAGGACAGATATACCCATTTGAATGCAGAGTTCCAGAGAATAGAAAGGAGAGATAAGAAAGCCTTCCTCAGTGATCAATGCAAAGAAATAGAGGAAAACAATAGAACGGAAAAGACTAGAGATCTCTGAGAGAAAATTAGAGACACCAAGGGAACATTTCATGCAAAGATGGGCATAATTAAGGACAGAAATGGTATGGGCCTAACAGAAGCAGTATTAAGAAGAGGTAGTAAGAATACACAGAAGAACTATATATTAAAAAAAAAGATCTTCAGGTCCCNACGGAAAAGACTAGAGATCTCTGAGAGAAAATTAGAGACACCAAGGGAACATTTCATGCAAAGATGGGCATAATTAAGGACAGAAATGGTATGGGCCTAACAGAAGCAGTATTAAGAAGAGGTAGTAAGAATACACAGAAGAACTATATATTAAAAAAAAAGATCTTCAGGTCCCAGATAACCATGATGGTGTGATCACTCACCTAGGGCAGGACATCCTGGAACGTGAAGTCAAGTGGGACTTAGGAAGCATCACTACAAACAAAACTAGTGGAGGTGATGAAATTCCAGCTGAGCTATTTCAAATCCTAAAAGAGGATACTGTGAAAGTGCTACACTCGATGTGTCAGCAAATTTGGAAAACTCAGCAGTGGCCACAGGACTGGAAAAGGTCAGTTTTCATTCCAATCNAAGGATTTCACTTTAATCCAAAGCAAGGTAAACTGTCAACAGTGATTTACTGAGTGTCCACTTTGTGCAAAAAACACTATAGGAAATAACAAAAGATAAGTGATCACAAAGCACCTGCTTGGAGGGACTACCCATCTGGTAAGGGAGGAAAGACAAGTACACAAAGGGCTATAATGTAGCAAAAAGAGCACCCCATGAATTAAGGAGAAGCAAAATACCATCTGAATTTGACCAGAGAGATGACATCATTATGTGTGTGTGTTTGTGTGTGTTTATGTCTCTATCTCTGTGGGTAATGGGGTTGTCTCAGAAAGCAGCGCCTTCTAGATAAACTAAATAATATGTTTAAAGGAACGTTTAAAAAGACATATTTGGTGTCAGTGAGCAGAGGATGTATTCGGAGCTGAGAAGTGGGATATTTGGTGCCTGATATGTCACAGTGAAGACTGTCTTTAGCTTGGTTGACAGAAGATACATTTTAACAATTTTTGTCTCTATCCCACTAGTATCAAAATGTCATTCAGTCATTGCTGGTGGTGGTGTGGCTATGTGAGGAAAGGGAGGAAAATGGTTGGGGAGGAGGGCAGGGAAGGGAGAAGAGAGGGGAGAAGGGACATACTAATAGGAACCCATGCTGCTGCTGCTGCTAAGTCGCTTCAGTCATGTCCGACTTTGTGCGACCCCATAGACGGCAGCCCACCAGGCTCCCCCGTCCCTGGGATTCTCCAGGCAAGAACACTGGAGTGGGTTGCCGTTTCCTTCTCCAATGCAGGAAAGTGAGAAGTGAAAGTGAAGCTGCTCAGTCATGCCAGCTCTTAGGGACCCCTGGGCTGCAGCCCACCAGGCTCCTCGGTCCATGGGATTTTCCAGGCAAGAGTATTGGAGTGGGGTGCTATTGCCTTCTCCAATAGGAAGCCATAGAGATGTTTATATCAAGATTCTATAACTTCAGCTGTATTGAATAAATCATCTGACAATGGACAATAGAACAGACTGTGAGGAAAGAGGCATGTGATCAGATACCAGCTGAAACTACTGAGATAAGAGGAAATGGGACCTTGACTCTGGCTGACCATGGGGATGAAAAGAAAGAGATTGATGAGAAAAATATTTTACTTGGAGGATTTCAGGAAGTGATAAATTACTGAATTAGGTGTTAGCAAGAAAGACTGAATACCACTCTGAGGTCTCATGACTGGTCAACTCAGCAATGTTAATAAATAGAGAAACTGGTAAAGTGGGTGTATGGGAATCCTCTGCACTGTATTGTCAATTTTTCTGTAAATCCAAAAATGTTCTATAAATAAAGTCCACTTAAAAGGGGAGAAAGATTTGTAGGTTAAGTGATTCACTTTATGCAATGCTTCAGATATGCAGAGAAGGCAGTCAGGATGGACCCATGGATTACACTTCCTAAGTCAAATTTTAGAGACATTTCAGTGAACATTGAACTCCATTTACAGAGAATGAAGTACTGAGTGTATGGTTAAGACACAGAAGCAGTAAGAAGGATGATAGTGAAGACAGACTGGCTTGAAGAATCCAGGAGCTTAGACTCCAGGGAAGCTCAAGAGCATGTACAGGTGAAGAAAGGGAGGAAGCAAGGGAGAGACGGAGGCTGAAAGGGTAGGACAGTGTGATGAGTATGTTTCTATTCCCTCTGCTGTAATGAATTACCACACACTTTGTGACTTAAAGTGACGTTAACTTATCAACTTCCAGTTCTGGAGGTCAGAAGTACAAAATCAGTTCCAATGGGCGAAATCAAGCTGTCAGTTGGTCTATGCTACTGCTATTAAAAGCTCTAAGTTAGAATCTGTTTCCTCATCTTTCACAGCTTCTAGAGGCCACCTGCGTGCCTTGGCTTGTGGCCCTTTTCTTCATCCTCAAAGCCAGCAGAGCTGGCAAAGCCAGAGAGAAAATTCACCCTTTCTCTGCCTTCTGTTCTATTTGAGCCCTCACTGCTTTGGATGATGCTCACCTACAAAGAGGAGGACAGATATTCCTACTCAGTCTACCGATTCAGCTGCTATCTTCTAGACACACACTCAGAGACACACACAGACATTTTTTTCTTTTTTCTTTTTAACCAGCCATGTAAGCATCTCTTAGCCTGGTCAAGTTGACGCATAAAATTAACCATCATAGACACCCTTTACAATTATGTGAAGAGTTCACAGAAAAGATGCTAACTGGGTGTCCTCCATGACCATGAAATCATCACCAAGAGGTGAGGGTCCTCTTGCCAAGAAGTTAAGGATGTATGGCACATAGAGGAGGACTTGGTTCCTGGTGATGCTGGGGAACGACTGTGCACTCGCCTTGCCCAGAGATCCTCTGTCAGAGAAGGCAGCCCTCTTTCTGCTAATTAGATGTTTATCCATCTGAAGATGCTGAGCTGCCTTCTCAAGGAACTTTTGCAAAGAGTCACGATTTGATGATCAAAGACCAAAATGCACTTTCGAAGACCAAAATGCACCTTTGTCATTAACAGAAAAGTTCATAAAGGAGGGAAGAATCAGTAGACCCTTTTTCATTCAGTTTCAAGAGAATGTAGATGACTGCTATGAAGCTGTAGTAAAAAGTTTGAAATGCATCTGTGAAACAACGTTCCCAGGAAAAATGGGAGAAACTATAAATATTCAGAAATTTTCACACATTTCATTAAATTTTTATACGTTTTCTAACTGAAAAAATCCACTTAACTGGGTTAGTAAGCTTACTTCTGCACCAAACTTTTCAGATATGAGGATATTTTAATAACATTGCCACTATTAAATTCCTACAGCTAGAATGGTTTCATTTAACCTGACCTCCTCACACTAAAAGAACATACATTATAGTTTGTTTAATTCTTAAAAAAAGGTTACAAGCTAATGGAAGTTTTTTTAGAAAACTTCTTCACTGTATACAGTACATTTTGGGCAGTATGAGACATTTATTTACTAATGAGCTTTCTATCTGCCACCAGATTAGTTATGAAATATGATCACTAAGACTGCATTCAACTGTACCAAAAAGCCAATTTTAGAATTTTAATATTATCAGCCCCTAAGTATGATCAGCTTCAGATCTCAAATAACTGAGAAGGAATACGTATCACAGAACCTTTGACAAATTTTTGTTTCATAATTAAAATAGGCACATCAAAATCCTCTTGAGATTCATAATGTAGACCTTCAGACAAAAGAATTAAAGTCATACTGAGTCCTAACTTGAAAAGAGCTGTGACAGTATTCAGCCTCACTAATTCTCACCCCAGAATATAATGAAAACACATCACTTCTTCTAAACCAGAAAAGGAGCTCCATGCTAGAGGACCTGAGCTTAACCCACACAATTTCAGATTCATATGATTCCTAAGACAGAGGATAAACTGTTTTTTCAAGCTACCACTTAACATGGTAATAAAAATATAACCACAAAATATTAATTACCTTCTCTACTGAAATATATGCATAAGACTATATGCATAAAAAGTTCAAAGTACTCTTTTTAAAAGAAGAGATGAATGTAGTATTTTCTTACAGTGGATTCCTAGGAGGGCTTTTTCAAAGTTCTGCAGCCTTCTGGATGTGAGTGACAAAATTAAATAGCAATAAAATTTGAGGGAGGGAATAAAATGAATAGAGTTGAGGGAAGAGTTCTACATTGTTTTTATAAACATTGGTTTCATATATCAAGAGAGTATATATCTTAAGTAGTGTGTCATATCTTCTTTAAAAAATAAAATTGAGAAAATTGTTCTGCAAATCAGTTTCTTCAGTTGAGTAGTAAAAAAAGTATAATTATATAAAACATAAAAGATATCCACTTATGAAAATATGTATCAAAGTTTTATTGAATATGTCATTCATAAAAACTAACTCTTCTTCAAAAAGTAAGCTTAAGGCAAATAATTCACAGCTCTTAAAAGAGTGCTTCTAAACAGTAGTTAACAAAGAATGCTTAGTGTATGCTGGAATATTTGTATCTGTTTTATATTATATATTAATTTAATAATCCTCTAACAACTCTACAAGATAGGTATGATTATTACTCCCATGTTAAAATGAGAAAACTGACACCGTGAAAACTCAAGTTACTTGGCAAAGATCACAGAAGCCAGTGAGTGGCAGAGTTCATGTTCAGATTTAAGGAGTTTTAGGGAGCGCCGAAGATTTGATGCTTTTGCACTGTGGTGTGGGAGAAGACTCTTGAGAGTCCCTTGGACTGCAAGGAGATCCAACCAGTCCATTCTGAAGGAGATCAGCCCTGGAATTTCTTTGGAGGGAATGATGCTGAAGCTGAAACTCCAGTACTTTGGCCACCTCATGGGAAGAGTTGACTCATTGGAAAAGACTCTGATGCTGGGAGGGATTGGGGGCAGGAGGAGAAGGGGACGACAGAGGATGAGATGGCTGGATGGCATCCCTGACTCGATGGGCATGAGTCTGAGTGAACTCCGTGAGTTGGTGATGGACAGAGAGGCCTGGCGTGCTGCGATTCATGGGGTCGCAAAGAGTTGGACACGACTGAGCGACTGAACTGAACTGAACTGAGTGTTAGTTTTGTTTAGTTTGTGTAATAAGTAATGCATAGTCTTTGTTTAGAATAAGTAAACAAAAGTCAACTAGACAAAAAAGCTACTCAGAAACAAATAAATACAACTGTTTAGGAGCATATAAAATGAAGCAGTGAGAATACCTCTCCATTCTGGGCTCAAAAAGTAACAGTTTGAGACTTAAGTACATAGACTTACACATTTGTATAGACACTGTACTTTCACAAAAATGGGATACTTTTATACGATACATATCATTTTTTCTTAATATCTAACATGCATGTTTCTGTGTCTTTAAAATACATCTTTCCATGTACTATTACGGATAATACAACAATTACCATTCTTATGCACATATATGTTTTTACATGTGCTGAATTTCTCTGAAACAAATTCTGAGGAGTACAGTTCTTGATTCAACTCTATGTGTTTAAGGAACCATTGACAGATAATGATAAATTATCCTCCAAAATGAGAATTAACTAACTAAAACAATTAACTACCACCTTGAATATAGACTTCCCTGATAGCTCAGTTGGTAAAGAATCCACCTGCAATGCAGGAGACCCCAGTTCAATTCCTGAGTTGGGAAGATCTCCTGGAGGAGGGAAAGGCTACCCACTCCAGTATTTTGGCCTGGAGAATTCCATGGACTATGTAGTTCATGGGGTTGCAAAGAGTTGGACATGACTGAGAGACTTTCACTTTTCACCTTAAATATAATGTTAAAATCTGATCATCCTTTTAAAATGATTATTTTGAAAACCTTTGGTGTGCACGCACCAGTGTTTTCTTTTTTTTAACGAGTACACAAGTTTGATTTTTAAATTAATTTTTATTGGGGTATAGTTGATTTATAATATTGTATTAGTTTCTGTGGTACAGCAAAGTGAGTCAGTTATATATATGTATGCATATGTCCACTTTTTTAAGGTTCTGTTCCCATATAGGATATTACAGAGTACTGATATTAAGTAGAGTCCTCTTTGCTATACAGTAGGTTCTTATTAGTTATCCATTTTACATACAATAGTGTGTATATGTCAATCAGAATCTCCCAATTTATCCCTCCCCCAGCTTTCCCCCTTGGTAATCATAAGTTTGTTTTCTACATCTATGACTTAATTTCTGTTTTATAGAGAGGTTCTTTTGTTCCATTTTTTTTAGATTCCAGATATAAGCCATATCATATGATATTTGTCTTTCTCTGACTTATTTACTCAGTAGTTTTGATTTGTGTGTGTGTGTGTGTGTGTGTGTGCTGTGCACTTAGTGGCTCAATTGTATTCAACTTTTTGTGACCCCATTGGCCTATAGCCCGTTAGGCTCCTCTGTCCATGGACTTCTCCAGGCAAGAATACTGGAGTGAGTAGCCATCATTCCTTTCTTCAGGGCATCTTCCTGACCCAGGGATGGAATCTGGGTCTTCTGAATTGCAGGTGGACTCTTTACCGTCTGAGCCATCAGGGAAGCACAATCTATGGTCACTTCCCAACACTAAACTGCATAATTAGTTCCACCCTTATCAATTTGATTTCCTTAGATTTTTTTTCCCTAGGTAGGCAAACCAGTCATTCTCAGACAAATAATATCTCTCTTTTCCCACAATATCTGTTTTGTTCCCTCGTCTAATTTCACAGTGGTTGATGCACACCTTCTTCTGATTTGAGTAGGAATGTCTGTCCTTTAACATATGTGTTTGGTTCCCATTTCTTAAATAAGTTTCCCAGCACATTTTCATCTTCTTTTTTGTCTTCTTGAGATTTCTTCGACCTCTCCTTTTCTATATAAGAAACAGTATATTGTTTCTTCAACTAATATGAGACTAGATATGTGTGAAGTTTTCTTTTGTTTCCTGGAGTAATTCTGCTCTCATATTTTCATTCTCTACAAGTTAGTTATTGTTCTTTCTTTCTGCCTCCTCCTTGTTCTTCTTTCTCTCAATCCCCCATTGTCTTTTGTATTATCACAGCATAGATCCCAATGTTATTTCTTTCTGCGTGTCCCTCTTCTTTGTATATGGAGAGTTTTTCCTCAGACACCTGGTTAACAAAGTAGGGGCAGTTTAGGGGAGCCAGTTTTTAGCCAGTAGCTTTAGTTTGTATTCTTGTTTTTAAATACTAATATTTTCTGATCAAATCATATGTCTTCTTCCTAGGGGCAACATCATTTGTCAGTTTCTAGCATTCTGCACTTTGGGGTAAGCAGGCGGCGAGAGTATCTTCCTGAGTCACAAATGCTTCTGTGGTTCCCCGTTGCTTTATCTCTGTTCAGCTGACTGGATTAGCATATACAGAGTTCCTCCCTGCTTCTTTTCTGTCACTCACCTCCTCACACTCTTAGGCATGTTTTGTTTTGTTTTGTTTTTCCGGGGAAAGTTTAGAGTCAGTCTGGATAGCAAGCTTATGTGTTTCCTCCTCATCCCTACCCTCCCATTCTGCTCCGCAGTGGCATCCCTGGCGCTAGGTCTTTTTCTCTTCTTATGGCCTACCTACTGATGAAAGCTAGCACTCATTTGTAGGATCTTTCAGGCTACTTTCACTGACTTTTGAGGAAAATACAAATCTATCCCAGTTAGTTTTAGTATGAGATGTTTCCTTGCTTCCACATTTCTACATCTATCTGGGTTTCATATGAAGCTTACCCTGTAGATATGAGATGAAAGTTGGGTGGTGTACTAACAGTATCTATTCAGCCATCCACCTTCTGAGAGGAGAGGGAAGTAACCTCTCCCCTATGCATATTCACAGCGAGTGATGCTGTCCTTTCTCTCTGAAAGTGTTGAATCCTTTGCTCTAAGGATGACTTCTGCTCAATTGGATACTTTTTAAAACCCTTCCTAGGGGAACTCCTGAAATCTGAGGGTCAGCATGCCATTTTGGTAAGACGTTGGGTAAGAATGGCAGCTATCAGGTCTTTGATTGATGAACTGTTTATTTCTCTGCATCGTCAGGGTCTAAAGTTTAAACACGTGAGGGGTTTGCCTGGTGGTCCAGTGGCTAAGGCTCTGCACTCCCAATGCAGGGACTCAGGGCACAGCTAAGAGTTCAAATGCCGCAACTCAGATGCAGCACAAATAAATTAAATATTAAAAAAATAAAAGTTAAAATACCCAAGAAACCCCCAGATGATCCTTTTCAGTTCAGTTCAGTTCAGTTGCTCAGTTGTGTCCGACTCTTTGCGACCCCATGAATCGCAGCATGCNCTAGGTAGCTATAACCATTTTACTTCAAGCACTGACCTTGAACCATAAGACTCCTGAAGACAAAGATTATTCCAGCACCCATTCTGAATGAAAGTGAGTTGCTCAGTTGTGTCCGACTCTTTGCGACCCTATGAGCTGTAGCCTACCAGGCTCCTCCATCCATGGGATTTTCCAGGCAGGAGTACTGGAGTGGGTTGCCATTTCCTTCTCCAGAGGATCTTCCTGACCCAGGGATCAAACCCAGGTCTCCTGCATTGTTGGCAGATGCTTTACTGTCTGAGCTATAAGGGAAGTCCCATTCTGAATAGTGGCTCTCAAAACGTGGCTGCAGAACCATTATCACCGGAGCTTACCAGACAAGTAATTTCTCAGGCCCCACCCCTGGCCTTCTGAGTCAAAAGCTCTGTGGGTAGGGTTCAGAAATCTGCTTAAACAAGCTCTCCAGATGATTCTGATACTAAGGTTTTGAGAATTTCTGTATTAGTTGACTGATTTTTAATAATGAATCATCTGTAAAAAAAATCAGAGAAAATAAGCCTGATATTTCCAAGTACTTAAAACTGAATGTCTTATGCCTTAGCACCCAAAAAGTATTCTTTCAAACTTATAATTCATAATATCCAGATAAAATTTTGCAAAGCACTACCATACCTGAGAGCATCTCCCGCCCAGGTGATGCAGGAGCGTGGAAGGCATACACATTATCTCCTTCTGCAATAGTATTCAGGTCCTCTTCATCAAAGAAAGACCGTTGGAGTCCACTGGGATACAGTTCAACCAAGATCACCTGGAATGAAAAGGATCATTTTCCCTTTTGTTTCTCAAAGGGAATGTAACAAAGAAGCAGTCTAAAAGTGATCAGTTGCCTGAAACCACTCTTTTACATTTTCCTTCCAAGTGGTTCCTTATTTTTAGTAATAAAATACTAGGTGCAGCAGTCAAACTAACACAGACTTGGATCTCAACTGCAGCAACAGAATATCAAAGTGCCAAAGGAAGAGTGGGGAGAATAAAACTGAAANGATCAGTTGCCTGAAACCACTCTTTTACATTTTCCTTCCAAGTGGTTCCTTATTTTTAGTAATAAAATACTAGGTGCAGCAGTCAAACTAACACAGACTTGGATCTCAACTGCAGCAACAGAATATCAAAGTGCCAAAGGAAGAGTGGGGAGAATAAAACTGAAAAGCTAAAGTTGTATACCCAGCTAAACTATCCTGACAGACTGCCGCTAAAATGAAGCCTACTTCAGATAAACACAAGTTGAGAGTGTTTCCCACTAACCGATCTCCACTGAAAAAAGTTCTAAGCAGTATTGCCAACTTTTTTCACGTTGTATCATACATGGAAAATATCTTTATGGAATGCTGAGGTGAGTGGAAAAGGCTGGTCTTGTAGTGGAGGAGATGGGTGACTACTGCTTTGAGGGCCCTCGCTGCCCCCAGATCCAACTCTGTCCCCTGAAGGGTGGAAAGAATCAACAACTGAGCACACAGACACACANCCTGTTGGCTATCTATTTTACATACAGTAATGTACGTTTTCATATTACCCTGTCCATACATCTCACCCTCTCCTCTCCTCTCCCCATGCACGTAAGTCTGTTCTCTATGTCTGTTTCTTCACTGTTGCCCTGTAAATAAATTCTTCTGTACCATTTTTCTAGATTATGTACATATGCATTAGAATATGATATTTCTCTTTCTCTTTCTGACTTCACTCTGCATAATAGGTTTTAGGTGCATCCACCTCATTAGAACTGATTCAAATGTGTTTCTTTTTATGGCTGAGTAATATTCCATTGTGTATGTATGCCACAACTTCTTTATCTAGTCATCTGTTGATGCACATCTAGGTAGCTATAACCATTTTACTTCAAGCACTGACCTTGAACCATAAGACTCCTGAAGACAAAGATTATTCCAGCACCCATTCTGAATGAAAGTGAGTCGCTCAGTTGTGTCCGACTCTTTGCGACCCTATGAGCTGTAGCCTACCAGGCTCCTCCATCCATGGGATTTTCCAGGCAGGAGTACTGGAGTGGGTTGCCATTTCCTTCTCCAGAGGCTCTTCCTGACCCAGGGATCAAACCCAGGTCTCCTGCATTGTAGGCAGATGCTTTACTGTCTGAGCTATAAGGGAAGTCCCATTCTGAACAGTGGCTCTCAAAACGTGGCTGTAGAACCATTATCACCGGAGCTTACCAGACAAGTAATTTCTCAGGCCCCACCCCTGGCCTTCTGAGTCCAAAGCTCTGTGGGTAGGGTTCAGAAATCTGCTTAAACAAGCTCTCCAGATGATTCTGATACTAAGGTTTTGAGAATTTCTGTATTAGTTGACTGATTTTTAATAATGAATCATCTGTAAAAAAATATCAGAGAAAATAAGCCTGATATTTCCAAGTACTTAAAACTGAATGTCTTATGCCTTAGCACCCAAAAAGTATTCTCTCAAACTTACAATTCATAATATCCAGATAAAATTTTGCAAAGCACTACTGTACCTGAGAGCATCTCCCGCCCAGGTGATGCAGGAGCGTGGAAGGCATACACATTATCTCCTTCTGCAATAGTATTCAGGTCCTCTTCATCAAAGAAAGACCGCTGGAGTCCACTGGGATACAGTTCAACCAAGATCACCTGGAATGCAAAGGATCATTTTCCCTTTTGTTTCTCAAAGGGAACGTAACAAAGAAGCAGTCTAAAAGTGACCAGTTGCCTGAAACCTCTCTTTCACATTTTCCTTCCAAGTGGTTCCTTATTTTTAGTAATAAAACACTAGGTACAGCAGTCAGACTAACACAGACTTGGATCTCAACTGCAGCAACAGAATATCAAAGTGCCAAAGGAAGAGTGAGGAGAATAAAACTGAAAAGCTAAAGTTGTATACCCAGCTAAACTATCCTGACAGACTGCTGCTAAAATGAAGCCTACTTCAGATAAACACAAGCTGAGAGTGTTTCCCACTAACCGATCTCCACTGAAAAAAGTTCTAAGCAGTATTGCCAACTTTTTTCACATTGTATCATACATGGAAAATATCTTTATGGAATGCTCAGGTGAGTGGAAAAGGCTGGTCTTGTAGTGGAGGAGATGGGTGACTACTGCTTTGAGGGCCCTGGCTGCCCCCAGATCCAACTCTGTCCCCTGAAGGGTGGAAAGAATCAACAACTGAGCACACAGACACACATCTTTTCCTTCAACTGAGATCTTTATTAAAATAGCGAGAAAAGTCAGAATAATTGATTGGGTAGAAGAAGGAAGGAGCCCACTGGGGTGACAGAAAGGTTCTGTTATCATGGTGGTTACACAGATGTACACACATGTAAAAAGTCAACAAGTTAAGTTATAACCTTAAGATGGACACTTCCTTATATCCCTTCCCTTCAGTAACGAAAAGGTTAAAAATATTCCTTAATTAGAAAAAAAATCTCATGAGGTCACCAAGTCACCAATTTTACACCAATGGAAGTATAAAATTTCCATTTTACAGGTAAAGAAACAGAGGATTAGAACTTCCCTGGAGGTCCAGTGGTTAAGGCTCTGTGCTCCCAAGACAGGAGGTGTGGGTATAAGCCCTGGTCAGGAACTAAGATCCCACATGCTGCACAGTGTGGCAAAAAAAATTTCTTAATTAAAAAAAAAAACTAAAGAACGAAATAGGGGACTGATTACTTTGTCCAAGGTCCAAAAACTAGAAAGGGACTGAATCACAATTAGAACCCCATTTTGAGCCCTTCTCTTGTTGCTTTTCACTACCATTCCTTCTATCCTGTCCTTTCATGGGGGACCCTATTATGGGTCTGTCCACCAAAGTCACAGTGAATCCAAACCCTTTACCAAGACACATAAAAAAAAAAAGTGGAGCACACCCATCCCACTGTCCCCAAGTCNTTACTTTGTCCAAGGTCCAAAAACTAGAAAGGGATTGAATCACAATTAGAACCCCATTTTGAGCCCTTCTCTTGTTGCTTTTCACCACCATTCCTTCTATCCTGTCCTTTCATGGGGGACCCTATTATGGGTCTGTCCACCAAAGTCACAGTGAACCCAAACCCTTTACCAAGACACTTAAAAAAAAAAAGTGGAGCACACCCATCCCACTGTCCCCAAGTTGCCTCTCTCATGGACTCATCCCAAGTTCTTCAGTCTCCTGGTTTATATTCTCAGGAGTGAAAATACAGAATAGTGGCTCAGATTCCGAAATCACCATCTGCATTCAAATCCTGGCCCAGTCGCTGACCTTGTGTCACACTTGCCCAGAGCTCACTGGTCAAATGAGGAGAACTGTAATATCTGCCTCACTGGATGATGGTGGGGAGTAAATTAGCTATAATGTTCACAGAGCGGTGCTCAGCACTTAATCAGCACTACTGAGAGTCAGCTATTGTTGACAGGATGATGATCGCCATCATTGTCACCTTTTTGGAAGACAAAGGTGATTTCCTTTCCGGGTTATTCTGTGAAAAAGCAGGGAGCGGTCTAGGGCCCAGTCATCACAGACACCAGGAACTATTAATCAAACAGTAACTCATGAGTCACATTGGAGTCACTGAAAGACAAAAATTAGCCTAAATAGCCTAGACAGCTGGTGCGGTTAGCATCCCTCATCCCATGCCCAGGTCCCCCATCACACCTCCTCTGGAGAGACGCCGCCTTCCTCTGCAACCATCTTCCTCAGGGCTGCCACCGTGCTCAGGATCGGCACGGCCAGGCCAACGCGCAGGAACCGCTGGCTCTTGGAGGGGAAGACCAAGGTGACACTCAAGAATCTGGAAAATAGGAAGGAGGCCACAACCTTAAAGGATGGACACGGGCTGTCACCAACATCACTGACACTAGACCAGGTTTAGCACTGGGGCAAATCTTTGCTTCCTGGTCGGCTCATTGCCCTTTAAGTATGTTGTCACCAGGTGGCAGTGGAGAGCCAATTCCCCAAGGGTCTCAGTAGCATGTACTTTTCCAGCGACTATAAATAAAAGATATTTGATCAAGAATCACAACAAGGTCTTCCTCAACTTACGATGGGATTATGTCATTGTAATTTAAAGCATCTTAAGTCGAAAATGAATTTAGTACACCTAACCTATCAAATATCATAGCTTAGCCCTCCATACCTTAAACATTCTCAGAACACTTAAATTTGCCCACAGTTGGGCAAAATCATCTAACATAGCGCCTCCGATAATAAAGTTTTGAATTGCCCCTGTAATTTACTGAATCCCGTGCTGAAGGTGAAAAACAGACCAGTTTTAAGTGTATGGTTGTTTACCCTCGTGATCACCAGGCTGAACTGGGAGCTGTGGTGCTGCCCTGCCCAGAGAGGACCATACCTCACATTGCTTGGCTGGGAAAAAATCAAAATTCAAAATGCAAAGTACAGTTCCTACTGAATGCGCATCACTTTCATACCATTGTAAAATCAACATATTGTACGTCGAACCATCGTTAAGTCAGGGACCATCTGTTCGGACCTATGGTCTCAAGATTCTATTTGCTAAGTAGATAATCTAAAGCAAAAAGAAACTTTGAAGCCTGAAAAGTAGAGCAGTCAAGCTTCTCCCTCCAGGACAACTCAACACTACTGACAAGGCTCCCCTTTTCCTCCTGAAGTTCCTTCTCCCTTGTGATTGAGTATAGCCTCTGGACTCTCCTTAGTTCCACTGTCTACTACACCCAGCAGCACACCAGGGCTTACCCCTCCAACTCCTGCTTCTCCTGCTCTCTACTACAGTAATAATCTAATCCATTCAAATAATTAGCAGAACTGGGACTTGAACCCAGGCAGTCTGGCCCCAGAGTCAGTGGTCCTAACCATTGTGCCATGCTGCATCTGGCCAGGAATCACAGCTCATATCTATCAGTAGCCATCATATGATGATAGGATAAGTCAGTTATTAATATATTTATGGCACTGACAATCAGCAGAACAGGAATTCAGAGCAGGAAGGGGGGTTCAGTTGCCAGGAAAGGATATATAAAGCCATCAGTCTTCACCGCATCCTAAAGATGGGAGATACCAACAGACAGAAGGCAAGAGAAAAGATTTTGCAAAGCGGGTGAACCCAGGGAAGAAAGGCCCCATATAGGAATTCACTAAGCTTCCATGTGCTTGGCGGTGGCCTTAACAGTCCCTGCCAAGACCTGGGCGTCTGGGATGCTTGTGCTACGTGCCGCTTCTTTTTGCAGAGCCAAACTTCATCATGACTCCTACCTAATCCTGCCTCCTCTTTTCTTTTTTTCTCGTATCTCCCAACAACCCCTTTCCATTTCATCTGCCCCTTAAATAAACCTTTTCCTACACCTTCCCCAAGAGGAAAAAGGATTTAGAAATACAGCTGGGGAAGCAGAGGATGACAAGCTTTCTCTGGTTCACCTCTGTCTGTGTGAGTGGTACCAGCTGGGCCATGCCAGCTTCTAAATGGGCCAAAGATGGAAGCCGGCAATGGGGCTGATAAACAAAAGCATGTTTATAATTCCTTCTTCAGCCAAAGAAGGAACTCAGTAACCTTTCACGTTAATCATCCCATTAGGTCATGGGATGTCCCCAAGAAGCAAGGCTTGCCTGAGAAGCAAAAGAGAACTTTACAGCTGCAGGGCCCAGAGACTCCAAATGATGGACGTCAAGTTCACCAGCATGATGATCACGTACCTCGTCTGGCGCAGAGGGATGGGCAGGGACACGCACAGGAAAGGGTCGAAGGTGTTGCTCTGTTTCAGGCAGTGGGGACAGGTCAAGGAAGATCTGTAAGGGTGGAGGATACACGTTAAAGTTGAATCGCAACTTGAACAGTTGGGCAGTTCCTTGAAGAGTTAGAGCCACCATTTCAATTCCTCTGCTAGGGCCACACCACAGAGAATTGAAGACAGGTATTCAGATCTTTGTGCACAAAGGTTCAGACAATGTTATTCACAATAGCCAAAGGGTGGATACAACTCACGTGTCCATCAATGGACAAATGGGTAAACAGAATGTGTTATAGACACACAATGGATTATTACTCAGTCGGACACGACTGAGTGACTGAACTGAGCTGAACTGAGGTCCTCACACTTGCTACATAAATGAACCTTGATAACATCCTGTGAGTCAAAGAAGCCAGANGCAGGGCCCAGAGACTCCAAATGATGGACGTCAAGTTCACCAGCATGATGATCACGTACCTCGTCTGGCGTAGAGGGATGGGCAGGGACACACACAGGAAAGGGTCGAAGGTGTTGCTCTGTTTCAAGCAGTGGGGACAGGTCAAGGAAGATCTGTGAGGGTGGAGGATACACATTAAAGTTGAATCGCAACTTGAACAGTTGGGCAGTTCCTCGAAGAGTCAGAGCCACCATTGCAATTCCTCTGCTAGGGCCACACCACAGAGAATTGAAGACAGGTATTCAGATCTTTGTGCACAAAGGTTCAGACAATGTTATTCACAATAGCCAAAGGGTGGATACAACTTATGTGTCCATGTGTTATAGACACACAACGGATTATTACTCAGTCGGACACGACTGAGCGACTGAACTGAACTGAACTGAGGTCCTCACACTTGTTACATAAATGAACCTTGATAACATCATGTGAGTCAAAGAAGCCAGACACCAAAGGCTACATAATTTATGATTCCATGTATATGAAATACCAGAGTGAGTAAAGCCACAGGGAGAGAATGCAGATTGGTGGTTGCCAGGTGATGAGAGGAGGGAGACCTGGGGAGTGGTTGCTTCATGAGTACCAGGTTTTCTTTTGCGGGTGATGAAAATGGTTACGAACTAGAAAAAAAAATCAGTGGTTACACAACATAATGGGTGTACATGCTGCTGACCTACAGCTTTAAAATGCTTAATTTTATGTTATGTGGCTCTCAATTCAATTTCTTAAGAAGGAAAAAGTTTAATCATATGTATGGGGGTTTCCCTGGTGGTACAAAGGCTAAGACTCTGCTCCCAGCACAGGAGGGTGGGCCTGTGTTCAATCTCTGGTCAGGGAACTATATGCCACGTGCTGCAACTAAGACCCAGCACAGCCAAATAAATAAATCAATCTTAAAAAAAGGGAAAAAAACAGACCAGAGTACAGACCGGAGTATTTAATGTTCAGTCACTCTCTGCGTCTGGTGAATTTCCCTTTGGGAAAACCATGGCACTGCTGTAGTAAAAAGGAGGCAGCAGGCACAGGGCACCAGCCAGCAGGGCGACCTGATTTTCTGGGGACTCCTCTGCCACGCTGTTTCTCTCTCTCCCTCCTCCCAACCTCACCCGTCACATACTGGGCCATAACACAGACCTGAAAGATGTCCTTTGTCGCTGGCAACTTTCCAAACCCGTTTCACATTTAAGCGGACCAATGAGACGGCATGTTCTTCTTTGACTTACTCATTTTTAAAAAATCTACTAAAACTAAGCAAGGCCGAATTTTTCTTGCAGATGCACCCTAGTCAACCAATCCAGGGACACGACCTTTAGATGCAGCCGTGAATCTCTGGCAGGGAGCAAGAGACGCATAGTTTGGCAAAAACATAGAACGACCTGATTTTGTATTTAAAGAATAAAGAAAGCTTACTGTTTTCATAATAAACCAGAGAGAGGATGTGAGAGGCACCTGTTCCTCAGAGGATGAGAAATGACGATGATGAGTATGACCAGATCAGGGGGACAGGGTAGCATCACTTTCACAGAAAGCTCCAGAGGTCACGAGGCTCCAGCTACACCCCAGACGTGGCCTAGAGGGGTCCTTTCGTCCTTGCCACCCCCTCCTCCAGTGTATCAGAGTCCTATCCTCCCGTCTCCCAGGCACTCACAGGAGAAAGGACAGAACATCACCCCAACGCCCTTCACTGTTCACTCGCCCATTTTCCCCAAGCTATTCATCCTCTCCGTCCAATTGCTTCTATTCCAAAACCAGCCTCTCATCTGCCGCTGGAACTCAGAACTGCTGTTTGCTCTCCATGGGTTACAAATGCCCCGAAACGACACTGCTCATTTCACACCACTGCTCGTTTCACACCCTGGCCTCTCGCTGCCACTGAATATCCGTCTAACACCTCTCACCCAGCCAGCTTCACCTGCTCACTGGCTGGGAGACGGATGTTCACACCGGCAATGGTAATTAAGGCAATGTACAAGCAAGATGTCACCTCTCCAAATCTGCGATCTGAAAACACTTCTAAAACATACTCTGCCTAAAAGAGAATGCCACCTGTAATGGGAACCAGATTAGGATTTCTGTGAACAAAAGCTATGAGTGCCATGGGGAGAGGAACACACATCACACACTGCCTCTTCTAGCCAAAACTCCAACATAGCAACAATCCTTGACTATTAAACTTACAGATGTTTTCAAGCCATGATAGAATAACCAATTATTCGTCCTCCAGTCCAGCGGTCCTGGACCTTTTGGGCACCAGGGACCAATTTTGCGGAAGACAGTTTTTCCAAGGGAAAGGGGTAGAGGAGGGATGGTTTGGGAATGATTCAAGAGCATTACACTCACTGTGCACTTCATTTCTATTCTTATCACATCAGCTTCATCTCAGATCACCAGGGATTAGATCCCGGAGGTTAGGGGACCCCTGCTCTAGCCTACAACCTCCAGCACCCTAATACTAGTCTCCCTTCCCTCCTCCAGCCAAGGCAAAACCTTAGCCCCTCAAAAGGGGACAGCAAGGGGAGATATAGGGAGAATCTCAGTGAGCAGGGGGCCTCTGCACTAACCCATAACAGCACTGCTGGCTTTTGGTTTCACAGAGAAGACTGATACCAGAGGGCATCCTCCCCAGGAAAAGAGACTGAAGAGGGTCCAGATCAGCAAGGACCACACCCAGGGATTCCAGCCTGGAACTGGCACCCACTGAGGGCTGCAGAAAACCACTGCTCAGACCTCAACAGCCCTAACCTAGATGGATGTCCCTAACGATATTTTTTTTCTTTACTCTGGACCAGAAGGCAGAAAGCAGCTATTTTTAGCTGTCACCAATCCTTTTTTTTTTTTTAAGCATGAATATTTCGCTTCTTACTCACCCTTTTACTCACCCTTCTACAGCAGTCACCCCAAAGGGTGCTTACAGTCCTTAGTATCAGATCAACTCAAATGTCACTTCTTCAGGAATCTGTCCCTGACTCACCTTTTACCTTGTGACACTGTGATTTATAATAAGAAATATATATTTACGTTGAAAAGTATGTATATTCCTGGCACAGAGCTCCTAAAACTGTTGAAATTTCCTAAGTGATGAGAGCAGAAATAAAGGTAAAATGAGCGTCTTTTGCTATTCATAAAAAACCCCGTATGACCACACCTCAGTTTATGCTAAAACCACAAGATGGGGGCCGGTTGTCAGAGGAACCCAGCGCAGGACGAGGACTTTCCGCTCCACGTGCTAGCTCCCCATTAGGACTCAGCTAGGCTAAGATCCCACCTGCTGCGGGGGCGTGGCCAAAAAGAAAAAGAAAAAAAAAGAAAAGTAATGTAAAGGGAAACAAGAGATTTTTTTTCCTCTTTCACACTCATAACATGCACTTCAAAACTCCCCCAATTTTTCCTTCAAAGCACCTGCCAGTTATACAACTATGTAAAAACCCAGGAGTCACCCTAGATGCTCACAGTTCCCTTGGTCCCTCCCCCTCTTACTCTTAAACCCGCTGGCAAGTCCTGTTGACGCTACATCCCAAACCTGTTGCCCATCTACCCACCTTGTTCCCCCCATCTCCATCACTACCAGTCTCCATTCTCCCACTGGGAGGACAGCCCACCAGCTGCTATTCCAGCTCCCACTGCTGCCTCCCTTCATCACCAAAACAACTAGTTTCTTTCTTTCTTTGTTTTTTTGGCTGCAGGCCACAGCAGGTGGGATCAGATCCCCTATCAGGGATCAAACTTGTGCTAAGTACAGTGGAAGCTCAGATTCTTAACCACTGGACAGCCAGGGAAGTCCCAGCCAGCCAATTGCTTAAATGGATAATTAAATCACACTTTGCCTTAAACTTCGAGTGGTCTCCTATGGCCCTTAGGCTACAAACAGCCCATGCTACCAGATGCCCATCCATCTCCAGCCTCGCTCCCCACCCTTCACTACTTGGCAGTTCTCTGTTCCTTGAACTTGCATCATCTCCACCCCAGACCCTTTGCTGCTTTTTCTGCCTGGAATACCCTGTCCCCAAGTATCTGAATGCTTCTTGTCACTCAGCTCACAGTTCGAAAGTCCCCCTTGAAAATAAGCCTCACCTGATCACCTTATTTAAGGTCGGCTGCCTCCCCAAACTCCCAGGTTATCATTTCACTCATTGTTGCATTTTATGTGTGTATTAAGTCCCTTCCCAGGTGGCGCTAGTGGTAAAGAACCCGTCTGCCAATGCAGGACACGTAAGAGACGTGGGTTTGATCCCTGGGTTGGGAAGATCCCCTGGAGAAGGACATGGCAACCCACTTCAGTATTCTTGCCTGAAGAATCCCATGGACAGAGGAGCCTGGCCAGCTACAGTCCAAGGATCACACGGAGTCGGACCCAACTGAAGTGACTTAGCAGGCACATATGTGTACCATCTAACACTTCCCCCAATACATTCTTTTGAACTGTGATGCTAGAGAAGACTCTTGAGAGTTCCTTGGACTGCAAGGAGATCTAAGCAATCAATCCTAAAGGAAATCAACCCTGAATATTCACTGGAAGGACTGATACTGAAGCTGAAGCTCCAACACTTTGGCCACCTGATGGAAAGAGCTGACTCTTTAGAAAAGACCTTGGTGCTAGGAAAGACTGAGGGCAGGAGAAGGGGATGACAGAGGACAAGATGGTTAGGTAGCATCACTGACTCAATGGACATGAATTTGAGCAAACTCCAGGAGAGAGTGGAGGACAGAGGAACCCAGGTGCTACAGTCCATGCGGGTCACAAAGAGTTGGACACAACTTAACGTCTGAACAATAACAAACCCCTAATAGAATGTTAGTTAATAAGAACAGTGGCTGAAGTGTGTTCACAGCTCAAGTCTCAGCACCTAGAAGGGGGCCTGGCAGAGTCTATATAAGTTTATGTTTTTTATATCCTTCATTAGGCTGGCAAATCTAGAACTCCTAATAATGTCTTAAACTCAGCTCTCTGGTAATAAAGAACAAACCAGAAAGATCTCATCCACTTCTCAGCAATGGCCTGGGGAGATCCTAGGCCTTCACATTCATGTTTTACAGAACCATCTTCACCAATACCCCTCCTTCAAGTGGGATGGGAGGCCCAGGAGCCAGCAAGAAAGGAAAGAAATACCGAAGGTTGGAAACAACAGGAGTAGGTGCTTAACTGTGATTAATAATGGGGGAGACAAGAGAGCTTATGGTTTCTGTTGTTTTACAACCTCAGGGTAAACCTGGCAATGTGAGGCTGGTTACCAGCATACATGTTTGCTGAAGCCTTAGGCAATCCATTTTAAACATACTCCATTCTTACCTGTATTGTGCTTGGAAGTGGCTTTGCACAAAGCTTTGGCCCACAGAAAGCGGAGCCGATGGTGACAGAAGGTTCTCAGAGGCCTTCCTGGCTTCAGGTTGAAGCTGCAAAGAAATGAGGGGAGGAAACAAAATTAGCCAGGCGTCCCATCACTCCACTGCATCCAGACCAACGAGACTCCACCTCCTCCTGGGTCCACAGCATCCCTTTCTGGGACTAGACCTGCAGAACCAGGCTTTCCATGTTGCTTACCATAATCTACTGCCCCTTCAATCCCTGGACCTCCCCAGTTCCCTGAGAGAGTGACAGAAAAAGGAAAGAGACAGAGGTAGTGTGTGTGTGTGTGTGTGTGTGTGTGTTGAAAGAGCATGAACTACCCTAGCCCCAACCATTACCTCTGGTGTGTGTGTGTGTGTGTGTGTGTGTGTGTGTGTGTGTGTGTTGAAAGAGCATGAACTACCCTAGCCCCAACCATTACCTCTGGATTAACAAACCCATTCTTTACCCCCATGCTTCTAGGAACCCTGTGTCTACACGTTTCCTGTATGGGCTGTCATCACTTCAAACACACCCACACCAAATCCGACCATCTCCCACCTCCTAAACCATTCCTGAACATATTTTCCAGCAAGCCAGTCTTCACGTAAACATCATCTTTCTCAGACAAAACAGGTTTGCATCTCAGAGTAATGAATGCGTCAGCCTCCTCCCACCACTCTGTCCTACTATATCCTTCTCTGAATTCCCATACGTATGAGTGTCCCACTGCAGTTGTAACAAATGGCCACAAACGAGTGGCTTGAAACAATATAAATATGTCCTCTTGTAGATTTCGAGACCAGACATCCAAAATCAGGGACTTCCCTGGTGGTCCAATGGCTAAGACTCTAAGCTCCCGACCCAGGACACCTGGGTTCGATCCCTGGTCAGGGAACTAGACCCCATATACCACAACTAAAAGATTCCACATGCTGTAAGATCTGGTGCAGCCAAATAAATAAACTGATATTTAAAAAACAAAAAGGAGGGAGGGGCTTAATTAAGACACCTTGCGTGCCACCCTGTGTGCACAGCTCATGGGGGAGGGGAGGAGACAGAGGAAGAGGTACACAGGGTCAATTCCAAGCTTCCGATCTGGTGCCTGGAGAACCCCTGATCCAGTAACAGAAGTGTGTGTGTGCTCAGGGGTGTCCGATTCTTTGCGACCCCATGGACTGTAACCTGCCAGGCTCCTCTGTCCATGGGATTTCCCAGGCAAGAATACTGGAGTGGGCTGCCATTTCCTTCTCCAGGAGATCTTCCTGATCCAGGGATTGAACCCTCGTCTCCTGCATTGGCAGGAAGATTTTTTACCACTGAGCCACCAGGGAAGCCCATTAACAGAAGAGGGAATGGCAACAGGAGAAAGGAGAAGTTGAGGGAGGGGAGAACAAGCCAAGTTCCAGGCAGAGACACTGAAGGACAAGCGAATGAAGGGCTCAGAGGAGAGAGGGAGACCGTGGATACAGAGCGGACGCGGGCATTTGGGGCTGCCCGGGCCTGTCTCCTCTTCATTGAGAGTAGCCCTCACTTTGGGAATGTTGAATTCAGTCCGAGGGGAGGGGGCAAGGCTCTTTCATCGGGGATCCTTTCCTCCCTCACCAAAGAGACTGGCACGTGATCCAAGCGGGATGGATGAGATGTCCCTGCTCTGCAAGTCGATCACAGGCAGGCTGAGCCACAGGCTGCAAACTGAGACTCCAGCAGAAGTGTCCAGGCCAGAGGATTGAGCCATCCCTGCCACTGACACCCTCCCCACACCCAGAGCTGTCTGGCTCAAGACAGTCCCCAGCCTGGGCTTCAGCCTTCATTTCCATTCTTCACACCTGACCTTGGCCTTCCAACTAATCCCTTTGTTGTTTGAGTTGGCTGATTGGCTGCCTTTCCTCACAACCAAAGACCTCACAATGACCCAGGCTGCTTCTCCATCAGGATAGGGCAGTAGGACTTCTCTGACAGTCCGGTGGTTTAGACCTTCCAATGTAGGGGGTTTGGATTTGATCCATGGTTGGGGAGCTAAGATCCCACATGCCTCACGGCCAAAATAACTAAAACAGAAGCAATACTTTGAAAATGGTCCACATTAAAAAAAAAAAAAAAAAAACTAAAAAAGATGATAAGGCAGCATGCATTGGGAGCAGCTGCAGACAGGACCGTCCAAGGATGGGGATGTAAAGAGAAAATTCCGAACGAGGCTGGGGTGAGAGGCAACGGAGGGTCACTCACAAAGCATGGTCTATCAGGTAGGTCAGACCAGGCTGGAGCCACCCTGCCAGCTGAGTGATCCTGACTATCTCCCTGAGCCTTGTTCCACACCTAAAAGGAAGAGGAGTATTATGTCAGCTCAGGGAGTCATCATTTAAGTAGAAAGAGATGAGGGTATCCTGCCTGGCACATAGTAGGTGCTTAATAGATGTTAGGTTCCTGGTCCTCTCCCCAGCCTCAGTCCTTTCTTAATCCTGCAAGGGTGGCATTTTCTGTAAGATAAACTGCCCAAAATATTGCTGGTGTCACACCGTCCACAGGATAGTAAAAAGGTAAAAAGATGCCCTATTCACCAGATGAAAACATGTATTGTTACATTAACAGAGAAGAAAGTGGTCCTCATGGTTTCCTATTCTGTTTTCAAATAAATTGAGCTCCATGGCTTTCATATGTTTGAAACAGAAATAGCCTCACAAAGAAAAATTGTTCAGAGGTACACAGGGGACAGTCTCTTTCCTTCTTGGAAAGCGAAAATGAAGTTTGTGCCAAATAGTCCAACAGCTCTGCTCTTCTACCTTCAAGCATTCACAGCCAGCCCTCTGCAGGCAGCCGATTTTCTGAGAGCAAGTTTCAGGAGGAGCTTTGACTCCACACAGAGAAAAAGATCTTTCCTGGTCTCAATCAGGTCAGATGAAGAGCATGGCAAGCTCCGCTCTCTGGCCAACAGCCAGCCGTGGTCTTGTTGGGTCGTGGGTGCCTTCTTGACACCCTTGGCCATTAAAGGAACAGAAAGCAGCCAGCGTGACTGAAAATCATGAGTGAGGGGCAGAAAGCAGGCAGAGATGTTGGTGGGTCAGCCAGTTAGAGCCCTGTCAGCTGTATAGGAGTCTGGATTCTGTTGTAAATGCAACAGGGAGCTGCCGAGGGAATTAAAGCAGGAGGGTGATGCGATCTTATTTCCTTTCTGAAAAGATCCCTCTGGCTGCAGCATGAAGAACATACAGTAGTGGGGCACACTGGAAAATGGAAGACCAGTTAGGGCTGCTTTCATGAAGGTCTTGAAATTGTAACAGATTATTGACTTAAATAAACTCACTGTCATCTTAAAGTCAGGCTGAGGCTAAGAAGCCCTGTTCTAAGAGTCGAATTTTCTAGCTTTGCATCCTGGCTCTCCTATTGGCTTGCTGTGTGACTTGGGGCAAGTTACTTAACCTCTCTGTGCTCTCCCCCCCACCTCTATGGGATGCTTTTCCTGCCACCAAAGGACGAAAGAGAAGGATTGAAAGGTAACTGGGAAGGCTGTTTATCCCTCTTACTTGCCAGGTAGGAAGCACTGGCAGGGAGTGGGGAGGAAGAGGGGAAAAATGAGACAAGAAGCCTTTTCTTTTTTTTCTTTCTTGGGCACATGGCTTGCAGAATCTTAGTTCCCTGAATAGGGATCGAACCCGCGCCCCCTGAAGTGGAAGCACAGAGTCGAAACCACTTGACTGCCAGGGAAGCCCCAGGATGGTTCTTTTTAAAATAAGAAAACAGGCTTTCAAGCTAGACTCCCCTTGGACTTGAATCCTGACTCTGTCACTTCTTAAGCTGTGCTGCTTCAGGAAGGTTACACAGCCTGTTTGATTCCTGGTTTACCCGTATGTCAAACGGGGATAATAACTCTTGTGCTGCTGCTGCTGCTTCTAAGTCACTTCAGTCATGTCCGACCCTGTGCGACCCCATAGACGGCAGCCCACCAGGACCCCCCATCCCTGGGATTCTCTAGGCAAGAACACTGGAGTGGGTTGCCATTTCCTTCTCCAATGCATGAAAGTGAAAAGTCAAAGTGAAGTCGCTCAGTCGTGTCCGACTCTTCGCGACCCCGTGGACTGCAGCCCGCCAGGCTCCTCCGTCCATGGGATTTTCCAGGGAAGAGTGCTGGAGTGGGTGCCACTGCCTTCTCCAATAACTCTTGTAACACTCCACAAATGACAGTAGCTATTCATACCGTGTATAACACTCCAAGAGATGCTCTGAAAAGTACAGAATAGGGCACAATCACTATCTTCCCCGTCTCATGCATTTGGCAACCTGCTGTCTCAGACATAAGAACTCTTTCTGCAGCTCTGTCAAGCTCTTAGCTTCTACATTATACTGTGGTTTAGAAGAGTTTATTCAAGACATATATGGTGATGCTCTCCTTAAAGCTGCAACTTGTCATTTTAAAAGAAAAAGAAACAGAGACAACAATTGGCTCTGCAGACAAGTTAAAGGAAAAAGGTGGCTCGGCTTCTCGAGCCATTTTATTTTTAAATAGACATTTTATGTATTTAAGGAGCGCAGCATGATGATTTGATACACACCAAGGTAGTGAAATAATTACTTCAATCAAACCAATAAACATATCCATCTCCTCACAGTTACCTTTTTGTGTGTAGTGAGAGGACCTAACAGATATCTAGCATTCAATACAGTATACAGTATTATAGCCACCTTGCTGCATGCTAGGTATCTAGATTCAGTCACCCTACAAAACTGACTGCCATTCAATCTCTCCCTCATTGGTTTATTCATTTTATTAAGTATAGTTTATTTACAATGTTGTGTTAATTTCTACTGCACAGCAAAATGATTCAGTTTTATATATATACACACACACACACATTCTTTATTGTACTCTTTTCCCTCATGGTTTATCACAGGATACTGAATATAGTTTCTTGTGTTACTCACTAGGATCTTGTTGTTTATCCTTCTGCTAATCCCAAACTCCCAATCCGTCCTTCCCCCACCCCCCGCCTTGGCAACCACCAGCCCGTTCTCTATGTCTGGGAGTCTGTTTCTGTTTCGTGGATAGGCCCGTTTGTGTCACGTTTTAGCATCCAATCTTTATTACTTTACTATAATAGTCTCCGAGCAGGTAGCGGAAAGACGGGAGAGTAACAGGTGAAAGATCGAAACACTTACGAAGGGCTTTTTAATTGATTCACAGAGGGATGGGAAAAAATGGTCCGGACATAAAACAAACAAACAAAGCAAGTAAAGCAGTTCTTGTAGCTGGTTCTTGATCTGGATCAGTTTTGAGACACATCAAAAATAATGTGCAATTGATTCAATTACCAAAGCTTGTAAAACATTTTTTAAATTACAATGGATTATCCATAGACATTGTTTTGATAACTTTGCTCACTCATGGTATAATAAATTTACTCACTTTTCCTTTCTTCAGTGAGAGATAAAAGGATAGAACCCAACATTGATCTTTATTTAGCAAAGCCCACACAGAGTATAACTGATGTATCAACTGACTGTGGCTATTAGAAATGATCATAGGGCTTTCTTACTCCCAAAGGTTTGAGGTTCCATCCAAATCTGGGAATGCTGAGGGCACACATGAAAAGATCATCCATCCTGTGTCTTGAGAAAAATGATTGGGAATCACTTGCTCTGCAGGGTAAGTAACTGAGAAAGCAAAGCTAAAGTGGTAGCATTTGAAAATAATAAGCAATACCACCGATGGCCTCAGACGACCATACTAAGGCATAGGATACTGATGAAAATGAAAATTTTTTTTTTTGAACTTTAAACCAAACAGAAACCCTATTCACTGAATCACTGGGATTAGAGAAGATGAGGAACAGCAATGGGAGGAAACATCTGGTCTAAAATAAACGGGGCAAAGAGGAAGGCGCAAGGAATGGTACTGTGTGAGCAGCAGCCAGAATACACAAAAATCTACAGAGCTGAATTTCAAGATTTAGTTTTGAGGAGTTGAGTAAATGTTCAAAGGAAAAAAACTAAAATTGAACACAATGTGTTTTTCGAGGGTGACTGACCTTGTCGGACCCTGGCCCTCGGGAGGAACCCTCCAAGTCCTCATGCACGCGATCCAACAACCAGAGAAGGAACTCCAGGGCATCGTGCTGGGCATTGCCTTGGAACTGAGCGCCGTACTTGGAGACTGCATTCTGAAGGAACAGAGAAAAACCAAAGGGGCAAGGAGGCTTTCCAACAGCCAAATACACACATCCCCACTCTTTGGAAGGTTCTTTTCCCATATACGTCATTATAGAGTATTGAGTAGAGTTCCCTGTCCTATACATTCCTGCTCTGTATATAGATTCATCTGTATAACTTTTTAGATTTCACATATAAGTGATATCATATAGTATTTGTCTTTGTATTTCAAGAAGCCTGCTCAGCTGTGTCCTACTCTTTGCAACCCTATGGACTGTAGCCCGCCAAGCTTCTCTTGCCATGGAATTCTCCAGGTAAGAATCCTGGAGTGGGTTGCCATTCCCTTCTCCAGGAGCTCTTCCCGACTTGGGATGGAACACAGGTCTCCTACATTGCAGGCAGATTCTTTTACCATCTGAGCCGCCAAGGAAGCTCACTAACACATATGTAATATCATATAGTATTTTTTTTTTGTCTGACTTATTTTACTAAGCATAATATTCTCCAAGTGCATCCCTGTTGCTGCAAACGGCAGTATTTCATTCTTTTGTTTTTTGGCTGAGCAATATTCCGTTGTCTGTTTCTATTACATCTTCTTTTGTTTACTTATTTTATCACGCCGGTCTTCACTGGGACATGTGGGGTCTTAGTTGGAGCATATGCGATCTAGTTCCCTGACCAGGGATCCAACCTGGGCCACCTGCATTGAGGGTGGGGAATCTTAGCCACTGGACCACCATGGAAGTCCCCATATCTTCTTAATTGAATTCTCTGTTGATCGGCACTTAGTTTACTGCCATGTCTTGACTATTATAAATAGTACTGCTGTGAACAAACAGGTGAGTGTATCTTTTCAAACTAGTGTTTTCATTTTTTTCTGGAAATATACCCAGGAGTGGGATTGCTGGATCATGTGGTAGAATGTTTTGACACACATGATTATCTCTCTTCCCTGAAGCTCTGGCCTTTGTAGTGCTGGGGCCCATGCTCCCCTGCCCCCATAAGTCTATTTCCACGCTCTCTGCTCATCCCACAGGTGGACAGCTTCTGGCCCTGCTCTCTCAGCAGTCGTTTCCTTCGTTCCCAATCAACTCTCCTCTTTGAGAATGACCACACGACCCAGTGAAGTGGAATTCCTTAAATACCATGCCTGTGGTTTCTTCACTGCCTCTTCCTAAAATGAATGGAATCTGAGAAGTCCAAAATTCTGTGGTTAGATCACAAAATGTGTGAGCCAATCCTTCATCCATCCCTTTAATAAATGTTTGCTGAGTGCCTACCACAGGCCAGGCACTAGTCTAAGGCCTGGGGTTCCAAGGGGGGACGGGGCAAACAAGCCTTCCTACCCTCCTGACATTCATATTCCCATGCCCTTCACTTTGTCCCATTAAAGGATGGGGCAACTTCATCATTTTATGGGTAAAGGCAGGTTGCAGCTTTTAAAATTTTTATTTCAAACGGTAATATATGCACCCACCTTTTTAAATAAAGAATTCAAAATATAAAAAGAACAGTAATGAAAAGTCTTCCCTTGCCTGGGTGCCCCTCCCCAAAAGGAAGAAGACACTGAATATTTTCTTAAGCTTCCTGCCAGGGTCTTCTTTGTGCAAGCACGAGCATTTGAGTGTAACAACCACCCTTATCTGTGTACAGGGCACATCCTGTATATGTTCTTGCAGGTCTGTCCTCTGCTCAGGCCCACCCAAGGGAGCAATGTGAGCAAAGCTGTGGACCCAGCCGATCTCACCACGTCCAATCAAATCAAAGGTGTGCCGTGTGCTCAGTCGTGTCCAGCTCCTTACGACCTCATGGACTGTAGCCCGCCAGGCTCCTCTGTCCATGGGATCTCCCAGGCAATACTGGAATGAGTTGCAATTTCCTTCTCCAGAGGATCTTCCCGACCCAGGGATTGAACCCACATCTCTTCCATCACCTGCACTGGCAGGCAAATTTTTTACCACTGAGCCACATGGGAAGCCCTAATGAAAGGGCCTGGGCTTTTTTTCTTTTAAATTTTCCTTTGGGATTTAAAAAAGGCAACTTTAGGATGAGCTGAAGCAAAATTCAAGATTTGATTAACTGAAATGCTGGTTCTGAGTTTTTATTATTTGAAGCACACTAGCTTGGGTGTACTGGAAGGTCTAGATTTCTCTGCGCTTTGACCCCGCCCCCCCCCCCACACACACACACACAAGCAGGGCTGCCCAATAAGAAAAAGAAACATGAATAAGTGATAAACAAAGAGCAATGTTTGTGGTAGAAGTAATCATATGCCCCAGGCAATAATGGGGATACATTTTGACTAAAAAGTTATTGTTAATCTGAAATTCAAATGGAGCTGGGCATCATGTAATTTGCCTGGCAACTGTACCTCCCAGTCACCCTCAAAACTGTATCCTCAATACCAACATTCCCTTCCAGGGGAGCAGCCAGCACCCCCCAACTGGAAATCTCTAAAATCAACTCTTTGTTTTAATGTCAGGTTCCTCTTTCTGTTTCCCTCTCACACCCACAAGAGTTCTGATTCTGGCTTCCTGACTGCGCCTTCCAGAGACCCATTCCCACTGTTGAGTCCTAATTCCTGTAGATCCAGATGAGGATACCCACCTAGTGGGAAGTCGGGCCCCCAGTGGCTTCCCCTGCCCACCCACTGCCTGCAGGACAGGACATACCCTTCTTCCCACAACCCTGCTGGTAAGGTCAGGCCCCCACCCCAAACCCTTCCTAACTGCCTTAAAGCTATATCCTAACATGGGAGGGATGAATGGCAATATTTGGTATTTCTACCCTGCAATATGGCATAGCTTTTACCCATGTGTGTGTTTCTCCCTCTCATCACTGATAATTTACAACATGTTTAAGCAGTATTCCCAGGTATTTCTTATTTCTGGTTTTTAGGAATGAAATCTCATTTTTATGTTTCTAAAAGGCTCTTGCTTTTGACTGTACCTGACCCCATTAGTGACAGTGATAATTCTAAAACATGGATTCCCTGAACCATTCAGTAGTTTTCCTTCCAGGGAAAAAAAAAAAAAAAAGGTTGAAATTTTTTTTTATCCTGTTTCCATTTCATGTCTTACTGTTTTGTCCAGAACTTCCAAAACATACAAGTGATGAAGGTGCCCTTTTTTTAAAAAAAAAAAAAAGCAATGCCTCTGGTATACCACTTGAGGCACACTGCATTTCTAAAATTGTTGGTCTAAAATTGATCCTCAAACACATAAGCTAAGATAAATTCCAGATGGCTGAAATCCTTAAATAGCCATAGAAAAATCAGAAGTATATAACATAGAATGTTTATCAAAAGGTATGAAACAAATAAACCTAAAACTTTCTGTAGGTAGAAGAAGGACTGAGTTAGGAGGAAATATTTGCAGCAAGTATGACAAGAGTTAAAGAATTTAAAAAAACAAGGAAAAAGAACATTATGGCCAAGGCAGAATGCTTAGACAAACCATGTGAACAGACAATTCCAGGAGCAGTCTTATAACCATTCATAGTGAAAAAGCGTAGAAAGATCCAACACTTCAAACAAACAAAAGTCAAAAACAAGATGCTGTTTCTGTTTGTTCAATATATTAATGAGAGAATATTTAATACTCAGGAAAACATGTATTGCTGGGGTATCTACAACTTGATATCATTTTTGGAAATTTGTCAATGCGGGCACTAAAAATAATCAAGCCCAATACAGTTGATCTAAAAACTAAAAAGCAATAAACACTTAAAATTGGGAAGAATGATTTATTTAGACATCAAAACTCATCAGATGCTACTTAAAATTTTTACTCAGCCCTGGGAAGAAATTCTGCCATTTGCAGCAACATGGATGGACCATGAGGACATTATGCTGAGTGAAATAAAAAGAGAAAAACAGTGTATAACACCTTTTCATGTGGAATCTAAAAATATCACAATTGAAAAGCAGAAAATAGTGGTTATGAGGGGCTGAGGGTGGAGGGGTGGGAGAGGTGTTATAGAAGGTACATACGTGTAACCAGTAGCTATTTAAGTCCTGGAGACTAGTACATGGTACAAGCAGACATCAGGTATGGTGGGTTCAGTTCCAGACCACCATAATAAAGCAAATATTTCAATAAAGCATGTCACGTGAAGTTTTTGGTTTCTCAGTGCATATGAAAGTGATATTTACACTCTTCTGCGGTTTCTTAATAATACTATAGTACAACGTACAATAATATTATGTCTAAAAAACAACATATGGACCTTAATTTTCTTAAAAATTTATTGCTAAAAAATGCTAACCATCATCTGAGCCTTCAGTGAGTCTTAAATCTGTTGCTGGTGAAAAGTCTGGCCTTGATGTTGATGGCTGCTGACTGGTCAGGGTGATGGCTGCTGAAGCCTAGGATGGCTGTGGCAATTTCTTAAAATAAGACAACAGTGACTGACATTTGTGCTTGGATTGACTTTTCCTTTCACTTGAACCCTTAGAGGTCACTGCAGGGTTATTCATTGGTCTAATTTCAATGTTGTGTGTCTCAGGGAAGAGGGAGGCCGGGGGAGAGAGAGATGGGCGGACTGGACAGTTGGTGGAGCGGTCAGGACATACTCATTTATTGATTAAGTTCATCTTAGTGTAATGAAGTCGTTCAGTCGTGTCCGACTCTTTGCCACCCCATAGACTGGGGCCTACCAGGCTCCTCTGTCCATGGGATTTTCCAGGCAATAGTACTGGAGTGGATTGCCATTTCCTTCTCCGGGGGATCTTCCCAACCCAGGGCTCGAACCTGGGTCTCCTGCATTGTAGACAGACGCTTTACTGTCTGAGCCACCAGGGAAGTCATCTTATATGGGTGCAATTCACAGCACTCCCAAAACAATGACAATAGTAACATCAAAGATCACTGATCACAGATCATCATAACAAATACGGTAAAAATGAAACAGCTGGAAACACTGTGAAAATTACCAAAATGCGACGAAGAGACACAAAGTGAGCAAATACTGTTGGAAAAAGGACACTGACAGACTTGCCCTACACAGGGTTGCCACAGACCTTCAATTTGTAAAGAACACAGTCTCCGCAAAGTACAATACAATGAAATGTACCTATAAAGCGATTATAGACAACAAAACTGTATTATAAATACTAAAGTCACTAGAGACTAAACCTTAAATGTTCCCAGCACTAGAAGAAATACAATTACATGAGATGGAGGTATTAATCAATGCTACTACTGGCAATCATACAGTAATACAAACATACCAGATCAACATATTATCAATATATACCCTACACAGGGTTGTATCTCACACATAACTCAATTTTTAAAAATGGGTGCATTTCATTGTACCTAATTTATACCTCAAAAAGTTGATTTAAAAATCAAAAAACAACAAAAAAAGAACAAAACAGTCATCTCTGCTTTGACCATGTCATTGGACTCAAGGAGTTAAGCGTATGGAAATGACTAGAGCTGAGGACAATGATTTAAATAAAAGAATTTTCAATGCAGCATGATAGTTGGAAAATTGTACAGTATAAAAATGTCTCCCTAGCAATTGGATCATTTAGTGAAATAGTATACAATCATTATTAATAAAAACTGTTTCATAGAACATTTTAATGACCAGGAGAAAAGTCTTAAGTTAATACTTACATGAAAACAGCAGGATACAAAACTAGAATTTCCAATTGTTTGTACATGATTTAAAACACATCAACACACTAATGATGGTTATCTTTAGAGAGTGGAATTCCAGATCTTTTTTTTTTTTTTTTTAACACATTTTAGCATTTTTCATTTTTTTAAGTTATACATATTTAATTACATCATCAAGAAATCAAAGTATTTTGGAACAGGGTTTTTTTTAATGTATTTATTCATTTGCTATTAAAACAAACAGTGGTCCTACTGTCAGTGGGAGGCTGGGTGATTCAGGGCCTGAGGAGGGGGACCCCCACAAACTCATCCCATTTGTGTGCCTGGGCTGGGGTCACACACTCCAGCACACTGGCTACTCAACTTCCTCTCTTCCTCAGTCCAAAGCTAATAATCCCTCTTAAAGACCAAACCCCTTTGTACAACCTTCTGTGGCTAGTCCCCAACCAATTCTCCAGCTCCTCCCCCCAGCCACATAGGCTTTCATGGACAGAGGAGCCTGGCTGGCTACAGTCCACGGGGTAGCAAGACAGGACTTAGTGACGAAACCACCACCACCAATTCATTTTACCAAGCATTTATCCTGTCCAGCCCCACTCCACTCAGTGACTGGCAGTTTCAGTCTCACGGACTATAATGCACTTTTTCCCACCCTCCTTTGTCCTTAGTTGACCCTTCATCCCGCAAAACTCAACTCAAAGATTCACACTCCTGGGAAGCCTCTCTGCCCCGCCTCCTCACCCCACCTCCTCGGAATAATCACATCCTTCTAGCATAATTGCCTGGTGTCTCAGATTGTAAAGAATCTGTCGGGTTTGATCCCTGGGTCGGGAGGATCCCCTGGAGAAGGAAATGGCTACCCACTCCAGTGTTCTTGGCTGCAGAATTCTGTGGATAGAGGAGCCTGGTGTGCTACAGTCCATGGGGTCGCAAAGAGCAGACTACCACTGAGCGACTCACACTTTCACGTACAGAATTGCCAGAGAACATCTTTATTTTGTAGTTCTTGTCACCAGTTCTAATCATGGGCCCGTGGGATTACTTCACTCATCTCCATCTCTCCCGCTGGACCGTAAGCTCCCAGGATTTGCATTCATCCCCCCACGCGTGTTCCATGCTCTTTGTATACTGTCTGGACACAATATTTGTTGAATGAATGAATGTTTCCTCATCTGGAAAATCAGAGGAGCCTACCTAGATTTCAATCCACAAGGTTTAAGAGCCCCTGCTCTGGACTCCTCCACTGTCTCCAAGGCTGCCTGCCTGAAAAGTCCCAAGAAACTTTGGACCATATCACCTTTATTAACAAATTAACAGTTTGATTATCTTTCAATTCCCCCAAGACTCACAAGGAGTTTCTTGGCTCTAGGGATTTGAGGCAGAAGAGACAAAGGAATTCCTGGTGAGTCACAGATTACTAATTCAGAAGACTTTTCAATTACTCCTGCCTCTCCATGGCTGCAGTAACTGGATGAGAATGCAAAGACCAAGAGAAAAGGTACACAGAGCTTACCTCCCTCCTTCTTCTTGGTCTCTGCAGGTAAGGAGGTATTAATATAATTAACTCATTTTATCATCACAACATCCCAGTAATAAGGTGAGTACTGCTAGAGTCCCATTTTACAGATGAGGAAAGCTGAGGCTCTATTGAGCTTTTAGTAACTTGCTCAAGGTCACAAAGGTGGTATCCTTCACCACCATAGGACACTGCCTCTCACATTTAAAAAGTGAATGCTGCCAAAAGAGCTATTACTGACACTCATTTGACTCCCTGACGCCTGTAGAACAGTGCTTCCCTAGTGGAAGTAGGAGAGAGGAAGGTGAGGGTTGGCACCCTTGTGGGTCACATGGCAAGGATTGCTTTCTCTGCTGAAACTCAGAGTGGTGATGCTTGTGGAATGAACACTGACAAGTTCCCCCTCCCCCAAGAACAACAATCCCTAGTCTTCAGGGAGCTTCAGCTCTCTGCCCAGAACTGTGAGTTTTGTTTGGTTTGTTGCTGTTGTTGTTGTTTTAGCAGGAAGCCAGCCATGTGTGTCAATTATCAGGACTCTTTCGTCCAACTGGGACCCCAAACAAACGCTGGGTTTTAATCTTGGACGAAGTGATACGCAGAACTTCCAAAGTCTCTTGACTCTGCAGCATCCCCAGTAAGTAGATGACCCCAGGGAAAAAGGATACAAACCCATGCTAACGCATCTTAGGGGATTTGATTCAGACTAAACAAAAGGATGCCATCTCTGATGTAGCAGATCCACTCCATCTCCCTGGCACTCAGTGCAGTACCTGGCACACAGGTTCTCAGCTTGCGTTGGGCTTAGACTGAAATCCAAACTCCTTACCCTTACCACTGCCTCCAAAACCTTACATGATCTGGTCAACTTCATCTCCACCCCACTCTTCTCTCGTGGGCAACAGCCACCCTAGTTTTCTTTGATGCCTCCAACTCTCAGCTCCTTCAGGCCTCTGGTCTTGATACTTGCTGTTCCCTCTCCCTGGATTATTCCTAGATCTTGGCCTGGCTGCGTCCTTCTCTTCATTCACCTCCTTCCTCCCAGGCCCTGGCCTTGAAAGTCTGACTCCCCGCACCGCTTTGGAAACCAGACTGGAAACTTCGTACCTGGTGTGAGAACCAACCCTCCGAGGCTTCACCTAGCGTTTGCTGAACACAGAAATGCCGTATACACTTAAACCTACCAGCTCCCGGCACTCCCCCTCCTCAAGCGCTAACACACTAGTCAACTCAAAACAAAAGCGATAATCCCAGGCTGAACTGGTAACTGTCATCTCGAGAAGTCCCCCAGAAACCCCCTTCCTGATGGAGCACCCACTTGTCCAGAAGGGAAACGCGAAAGGCCGGAGCGCGGCTGCCGCCGAGCGGCGAGGACTGGAGGCCGCCGGGCGCTGCCTACCTTGAACTCAGCAGAAAGTTGGGGCGTGTATTCGCGCGTCCAGAGCGCGCGCACCAGCGCCGCCAGCTGCTCGGTGACCTCGGCGCGGCCGGGCTCCGCCCGGTAGCGTCCTAGCGCCAGGAACTCGGCCAGCAGGTCGGTGTTGCTCAGACACTGCACCACGGCGTTCATGAAACAGGTGTTGCCGTGGTTCTTCAAGCCCTGTGCTCCCGGGGGCCGCGCCCCGTCGCCGGCGGGGAGCTGGGGCTGGGGTCCGGGCGTGCGCTCCTCCCCGGGGCTTCCGGGCGCAGCGGAATCCGGGCCCTCAAAGCCCCCCTCCCCGTCGCCATCGCCATGTCCTGACTGGGGCTGGGGTCGGGTCCGGGGCGGCGAGTCCCCGGGGCGGGAGCGACTGCCCAGCGCCAGCAGGAAGCGGCCGAACAGGCGGCGCAGGGAACGGCGGCGGCGGGGCCGGGGCGCAGGCGGCCCCTCTCCGGCCGCGGCCCCCGCGCTTGGGTCCATGGCTCGTACCAGCGCCCCTCCCGGAACCAAGCCTCCAACCCTCGGGGGCCCCAGGAGGATGAGCCGCCGGCAGGCCCTTCCAGGCTCGGAAAGGTGCCCAGGCGCCGGCTACCTGCGGGCCAGGTGTGCCGGGACCGGGCGGAGGCGGAGCTAAGGGCGGGGCTGCCCCGCCCCGCGCGGGAATCCGGCTGCGGAGACCGCCCCGGGCAGCGCCCCGCCACCCCCACCCGCCTCCGGGTCCCGCCCCCGCCGCTCGGACCCGGAATCAAAGCCCTGGGGCTTGGCTTCCAGCTTTCCCCCACTTTCCTTATCTCTCCTGAACCTACGGACCCAAATTTAACTTCTGCTCTTAGTCCTCTCCCAGCCTTCAAGCTGTGAAAATAATAGAAGAATGATAAATAGGAACGCCCTCGTAAATTGCAAAGCCCTGGCTCTTGCTAAGTTTCTTGGAATGACGTCCGGGCGAAGGTGAAGCCTTCCCAAAGGGTAACCGCGGGCGTAGCGAGAGACGCGCACAGGGAGCGGCGACCGGGTGGGGAGCGCTTTGAAACCGCTGGTTCCTCCGCAGGCTCAGGTGTGTGCGGACAAATAGCACCACCTCCTTTCCAGCCCGTCTGCCCCGCTGGGGAGGCAGAGTCTCTGCGGGACCCGCCATCCTGAGACCAGAACTGGAAGGCGTGTGTAGAAACACCTGGGGTGGCCGTGGTTTGCTTGTTTAAATTACAGACCAGGGAAGAGTTTATCAAAACTTGGAAGCGAGACCTTATCATCCTCAGTTTAGCTTGGTGGAGAAACGGGCTCAGAGAGGTTGACGCCATGGGCTGAGGCCACAGACCCGTAAACAGGGAAACCGGAACTGAAGCCGGGTTCTGCCAATCCCGCAGTTTAGCTCTCTTCCAACCTCAGTATTTGCTTACGAGGAAGTTTTCCGGCTCCCTGGCGCGCCCCCTACGCGGTCGCACTTTCACTCCTTAAAGCAGAATCCTAACTGGATTGCTACCCAATAAGAACTGACTTGGTATAGCCTCTCCCTGGATTCGCTGGGGGACTCCGCTCACCTGCCCTGTAACTGTCAGGTTTATAATTAATCCGGCGAAGTCTTGCAAAGTGAATTTCTCATCCATTTCTAACTCAACAAGAGATCAGCAGGATGCGTCATTACATCAGTGCCCTGAAATGTTACTTATTGTTTGATGAATATGTGGTCATCATTTATTAAATATCTACCTTGACATATCAAATAGGGCAGCAGCAGGTTACCTGATGAAAGAAAAAAGAAGCAGCAGCATTAAAGAACAAAGAATATGCCCAGAACAAAATACTGTTCTGTGAATTAGAAACTTGACGTGTTTCTGAAAAAATGCCTTCGTCTACCTTCCCTGGAAAAGGATACTGGGTTGGACCGTCAATAAACAAGTTCCATCACCTTTCTAATGGTAAGCAGAGGAGAAAGATTTTATACTCAATTCCAGAAAAGCACCTATCAAATTTCACCTTTGATAATCACCCTCAAGGTCCCTAACTCACATTTTTATTTTAGAAAGCACAATTCATATTTAACTTTCTGCTCTGTGTCATGAATTCTGCTGATGCTTTAATATATTATTTCAATTAGTTATAACAATAAGTTTTTGGAGTAGATATACTTGCTTTGGGGCTTCCCTGGTGCCTCAGATGGTAAAGAATCCCCTTGCAAGGCAGGAGACGCGGGTTTGATCCCTGGGTTGGGAAGATCCCCTGAAGAAGGGAATGGCTACCCACTCCAATATTCTTACTTTATAAAACAGAATATCAGAAAGTTAAAACAAAAACCCTACCCGAGATCTGGACTCAAACCCACATCTTGCCCCAGGGAGTTTGACCAATGAAATGCTGATTAAGAAGGTAAACTCATATGTATACCTATAGCTGATTCATGTTGACATATGGCAGAAACCAACAATATATTGTAAAGCAATTATCCTTCAATTCAAAATAAATAAAATTTTTTTAAAAGAAAGTAAACTCACCTTTCGTTTTAGAGAATAACAGCAATGATTATCTACAGACAAATTGTGAGGAATTGCTGTGGGATTTGCAGACTCATGGAACAGATTAGGATAGGAAACCAACAACTGCGAATTTACTCATAATGAAAAAATAAACAGTCTAGATTAATTATTCTTGAACACATCTCAGTTTTAATATACAATTCAAGAATGTGCAATGCATTCTATAAAGGAAAGGAGAAACCCGTAGATTAAAATATTTTGATCGAAGAACAAAAACACAGATATAAGAATGCAAGATTAGTTTAGGAGTCTCAGGCTTCTTCAACAAGATGGTAATTCGTGCTGTGAATCCAGGAGATCTCTGCTGCTTCATGAGGGAAATGGATATTTCCACCTCAAAATGGCCCCGTCGGCACTCACGCTAACGATGTACTGATTTCCTGGGCTTATCCGGATGCGGGTGATGTTGCCGCTGTGTCCCACCCCAACATGGGTCACTTCACCCTCATTGTAATCCCAAACCTTGACCAGATGGTCATTTCCACCTGAAAAAGACAAACAGTTATATAGCATGGCTGCAACAGGACAGAGAGAAAGTCCTGATTTTAAAAAATGATCATTCAATACATTCCTCATGTGATGATTTAAAGGAAGAAAAACCTATCTTTATAAACACTCTTCTTTGACTGGGAAAAATCTAGATCTGTTGCAGTAAATAGGGGAAACAAAGTAAAAAGGTGACATCACCCTTGATCCCACCATCCAGAGATAACAATTACTAACTTCTTGGTTTAGTTCCTTCTGGTCTTTTCTCTGTAAATTACACAGATACACAGCTGAATATGTGATTGGGATTATACCGTGTCTACTTTTATATCCTGCTTAAATATGGGCTTCCCTGGTGGCTCAGAGGTTAAAGCATCTGCTTGCAATGCAGGAGACCTGAGTTCGATCCCTGGGTCCGATCTCTGGGTCAGGAAGATCCCCTGGAGAAGGAAATGGCAATCCACTCCAGTATTCCTGCCTGGAGAATCCCANACTTTTATATCCTGCTTAAATATGGGCTTCCCTGGTGGCTCAGAGGTTAAAGCATCTGCTTGCAATGCAGGAGACCTGAGTTCGATCCCTGGGTCCGATCTCTGGGTCAGGAAGATCCCCTGGAGAAGGAAATGGCAATCCACTCCAGTATTCCTGCCTGGAGAATCCCATGGGTGGAGAAGCCTGGTGGGCTATACAGTCCACAGGGTCCCAAAGAGTTGGACACGACTGAGTGATTTCACTTTATGTAAATGTATTTGTGACACTTTCATTGATTTAGAACATTAATTGGTTACTATCCTGAAGACTCAAAGAGGCTGCAAGAAATAAGACTGATGCTGTTGCAATGGGCAGGCACATTGTGTAGCAAATGCCCCCTGGACATGCTGATTGAAAAGCCTGAATTGAAGACTTCAGTAGGAAACATCACAGCAAGGCAGGCTGGATAGCCCAGTCTATGTAAAGGCCTATTTCTATCTTTTTTTAAATTGAAGTAGGGCTTCCCAGGTAGCACTAGTTGTAAAGAACCTACCTGCCAATGCAGGAGACCTAAGAGACAGGGTTCGATCCCTGGGTTGGGAAGATTCCCTGGAGGAGGGCATGGCAACCCACTTCAGTATTTTTGTCTGGAGAATCCTATGGACAGAGGAGCCTGGTGGGCTACGGCCCATGGGGTTGCAAAGAGTCAGACGTGACTGAAGTGACTTAGCACATATCATTGCTGCCCATCACAAAGAAAAAGCAAACAGTGGAAGCTTAGTATTTGTGCCCCTCAGGCTCATAGGCAAATGTGTCTTCTCATTGAAATGTGACTTCTGGATTTTTCTTTCCCAGCCACAGGGCTGCAGTGTGCAGGCCTGAATCTAACCACGTTGCCCTTTAGACCCATCTGGGGTCACTCCAGTTGCCCCCCAGCCAGGGAATTCCAGGTTTCCACTTAAATAAGCTAAGCTTGGCTTTCTTCTCTGATCCCAGGACTGACCTGTGACAAAGTGCACCCCTTCCACTGTGATGTCCATGCCGTTGACAGCCCCGGACAAGGAACCGTCCAGCTCTCTGATGACCGAGCCATCGAACACTTCCCAGTAAGCAATCTGGAATTGGAGAATGAAGCATGGGGCAGGATTCAGCTCAGTGGAATCATCCAAGCACACGCCAACAAAAGAAGGTTCTACTTTATATAGCAGGCAGCAGAAATATACCCAGGGATGATGTATCGGCTGACATTATAAATAGGCTAAGGCAGGGGATGGAGAAATCATTTTAATATTTTTAGGAGTGGCTTTTAAATTTGCATTCTATTTAAAGAGATGTTGATATGCTGGTAAACTGGATTGAGACAGAGAGCGCTTTTTGGTTAGATGGAGCAGATTGAGCCTGGAGGAAGCTGTAAAGGGAAGAAGAAGCCGGCCAGTACACAATTCTGCACTTAAAGGAGGAGAGCAAAGCTTTCTTTAGGCTTGGCAGGAGGGGAAATGAAATTTCTTTAGGGCCTTCAGTTTGGAGAATGAGCGGTTCTGCAAAATTCTGGAGACTGGGCCTTACAAAGTCAGCTCTCGCTGTGGCTGGCCCTCCTTCTTCCTCACCCTGCACTTACTCCCACCTTCTCTTCAGACTCAAAGCAACAGAAGATTTTGCAGGGACAGGTTTAAACAGAAACTGATTATATTACCCCCCACCACCTTCCTGGGCCATGAAACTAGGTTAGGGGTGGATGGGAGACAGGAGCTCAAAGAGCGACGGTTTTTCTCTGAATATACTGCTTTTATACTTATTTGAACTTTGAACCTTGTCAATGTACAACCTGTTCAAAAATAAAATTTCTTTCTAAACAAAAGAGCCCTTGACTGGAAATTGGGAGTGGGAACTTAGGTATATATTACACCTGAACTTTCTCTGTCTTTCGTGTTAATGGAAACTCGCTGTATTTCAGTCATGAACACCAGGAATCTATGTTCCTCCGAATTTAGCTAGAAATTGTGTATGCTATTTTAAATTTTTTTCTTTTCTTTTTTTTTTAGAATTTCTATTGATGCTGGATTGCTTTAATAATAAATTTCCGTTTTCAGACTAAAAGCATAAAGAAGTGTAAAAGCGTGCCGAGGGGACTTCCTTGGTAGTCAGTCCAGTGGTTAAGACTCTGTGCTTCCACTGCAGGGGGCGCAGGTTCAATCCCTGGTTGGGGAACTAAGATCCCACATGCCACATAGTGAGAACAAAAAAAGCAGGGGGGCGGGGGAGCATGCCAAAAATCTTTGTTTCTCAGGAATCACATCCATGTAAGTCCTTGGTGCTTGACTACCAGTTTCCTTGACCAGTGAAGTCAAGTGATCTTCAGCTGGGCTTTCCTGAGGGTCCTCTGCCAGAAGTGGTGGCTATGTCCCCCTGGCACTGAGGCCTAAGCTCAAGTGTCACCACCTTAAGGAGGCCTCGCTGACCAGCCTCCCTAAAGCAGTTTCCTTCTCTCAGCCAGTATCCTATAACTGGATCTATGTATTTTTAGCTCGTTCAGCATCTTGCATCATCTTGGTCACTTATGACTCATTGCTCATTCATGGACTCTGTCACATGTGTACTGTTCAAGTCCATCCCCTCCCACCCAAAATTAATACAGAAAGTAAGTTAAGTTACCTCCATGACAGCAGGGACACTGTCATGTCCCCAGTGCTTAGTTTGACAGATTTGTGATTTATGGTTGGAATAGTCTGGTCAAAATTCAAATAAGAGGGAGATGGACTGTTTCAAGTCTCATAAGCTGAAACTAGAATACAGCAGATATGACCCTAATTTAGAGATGATATGAATCATATAGCAGGGCATTTATAATGACGTTGTGATTAGCTCCTTAATATCCATCCATCTTAGTTCCCAGAGGAAGTCCACTTAGACCACAAGTCAAGCATGCGTTAGGGGATGGGCAGGTGTGGGCCAGTTTGGACAGATGAGACACAAAGAAACTAGCAGCCCAGGGACTGGAAGGGGTGCAGCTCTCCGTGCCTTCCCAGAACATTCTGTCTGGTTGGTTCAGGCAGCCTTCCTTGGGTTTTTATGACAAAGTTGTTGAATACTGCCCCCAGATCACAGATGCAAGGCCTTGTACCAAGACCACGGAAGTATAGCCCAGAACCAAGGACACCTCTGAAGCTGAGCCCCTTTGTAACCATTGCCAAAAGCCCCTGATTATCATCACTAACAAGCTTCTTGACTCCCAATTAGACAAAGATGCCCACTCCAGTAAACACCCTATAGTGCTGCAACCAACCACCTGACACTAGCTTTCCCCCCGGAATTTTCTTTGTCTTGAGGCTATAAAAATTGGCTGTTAACTCATGAAAACTGTCGACTCTCCTGGGCCTGTTGTGAGGCTGGCCCACTGTGCTCACAGTGCCCACCATATCTGTGCTTTGTTCTTAATAAACTCACTCCTTTCTGAAATGCTCTGTGTCTGGAAATTCTTTTCCAACCCACGCTAGGACTGCCTCAATGAAAGGGTCTTCAGGCTGTAGTTCCCACTCACCTGGGAAGCTTAAACAGGAAAAATCCCCACTTCTGGATTCTAATTTATGGGCATGGGGGTGGGGAGGGCAAGTCCCTTTAGAACTTTTCCCATGCTATTTTTATACTTTTCACTCCATTATCTTAGACTGCAGCTGGCAAAACAATAAATAGGCAACCTCCTCTTCAGTTATCTCAAAGGCATCTCAAAGATTAAATTAGAGGGATCCAAACCCAATACCTGGATTGGCAAGGAATCAGGCCAAGATCTGACCTATCTGATGTGGCTGGCAGGATGGGAGACCCCCCCCCCACCAGCTTCCTTGTCCCTCTCTCCTGAAGCTTCTTGCTCACTCTGAGCGGGAAATGTTCCCCCCAAAAGAAGGGCCGATTTCCACCCAAGGACACGGAACCCCCCAGCTAAAGAGATTTTTAACATGTTGATGAAGTAGGGTGATGAGGGCATCCCAGGTGGCTCAGTGGGTAAAGAATCCACCTGCAATGCAGGAGACATTGCATTTGATCCCTGGCTCAGGAAGATGCCCTGGAGGAGGAAACAGTCACGCACTCCAGTGTGCTTGCCTGGAGAATCCCACGGACAGAGGAGCCTGGTGGGCTACAGTCCACGGGGTCGCAAAGAGTTGGACAGGACTGAGCACTCACTCACAGCACAAAGTATTGAGAGATTAGCTCCATTGTCATTCAATTTGAATTTAATCAAATGACAACTGCTTTGGACACGGTACTTCCATTCNGCTTGCCTGGAGAATCCCACGGACAGAGGAGCCTGGTGGGCTACAGTCCACGGGGTCGCAAAGAGTTGGACAGGACTGAGCACTCACTCACAGCACAAAGTGTTGAGAGATCAGCTCCATTGTCATTCAATTTGAATTTAATCAAATGACAACTGCTTTGGACACGGTACTTCCATTCCAGCCCTAAAAATTTCCTCATAATCAAAACCAGTACTTACTAAATGCCTGCTCTGTGCCGGCACCCTCAGCTTTTAGCATTGTAGCTCAGCTGGTAAAGAATCCGCCTGTAATGCAGGAGACCTGGGTTCCATCCCCAGGTTGGGAAGATCCCCTGGAGAAGGGAAAGGCTACCCACTGCATATTCTGGCCTGGAGAATTCCATGGACTGTATAGTCCATGGGGTCACAAAGAGTCAGACACGACTGGGCAACTTTCACTTTCACACTATATGAAAACAAGCTTGATTAAAGTCAAGCATGACTGTAATCCGTGAGGTTAGTGGTGTCGTCACAATTTTGCAGAAAATGAAGCAAAGGCACCCAAGAAAATGGCACAGCATTTCCAAAGTGACACAGAGGATCACCAGCACTCCCATCCTCCGAACTGACGTGGCTTGGCTCCAGAGCCTGCACCCGTGGCCATGAGGCACCACAGCCCTTCTCTTGAACCAGAGGGGTCCCAACCCTTACCTTTCTGTCTGTGCCGCTGGTGATGATCTGGAACTCCTCTGGGTGGTAACAGACACACTGGAATAAGGTGTTAGCCAGGATCATCTGATTCCTCCTAAGACGCCTGAAAAACAGATCCAAAATCTGTGAAATCACTCTTCTCTTCCTGAGAAATCTTATTTACCAGTAGAGCCTGGCCTGTGACATGGCCACCCACGCATCTGGTCTATGGAAGGAGAATCGATATTTACATATTTCTTGGGGAGTTGCATTATTGTTATTTAGTCATTAAGTCATGTCAAACTCCTTGCAACCCCATGGACCATAGTCTGCCAGGCTCCTCTGTTCATGGGATTCTCCAGGCAAGAATACAGAAGTGGGTTGCCATTTCCTTCTCTGGGAGATTTTCCTGACCCAGGGATTGAACCAGTATTTCCTGCTTGGAAGGCGGATCCTTTACCACTGAGCCAGGGAGTTGCATTAGTGTTAAGTTAAAGCATGTTTTGTTTTGTGTATCTAGAGAGCTACTTCCCTATCCATCCAGAAACTTCCAAGGTCCAGCTCTTCCTGGAAGCTCTGCCCTTTCCACCAGTATCTGTGAACCCTCAACAGTCATGGAGATGAATGGCTTCTGAGACGCACCCTTTTCCTGTTGCCCAGAGTCAGATTTCTGCCCTTTATTTGAGTTTTCCCTCGAGTTCAACAGCTGGGACTGCATTCTGCATCAGTGGTCCTCCCCCTCACTGGTACCTACACGAGGTCCCAGATGATGCAGGTGCCATCCGTGCTGGCTGTGACGCACTCCTCATTGCTCTTCTTCACCCGGATGCAGGACACGGAGGACTTGTGCTCCTTCAGCGCCTCCTCCAGCTTCTGGGTCTGGTGGCCTATGTGCCACACCCTCACCTGGAAGCCACAAAGCACAGGCTCTTAGTTCCAGCCTGAGACTTTCTGATGAAAAACAGACCCCAAGAGGGTGCTCACCTCCTGGGCCTGATTTGTTTTTATAATTCCCTGTTCTCATCTTGGTTGAGTGGGGTGGGGATATCAAGTTGCAGGGCAGGAATATTCTTTCATGGAGCCAGGAAGACGCCTACCAGGAGCCTACATCCATTTTTACATTTAGGGCTGAGAAATTTACCAGGCCCCCGCTGCTAAAACCAGTAGTGCAAGGGCTGCTGCCGAACCGAGTGAAATAATAATGTCTGCTCGTTTCTGCTGAGCACTGCTATCAATTTCTGGTGCCATCAGGGAATCTCTTGGGTACCCAGGGCCATAGTTAAACTTTCACATAAGCTGCTCAGTTTCAATCGTTTAAAATCAGGAGTTCTCAACCCCACTGAAGTCAATACCCACTTTCAAAAACAAATATTATCTGAAATCCCTCCGGCAACTTGAAATGAAATGCAGAGGTGATAAAACTATCTACACATAAAATTTCACAACTGATGCCCTAACTGTAGTTAAAAAAAAAAAAAAAGGCTAAGTAAAAAGGAAAGTTATTTGGTTATAACAGTGGGTCCTGTCACAGCTAACCAGAAAACATTATCATGTAGTTAGATGCTCACAGTCAGATACTTCCTATAATGAATGTGTTGGACTTAGGAAAAATAAGGAAAGCAGAAATCATTTTGTGTAAGTGATACAAGACAATGAAAGAGCCATAGTCTAGTTGAACACTAAATGGAAATCTAGGGTCTTCACAACTCAGGTAATGGCCATTTATCAATGAAAATGGAAGTAAAATACTCAAATGTATCTTAGCAATCATTGCATTCAGACCAGTACACACCTGCAGACCAGCAGCCCTGGCCTCCCGTACCTAAAAAGACCTTAAAGACTATGTCTCTTGGAAGGAAAGGTCTTTAGTAGCCATGGGAAATGGGAGGGAGGACTGTGAAAAGATTGCTAACCAGGGTCGGGGGCAACCAATTTGTCATGTCTAAGTTCCTCCAGCAGCCCTCCTCAGCCACACGGGTGCATGTATGTGCTCAGTCATGTCTGACTCTGCCACCCATGGACTGCAGCCCACTGGGCTCCTCTGTCCATGGGATTCTCCAGGCAAGAATACTAGAGTGGCTTGCCATTCCCTTCTCCAGGGGATCTTCCCAGCCCAGGACTTGAACCCATGTCTCCTACATTGGCAGGCTGATTCTTTACCACTGAGCCACCTGGGAAGCCCTCCTCAGCAAGGCAGATGCCCCCAAAGGCTGAGGGAACAAGCAAGGATGCTGCAGGTGTTAGCAACAGCTAGGCTGCAGGAATGATGGAAGGGAATGGAGCCGCAAGGGTCCAGAGAGGAGGGAGATGGCTCAGGGCTGGGCGGGTCTGTGGAGCATCTGCAAGGTCTTATCCAGAAGAAGATATGCTCTGACCATGAAAGGCACACCAGGCTCTGAAGACATAGTGCAAAATAAAGGGTTTAAAGTATCTCATTAATGTCAGAATTGCTATCTTCACATCACACTTTACTTTTACAGGACACTGAATCACAGAGAGGTTAAGGCACACAGCCCAGGTCACACAGCTTGGAAGTGGTGGAAGTGAAATTTGAGAAAATTGAGTATGACTCCAGAACTAAAACACTCAGACACTAACTAGTTTGGTCTGATCTCTGCCAGAGGCTATATGAAGATGCTGTCTCTTTCTTCTCCTTAGGTCATTCCTATGATAGCATGGAGAAAGGAAAGGAAAATGTAATGTCCTATGTTGAGAGAAGGAAGGCTTTGGGATGGAAAAAAAAAATCTGGGGAGTAGGGGGAAGGGAGACACTGAGATGTATGAAAAGACATTTTAGGCTCCTTGAAATGATGCAAGAAAATGATTGAGTATAATAATTTTAAAATGATGGTCAAAGTGTATGGGTAGATTAAAGAATTGAGTCCAAAAATGGCATTTCCTTTAAAAGACAAGATAAAGACAATTTAGAAATGGCAACCCACTCCAGTATTCTTGCCTGGCAAATCCCATGGACCGAGGAGCCTGGTAGGCTACAATCCATGGGGTCGCAAAGAATCGGACATGACTGAGTAACTTCACTATGGTTTTTGAAGGGGAAAAAAAGGTATTCCAAACCTCTGGCAAAACACCAACTTGGATCCCTAGCTCAGTTCCATATAGAACACTTTCATGTCTGTATCCTAAATGTCCTTCTGGGAACAAATATATTGATATGTGTATTTATACTATTAGAACTTTAATGTATGATGGACTTCAGAGTTTCATCAAAAGCTTAACTTGGTCTTGCCTGACTCCCAGTACAGATGAAAAAAATCAAATTAGTGTCCTCTTATGGGGCAGTTGAAAGATTGAAGGCAGAAGAAGAGGGCAACAGAGGATGATATGGTTGGACAGCATCACCGATTCAATGGACATGAACTTGGGCAAACTCCATGAGATGGTAAAGGACAGGAAAGCCTAGCGTGCTACAGTCTATGGGGTCACAAAGAGTCAGACACAATTTGCTGACTGAACAACAATAACAAACGGGGCATTTGCTCTGCATGTGCAGCTATTTTTAAAAGATTCAGCCCTGGAGAACAGTACCTCCCCTTCTCCTCCACCGCTGATGACCCTTTTACAGTCGCTGGTGGTGGCAATGGCGGTCACACCAATCCTGTGCGCGTTGTTAATAACGTACATCAGTCGGCCTGTCTCCGGGGCGAAGGCTCGGATTCTGCCATCATCCCACGCTGGCATGAAAGGGAAAGAGAAGGCAGGCAGGATGAGCATACTCTAAATCCTAAGAGAGAGACAGGAAGTGAGGGGACAGTGGTGGTGATAGAGGGAAGAGGCCAGTCCCCCACCCACTGCCAGGAATCACAGCCCCCTTTTCCCCGAGTCCCCAAACTGGCCACAGCTCCCAAAGGAAATGAATGGCTCTCCTTAGCTAAGCCTGCCTCCTGGTGCACCCCACCCCAGGAGACAGAAGTTGGGGAGGCCAACCCCCACCTCTCCCATGAGCTGTAAAACTTGCACATTCAACTAGATGGTTGATATTGCAACTGGGATGTCAACCAGGGATCAGAAGTCAGCTTCCAGAAGAGTTCTGTTTAAAAGCATGTCAGCCCTGGGGACTTCCCTGGCCGTCTAGTGATTAAGACTTCGCCTCCCAGTGCAGGGGGTGCAGGTTCAATCCCTCATTGTGGAGCTAACATCAAGATCCCACATGCCTCCTGACCAAAAACCAAAAGATAAAACAGAAGCAATATTGTAACAAATTCAATAAAGACTTTAAAAATGGTCCACATTCAAAAAAAAAAAAAAAAAGTCTTAAAAAGGAAGAAAATCTTTGAGTACTAGAAATGGCATAGTCTTACAAACTAAAGAATTCCCTGGCTTCTGTGTTGAGAGCAGTTCACGGAAGAAGGGTGATGGGTGAGGGCAGAAGCAAGGAGTCCTGGTAGGAAGCTACTAGAATAGTCTAGGAGAGAGATGGTGGTAGTGACTGGGATGAGGGTGGAGATGTTAAGATGCATGGAATCTTGGATATGCTCTGAAAAGGGAGCCATTGGAGCAGGAGAAATGGGGTTTTGGTATCAGACAAAAAGAGAAATGATGATGAGGCCAAGATTTTTGACCCTAGGATTTGTTAGCTCTAAGTGTAACGCAAGCCAAGAGCTCCTGGGGACCACTATGTGGAGAAAACATGCCCCCAGGTAGAAGCAGCACAAGGAGACAAAGCCAAGAAGAGAGGGCAGTGAGATGGTTCCTGATATCACAATTTTATATTATTGTTGTGATTGTTTTGGCTGCATCAAGGCACGTGCAATCTTAGTTCCCTGACCAGGGATCGAACTGGTGCCTTCTGCAGTGGAAATATGCAATCCTAACGGCTGGGCTTCCAGGGAATTCCCTTGATATTACCATTTTAATACCTGCCCCTAAACTCCAGGAGTTGGTGATGGACAGGGAGGCCTGGCAAGCTGCGATTCATGGGGTTGCAAAGAGTCGGACACAACTGAGCGACTGAACTGAACTGAACTGAAAGACTCACTTGACTCTTCATTGATGTGAACCAGTAATTCACTTTTGACCACTGGGGAAATTTATACAGGGATTGAACATAGACGATATTAAGAAATTATTATTTTATAGGAAAATATCTTCAGAGATGCATACTGAAGTCTTCAGAAATAGAATATCATGGTGTCTATAATTCATGTTAAAATATTTTGGCACGACATAATCAACTGAATTAAAAATAAATTCCCTTGGAGCTATAACTTAAAGTCAGGTTTTTAATCTCTGGAGCAACAGAAAAGGGTTCTCACATAAGAACCCTGGACTGGCTAAGGCTTCAAATCTGCCCCGTGAGGTGAATCACTGAATTTTCCTGGCCAGAGAGAAAGCAACATGCTATATGCAGCAACGCGGGGGAAGAGAAATTGCTGTTTGGTAATTCCTAGCTCAGAAAGAATCCTAGCTGGAAGGGAACTCCAAAGACAGGCTAGATGACAAGCAAGCGGACCACGGGAGGGCATGCCAGTTCATCCTCACGCAGAGCCTGGTAGGAAAAGACGGGCAGGAACCACAGCCACAGCGGGAATCGGAAGTCAAACCTGGTACGCCGACCTTACCGGAAATGATGCTCTTGCCGTCCCGCATGAAATCGATGCCATGGCAGGTCATGTTGGGCACGGTGATCCGCAGCAGCTCCCTGTTGGTCAGCGTGTGCCACACTCGGATGTCCTTCTTGGCGCAGGTGGCGAAGAGCTCGGCGGTGCCGCTGCAGAGAAGCCACCAGGAGAGTGAGACACGCAGCTGCCCAAGACGCACAGTGTTTTTCAGATGCAGGTTTGACGCTAAAATGGGCTTCTTGAGGATGTAGGGAAGGATGCTTTTTGAAAGTGTTAATTGCACAGTCGTGCCGACTCTTGCATGGACTGTAGCCCACCAGGCTAATCTGCCTATGGGATTTTCCAGGCAAGAATACTGGAGTGGGTTGCCATTTCCTTCTCCAGGGGATCTTCCCAATCCAGGGATCAAACCCGGGTCTCCCACATTGCAGGCAGATTCTTTACCATCTGAGCCACCAGGGAAGCCACCAGGATGCTTTTAGATGCCTATTTTCTCAGGCTTAATGGCCTTACAGATTCCTTATGCAGAATGGCATTTGATGGGAGTTCCTTGGTGGCCCAGTTATTAGGACTGGGAGCCTTCACTGCTGGGGGCCCAGGTTCGGTCCCTGGCTGGGGAACTAAGATCCCACAAGGCGCACTGCTTGACCAAAATTAGTAAATAAAACACCACATTTTGGAGCGGTGAAATCATCACACAAACCTTCTCACAGATAACAATTATAAAACCCAGATAAAATGAACACAATAACAAGACTGCCAAATCTCGAAGACACTGAAAATATTTTAAAGTAGACAGAAATCAAGAAGAGCTTCCTTTGTGAAAGTGTAACTGGGGGACTTCCCTGGTTGTTCAGTGGCTAAGACTCCATACTCCCAATGCAGGGGGCCTGGGTTCAGTCCTTGGTCAGGGAACTATATCCCACATGTCGCAACTAAAAAAAAAAAAAAGAAAAATCCTGAATGCAGCAACAAAGATCAACTAAGACCTGGCACAGCCAAATAAACAAATAAATACCTTCTCTTTTTTTAAGTGCAACTGGAAAGGGTTAAGAATCATTACTGTGTCATTTTCTAACCAGAGATGCCCCAAATTCCCTAGGTATGGTGACCACAGCAAAACAGTAGCGGAAAAACCACAGCCTCACTGACTAAAGGTGCTGGCCATCAGAGTAAGGGGCTGGAAAATTCATCTGGAATTTAAAGGGAAAACCCTGGCAGCAAGAGAATCATAAGAGGAAGACCTAAATTCTGATTATTAAAAACTGCCCCAATTCCTGTGTGCCAGTTGAATTCTACATGTGGAGGGTGCAGGAAACTTTGAGAGGAAAAAAAAAACCCCAAAAAACAGAAGGCAGAGACCAGAGAGGACACTACTTTTCTTTTTAAAATTCTATTTTTTTCTTTCTTTTTAAAAATTTTTAAGATTCTCTTTTTGAGGTCAGCACTATATGGATGAATCTGAGAGCTTTTTTAACTGACTACATTCACCAACTGTGCTTAGTTTGGGTGGCTGAAAGCTGAACCTTAGAGGCTTAAAGTGACTGCTTGGATGTTTCTTTGAATTGAATTGAAGTTGCTCAGTCGTGTCTGACTCTTTGTGACCCCATGGACTGTAGCCTACCAGGCTCCTCCATCCCTGGGATTCTCCAGGCAGGAATACTGGAGTGGGTTGCCATTTCCTTCTCCAGGAGATCTTCCCAACCCAGGGACTGAACCTGGGTCTCCTGTACTGCAGGCAGACGCTTTACCATCTGAGCCACCAGGGAAGTCCCTAAAGGATGTTTCTTTAGGGGGATATAAAATGTTCTAAAATTAGATTATGATAATGGTTGCAAAACTCTGTAAATATACTCCTAAGAAAGCCATTGAATCGTATAGAGGGTGAATTTTATGATATGTAAGTTACATTTCAATAGAGCTGTTTAAAAAAAAGAGGGTACAAAACCTGAATAGATTAAAGACTGCATAAGAAATTGAAAAGACATTGAAAAACTTACCCTTACAAAAGACAGCAGGACCAAATATTTTACAGATTGACTCTACCAAGCTCCTTAGAAAAAGAGAGGAAAAGTGACACAGAAAGGAAATGACCGATTTTCAAATAAGAATTCGCCTGTTGGGAGGCGCCAGCCATTTTCACTATTAGAAACAGGAGGGACCTAATCACAAAGGCTCAGGAAACCAAAACTACATTTGGTGACCTCAAGGACCAAGTTTTCCAAGAGCCTTGCTGCCTATACAACAATGATNGTACTGCAGGCAGACGCTTTACCATCTGAGCCACCAGGGAAGTCCCTAAAGGATGTTTCTTTAGGGGGATATAAAATGTTCTAAAATTAGATTATGATAATGGTTGCAAAACTCTGTAAATATACTCCTAAGAAAGCCATTGAATCGTATAGAGGGTGAATTTTATGATATGTAAGTTACATTTCAATAGAGCTGTTTAAAAAAAAGAGGGTACAAAACCTGAATAGATTAAAGACTGCATAAGAAATTGAAAAGACATTGAAAAACTTACCCTTACAAAAGACAGCAGGACCAAATATTTTACAGATTGACTCTACCAAGCTCCTTAGAAAAAGAGAGGAAAAGTGACACAGAAAGGAAATGACCGATTTTCAAATAAGAATTCGCCTGTTGGGAGGCGCCAGCCATTTTCACTATTAGAAACAGGAGGGACCTAATCACAAAGGCTCAGGAAACCAAAACTACATTTGGTGACCTCAAGGACCAAGTTTTCCAAGAGCCTTGCTGCCTATACAACAATGATCTCGAGTTTTGTAAATTCACATGAATTACTGAAGAACTTCAGAGCAAAAACGGTGACCAAGTTTACGGGACAAATCTCACCAAAGACAAATAGGTTTCATAATCAAATAATGACATACTCTGATGGCAGCTCTGTTTGACATTAAAACTGCTCATGGTTATATGTTTCACTGTCTTGTGAGGGATTTACCGACATATATAGCAACGAGGTTCAGAGGAACTCTTAATCTTATGGCCACTGCCATCAGGCAAGCCAAATCTGGAAGACACAAGAGGTGCGAACAAATGATTTGAAAGATATTTTTAAAAAGGCATTACTAAGTTTTGCTCCAGACAGCAGTGGAAAAACAGGAAAGTTTTTCCAGTCCGTTCACCCTTTCCATGATGAATTTACTAGAAAAGCCAACATTCCAAAGAGGCCCAAATTTGAATTATAAAATGAATGTAGCTTCTTGGTAAAAGCCAAAGAAAATCTATTAACAAAATTCACTACAATAGAAAAATTCATGGAGAAAAAAATAATAATTTATTATTGTTAGGTAGTTAGAATAGGAAAAAGGAGTCCAAAAGGGTGGTGGCTAAAAGACAAAGAAAGGGAAAGGCCCTTGAAAATAGAACAAAAGAAAATCCATGGACTGGAGTGAGAACGTCAGATGAAACAAACACACCCACTTCTTGGCTAGCGCCAATTGCATAGGGCAGGCTCAGCAGGGAGGAGGCAAATGAATAAATGGAGGAGGCCAAGAAGGATTGAGGCCTCTCCTTTGGTGTCAGCCCACCCTTATGCCTTGAAGTGTACTATCCTTTGCTTGCTGAATAAAACTCTGAGTTGTAACCAAGCTGTGACACTGGTCTGCTGTTTCAAATCTTTGCTGTGGTGAGACAGAACCGGGTAAATTACATTACGATTGATCATGATTGATTATGTTAGTAGGTGAAACATGTATTAATAAAATTAAATTTTCTTGCACATGGCATCACATCTCTACATTCTTCTCACTTTTATACTCTTCTACTTACAATGGGAAGACAATGTCCTGAACAGATTCAAAGTGACAAGTTGTGATGAGAGTCTCTTTGAAATTCGTGAAACTGACACGATAAATGTGTGACTCTTCTGTTCCTACAAAGAACTGGTGTCCTTCCCCTCGAAGTGTGATAGAGGTGATTCCACCTTGTAACTGGATTTTCCTTTAAGGAGAAGCAAAAGGTAAAGAAGATTTACTCAATTGATGAGCATTTATTAACTATCTGAGCATTACAGAGGATATAGATCAGGCATAAGAACCTGAGTCCTGCCTTCAAGGAGATCACACAGTTGGAAAGGCAGGAGTTAGAATATCAAGTGCCCATGGTCAGCAAAGGGGGAGGCCCACGTGGTTTATGATAATCAAGGAAGTTTACAGTGAGATGTCCCTCTAAATGGGTGGTGGAACACGAGTAGGATTTAGATGCAGGGAACATTCCAGGCAAATAAATGGGTACAGATGACCATGGCTAATAAACACTTCATTCACTCCATGTCTAACAAGTGGAATCTCTTCATTGGCAAAAACCACCATCTACTGTGTTTCCAACTGCTCATTTTAACAGCAAGATGAGATTTGTTTTAAACCAAATATCACTTTGTCCACATCATTTAGTTGCTGACTTTAAGCAAACCTCTCTCTAGAGGGTCTCCCCTCATCCAAACGCTGTGGGGTAACTTACTTGATGGGTTTGTAGCTGGGGCTTTTACAGAAGACCAGCAATCCATCTCCAGAGCCCACCAACAAACCCCCCATCTTCAGGCAACTGATAGCTGACACTCCCTAGGGGGAGAGAGAACATTAAGGGAAAAAAGCTAAATGGTTTCATCATCAGGAATCTATGCATCTTTATTTTTGCTTTGCAAATAAGATCATCTGTCTCATTTTTCTAGATTCCACACGTATATATTAATACACAATTTTTGTTTTTCTGACTTAAGTTTACTCTGTATGACACATATACACTATTGATACTATGTATAAAATAGATACCTAATGAGGACTGGAATGCAAAAGTAGGCAGTCAAGAAACACCTGGAGTAACAGGAAAATTTGGCCTTGGAATATGGAATGAAGCAGGGCAAAGACTANGGGAGGGATTGGGGGCAGGAGGAGAAGGGGGCGACAGAGGATGAGATGGCTGGATGGCATCACTGACATGAAGGACATGAGTCTGAGTGAACTGTGGGATTTGGTGATGGACAGGGAGGCCTGGCGTGCTGTGATTCATGGAGTCGCAAAGAGTCAGACATGACTGAGCGACTGAACTGATGTATAAAATAGATAACTAATGAGAACCTACTGTATCGCCCAGGGACCTCTACTCAGTGATCTTGTGATGACTTAAATGGGAAGGAAATCCAGAAAAGAATGGATATGTCTCCATTTAACTGACTCACTTTGCTACACAGACGGAACTAACACAACAGGAACGGGTAGTGACTGCTAATGGGCACTGGTTTCTTTTTGAGGTTGAAAATGGTCTACAATTGATTGTGGCAAAGGTTGCACAACAGGACAAGTAAACAATGTCCTTGGGGAAGTATTCTGGCAAAAATGATTTCTTAGGAGATTTCAATGTGTACCCAAGATTGAGAACAACTACCATAAGTTAAGAATAGCGCATTTCTGTTGAGGAAATAAAAACAGTCAAATGGGGATGGGCCAGGGACATGTGACTACTTCGCTATATACTGAGAACTATCAACATATAACTACATATGAATATAAATTTCCATTGTAATTAAGCTTTGCGGCTCAAACAAGAAAATCCCTGTAAAAGTGCACTCAAGTATTAAGTCCTACACAAACCTCGAGTGTTCCTTTAGCACTTTCCTAATATAATGCTTTGAGATACTTTTCCCCCAATATCATTTGTATGTATTCTCTCCCTACTAACCTTGACTGTGAGGTCCTTGAAGGCAAAGATCACGGCTTAGTGAGGGAAGTTAAAAAGATGCCACCTCTGAAGTCACCCTTCAGGGTCTGTCCCCCAGCTCTGCTACTTAGCAGCTCAGGTTCCTCAGCTATATGACAGCTCAGGTTGTCATATAGCCCCAAGAGCTCCACCTCGTGGAGTTGCCATGAGGCTTAAATGGGATAATGCAGTTAAGATGCTTGGCACACATCTGACCTGTAGTAAGCGCTCAAACGTAAAAAAAAAAAAAAAAAAATCAGTTATGGTTGATGATGAAGATGATGATAAGGATGATGTCATCTTTTCCAGCAGTGATTCTCGATTTAGCTGCAAGTTTGGATCACATGTTTGGATCACATGGGAAGTCTTTAGAACTCCTAAAGCTGAGGCCAATTAATCAAAGTCTCTGAAGGTGGAGCCAACCCCCAGTAATTTTCTAAATCTTCCAGTTGATTTCAGTGCACTGCCAGGCTTGAGAATCAGCGTCCTATGGTATTTTCCTTACAGGTTTTTTAATTTTTTTCTTTTGATTCTTCACATTTCAGAATATTTAATTTTCACTATTTTTCTTTGCAGTCTTTTCATACAGATGAAGTTTCATGTAAGTAGAATTCTTTATTCTGTGCTTCTTCTTAATACAGGGCATATACATTTCCCAACTAATTGGGGGACTCTCTATAAGCACTTTAAGTCTTTAAAAATTTATAAATATTTTAAATGATCAATGGCCACCAAAAGTTAACATGTGTTTTTTTATAACATTTTCCCCAGTTTGTGTTTGGTTCTACATGGATATGCAGGTACTTTACTTTCATAGTTACATTATTTTCTTTGTTATTTGTTTCTGTCTTTTCAGCTTAATTCGAACTCTTTCACCAAAAATTTATAATTTCCCAAATTCATATGCGCTTCATAAGCTTTTCACATCACACATGCTCAAATACAGATAGGCAAACAGAGAATGTTAGACAGGGGACAGTTGTTAACATGTCCAGGAACATGCCTATAGAAAAGAAGTAAGTGTGCTTAGTTCATTACCTTCCATCGTCTGGGCCTCCTAGTGATACCAAGTATATATCGTTCGGTGAAAAGGCCAGAGCTTCAATTTTGCCCTTGTGAAGTGATAGCCGAGCCATCAGCTCCCTTTTCTTATAATCCCACAGGATGATATCTGCCTGGGGGCAAGAATGCACTGTCAGACCATATTCAGGCTTTGGAAGGACCAGACGAGAGAGCTACCTCTCTGTGTGAAAAAATAATCATTCATCACTTTTCTAGAAATTAGAGCACGTCTTCCAAACATGACAGCAACGAAACAGAAACAGATGTTCGCGGGGACTTTTGTTTCTAGGTATGAGCAGTCACAAGCTGCTGCAGTGGGTATAAAACCACCAGGTTCCTTTACTTTCAGCCTCACTGAGCGAAAATGAGTTCCAGGAGAGGTCAAGGGAAGAGGAGGCAGGGTGTAAACAGGACAGTGCAGAGCTACTCTGAAGTGAGGCAGCTTTTCTTGGGAGGCACCTCTGAATCAATACACAGTGGATGGTGTTTTAGTGTTTTCACCTTAAAGCCCATGAATGTGACTTGTCCGGACGCAATGTAAAGTCCGCTCTTGGAGATGGCCACACAGGAGACGTTGTTGCCATGACCGTGTAGGAAGTTCTGTTGCTGCGTATTTATTGCCTGGATGAGGATGGTGCAACCCAGAGGGTAGACCAGATGCTCCTGGTCAGGATGGCATTTTAGACCAGTGGGGACATGTCCTAAAAGAGAGGTTGAAAATAATAAAAGTCAAGGGCAGAAGTGGCTAATTGTTTTTCTTTAGACTGAGCCTAAGGGTTTTAAAATAAGCCTTAGTTCAACTAAAATAAGTGTGTGTGTCTGGGGGTTGGGCAGTATTAGGTAATTTTACTTTACTGACAAGGTTGGTATAGAGTATATTCACTGCTAAGGAAAGATTTTCAGGGCATCCTAGGTGGAAAAAAGCCTGGTTACAAGGGAATATATACAGCATGAGTCCACTTTTAATAAAAAATTTATGTCAATGTACATTTGAAAGGATCATACCAAAAGTTTACTTTGGGACAAGTAATAATGGTTGATTTTCCTCGGATTTCACTGTATTTTTCCACTTTTCTAAGCTCTTGTTCTTAAGTATGACTATGGATTTACCCCCTGTATTACTCTATATTCTCAGTGCATAGCATACTATTTGCATGTGTGTGTGTGTGTGCTCAGTTTTGTCTGACTCTGCAACCTCATGGACTGTAGGCCTGCCAGGCTCCTCTATCAATGGGATTATCCAGGCAAGGATACTGGGGTGGGTTGCAATTTCCTCCTCCAGGGAATCTTCCTGACCCACATCTGCTGTCTCCTGCATTGACAGGCGTGTTCTTTACCATTGAGCCACCTGGGAAGCCCACCGTACTACTTGGCATTCAGTAATTTTACATAAATGCATATTTGACTATATGAAAGGATATAAATTGTCACAAAACCAAGAAGGCAAAAACAATTCAATTTTATTGAATTTTAAAAGGCCAAGATAATTGGAGACACTGAGATACAACTGACAATACTCTCTGAGCGCTACAAAACAGTATTGAACAGTACTCAATTCAGTAGCAGGGCTCTCTACTGGTCACCAGTGTGATCCTTTGCCCTCATAGCAGGTCACTCACTTCCTTTACCAATGATCTGGTGACCAGCTCTAAAGATGGCCAGTACTAGGATGTACTAAGTGCTCAATTTCTATCAGAGATAGTTAACATAAAACAAAGAGAAAGCTCAAGAGCCAAGTCCTAGAATGTGCTAAAGCTTTAGTTATTGATTGTTCTGTGTCTACATTACTACATCACTACAATTTTAAAAGCTTTCAGGCATCACAATGTACTTTCTTTAAAAGCTGGCTTTTTCTAAAATGCAATCCATTGCTTGTTTTCATCCTTCTCAAAACCCAAACAGCATTTCTCCTCTTCATGTTCCAGATAGGAGGTGGTCCTAAGTCAGATTCGAGCAGGACAACCAGGCCCCTCTGATCAAAGCACCTCTCCCGTCCAGCTCCCCTTGGTGTCCATCATGGTCTGAAATCCTTACCGTCCTTCTGGTTAGAAGACAAATCATCTCCTAAAGTGGTTACTCAAAACACAAGTTCCCCACTCTCTCCAGCCCCTTCTCATTAGTACATCAGCTGGGATTTTAGAGGTTACTTGGTCCCAGGGACCTACAAGTATTCTGTAATCCAATACTGAGGGGAAGGCAGTTTTGCTGGCTGTGTGGGGCTTAGAGCCAGGGAAGAGCTGGCTAGTGGGAGAAGAGTTTCAGATCACACTTTTTTATCCTTATGGCCTAGTGAGGGGGCATTTGGTTCCTTTCAGATTTTTGCAAAACCCATCCCATTCTTTAAGGCCTGGAGCGAGGACATGACTCTAAGATCTTTGGGGAGGAGAGTCTGTCTGGGTCCCCAGTGCTTGACTCATGCCAGCGTCCCAAGCTGCCTTCCAGGTGCCACCTGGTGTCACTCTCCCTGGTTGCACCACGCTGTCCCTGGGGTCCCTAAACCACCTAGCCCAGACACGCTCGAGGTCTCACCATTGAATCCGATCACGGCCTCAAGCTCCAGCTCCACTGCCTCAGCCACCTCATCCTTGGGCGAAGTTTGGGTCTCCATCATCTGGAGACTCTGCTCACTTTCCTCTCAGTCTAGAGGTGCAGCGTCTTCTGGTCGTTATGGTAACGGACTTGCGCATGCGCGCCAGATCCACGGTTGCGTTGAAAGCCGGCCTACGGAGTCCGAGTCCTTTTGCCCTCATGAAAATCGAGAGGGCTTTTTTAAAAAAAAATTAAACATAAAAGTTAAGTACCTCCGCTGGGAAGGCTGCTATAATATATAATTGACATTTCTTTGGGTCCCTTGAAGCAGGATAAAAAGAATAATTAAACTGTTGAGGTATAAATTACATATTCTAAAATTTAAATTGAATTTTAGTAAATTTATGCAATTGGGCAACTATCACCACAATCCAGTTTTTTTTTTTTCTTTGTTTTAAGCAGAATAAAATGTTAAATAACTGCTAGAGGTCTTAAGAGGTTCCCACCTTCCGGGGAAAATGCTTGGATTTGGTTGGAAAACAATTTTATTCTAATTGCACCCAGCTGTTCGCATCTCTTAATGGACACAAACTGGTCCAGCCCTCAGTCCCCGGGGAAGCGCTTTCCTTTTTTTCGTATCAATAGATTGGCGGCCTTAGGGTACGGGCGCGCACGGGTCGAGCCGCGGGGTGTGAGCCGCGCGGGCCGCCGTAGTCAGCTGCTGCGAGCAGGAAGTGTCCGAGCTGCGGGCGGAGACTGCACCATGGCCCCGGACCCCTGGTGAGCCCCGGGTGAGGGCTGCAGCGCGCGGACTGTCTCGAGGGAGGCCAGGCTTCCGGGGATCGGGTGATCGCTAGGCATGGGGGCCGGGGGCCTTTCGGAATGAGGGGTGGGGGAGCAGGGATCCTTCTCCTGCCGCCGAGAGCCGGGGGTTGAGGGGCTGCACTCCGCCGCATCCTGCCGCCACTCTCGGTCCTGCAGAGGTGGCTGGGGTGGGAGACGCGGTGTACCCTTGGGGGAGTTCCAGCGCCGAATCTCTGAGCCGCATCTCCGTCCTGGTGGTGGAGCTGGCTGATACAGGACTCCTGTGAAAGTGAAGTACAGAGTAACCTTTTTGGTGGAACGCCAGTCCCTCTGGTGAATTTCCTTGTTTCGCCAGTAGCGAAACCGAGGTTCAGAATTCACGGGAGTCAGCGAGTTAGTAACCAGTTGACGTTGGGGTCTAGATCTTGTGCGCCCTTCAAAGAAAACTTACAGGAATCTGGGAAGGAAATTATGCTTGTTGATAAGGTATTTTATCCTCACCTCAGTATCATGAAGACTGTCTACAGCAGCAACGTATGCAGTAAAACAATAGCTGATAAGAGTCTTTTATTCAACAGTCAAGTCCCTAGGACTGAATAATGAAAGACACAAATTCCGATCCAAGGAACCTACTGCAATAGCATATTCACTTGAGCTTTTCGTTTACTAAATTAAAAACCTTCTAGCTCTACAAAGTTCTTTTTGGAGAATATGTCTCACATTAGTACTTCTAACATAGTTTATAGTTAAGTTGCAGACAGTATGGATATTAATAGATTAACTTTGCAAGATCAAAGTTGGATCTGGATTGTCTGGACCAATGGCTTAACTGATTCCATACTATTTTTTTTCACCTAATTTTAACACCCTGATAGAAAAATTTAGAAAATACTGAATATTTGCAGAGAGAAAAAAAGAAAAAAGAAACATCTTTAATTCTATCATCTGGAATAATTGCTGTTGTTGGCTTTTTAAATGAATTTATTACTTTGTATAATATATGTGTATATAATGTATTTTATAGAAACAGGGACCATTTCTCTGTATCCCAAATATTCACCAAAACACAATCTTATGTTGCTTAATACTGTATCATGTGAATAACCATGATGGAGTGTGATTTAATCATTGTACCTTTGTACCTTTTTAAAACATACTAGGGTTTTTTTGCTTTTATTTTTTTTAATTGGGAAGACTGCCCTTTGGTACCATCTCTCACTTCCTTGAGTTGCTTCCTAGAAGTGGAGCTACTGGGTCCAAGAGTATGAACATCTTTAAGGCCCTTGATACAGATGGCTGAGTTGCCCTCCACTTCATGGAGGCTAATTCCCTCATTTTACACATAAAGTCAGATAGATAGCTCAGAAATAAGGTAGAGGTCCAAGGATATCCATTTAGATGGGTGGAAACTGTCCCCAAGCCCCTAGGCCTCTTCCTCGGTTAATGTGCAAAAAGCACTGATAATTTCTCCTGCTACTCTCAAGTAGTTTACCTTAGCTTTCTCATGTTTGTTGAAAGCGAAACACTGGGGGACTCTGCTGTGCTCAGTCAACTTCCTTGCAAAGTGGGCTGCTGATCAGGAGAGCAGAAAGGAGTAGGGGATAGGACTTAGAAAAATCTAGAAAAACAGACGTGATTACAGCTTAGTCCTCCTGTTATCGAGGATCGTGTCAGTGATGCTTTACTCATGTCTGGAAGTAGAATATGACTGTTACTCTTTTAATGGCATATCAAAACAAATGGTAAGCTCACTGTGTAGTAGTAATATCACAGACTGTCTCTGAACAGGCTCTTTGCTAAAAGTTAATCAGCTTTACCACTTTTTCCCTCTCCATTCCAGTTCCTCAGCCTCTGTCATGGCGTCACCATCCTCTTAGTCTCAGAACCAAAAAACTCTAATCATCTACTTTTTTTCATTCCCCCTATCAGACTATTGACTCATCTCCACGATTTTTATTTTTGTCTTTTCTGCTGTGGTCCAGTCCTTTATAGCCTTATGGTTTACAGAAAGTAAACGCTGGTGGCTGTTTATGGAGTTGAATAGCTGGAGAAGTCTTCTACTGGTCTCCTGCCACTCTTTCATTCCCAATGATTTGTGTACCTGGAGTTCAGGTTACTTTTCCTAAACTAGCACTTTAGGCACCTGTGTGTTTGATTCCATCATGAGGTTGCCCATTACCTCTAGGCCAGTGGTTCTCAAGCTGTGCTATAGATTGGAATCTCCTGGGGAGTTTTACAACTCCTCACGTCTGGGGCAAGCCTCCTGGCAATTCAGTCAGAATGCTTGGGATACGAGGAAGCTTTAAAACACGTCCCCAGTGATTCAGGGGGCTTCCATGGTAGCTCAGTGGTAAAGAATCTGCCTGCTGAGGCCGGAGATGCAGCTTGGATCCCTGGGTGGGAAGATCCCCTGGAGAAGGCAAGGGCAACCCACTCCAGTATTATTGCCGGGAAATCCCATGGACAGAGAAGCCTAGCAAACTACAACCCATGGGGTCACAAAAGAGTTGGACACAACTGAGGACTTGCAGACCAGACAGTGATCCACACGTGTAGAAGACCTTCAGAACCAGTTTGTAGAGCTCATGTGAGAACCAAGGATCAGGAGCAAGACAACCGGGGTTTTGGCCGTAAGCATTTCACATAACCTCTTCAAGGCCTCACTTTCTCGGTAAAAGTATACCCCACCATTCTCAAATTCCCTTCAAACCTTATTATTATGCTACTCAAGGCTCTGCAGAAACTAATTTCAACTCCTTTCTGCCATCTTGTTCTTCACTGTCCTACCCAGGACCACCCCTCAGCCGACCATGCCAGGCTCTTTCCCTTCCTTTCATCTTTGCTTGCTTCCTGTGCCTCTCACCTCCTCTAAAAGGTGCTCCTCCCTCTTGCTGGAGTGAGAGGCCTGCTTTGACCTTGTGGTTCAGCCCAAGATATAACCTCTTGGCCCAGCCTTATCAGGTCCAAGTGTCTCAGCCAGTAATTTCTGTCACTTCCGAACTCCAAAAATACGCACTTGTCACTTCTACTCCTCATCTGTTAGGATGTGTGTTACACTGCATTATCGATTCGCATTTATGTGGCCTGGGACCACAGAGCCAGACCCAAGAACCTCTTTTCACTGATAACAACATGGAGGGAAAATGGGGAAATGTGGCAAAGTTGGGGCCAGCACCCAATTTTCCGTATCAGCCTCCTCTTTCCTTAATTATGTATTGGCTTATATCATCTGCTCACTTTTGGTATACATGAATGTATATGCATATATATATATATAGTACATAGGGAGGGAGGTTGTGGGCTGCATGATCAGCTCGTGGACATTCTTCTGATTAGGTGGTGGTGAGGTGATTGAGAATCAGCATCATCAACCTTGTGGTTCCAGAATCGGTCTGGGTTCTACGGTTAAAGTCGTCTGCCTGCTGAGGGTTTCAGTATCTGCAAGACAGCTTGAAGGACACGGCTCAGAAAATTGTCTACCACCCTTGAGGCGGAAGTAAAGGTCCTTGACTTTGCTTAATGGCTAAACTATTTTTATTTGGTCTTGCTTGAGTGTTTTCCTTTCTTTCTGCATTTTCTTAATTCTCAAAATTTACTCTTTGGAACTCAAGGAAGGCCTAGGAGGCTAAAGCTTTTCTATAGACAAGAGGCAGGTGGAAGACATGGAGGTAGGGGTCTATTCCAGGAAGGCCCCATAGGTTATACTACCTCATTGGATCCTTATTAAATTTAAAATGTACAGCTCTTAGCATGGAACCTGGCCCAGATCAGGTACTCAGTTGTTATCCATAGTTATAGTTACTATAGTAAGATTCCTCAGGGAAAGGACTGGAAAATGTTTTTTTCTCTTTGTTCAAAAAGACATCTGCCAGGTCCCCTCAGTGTTCAGGTGACACATGGGAATTCAAAGATTTTAAGAAGTGGCTTGTTTATTTTTTTCAGATGAAAATTGGAACATTAGATTCCACAGCAGGTCTAAATATCATTTACTGGCACAGTCCTGGAAAATATATCTGTCCTGTATTCATAGTCTCCACCATTTAGAGGAGATGAAATGTGTATACACTTAGATATTTTCCGAAAGAGATACAAAGTGAAAAGGCTGTTAGCAAAGGAAAAATTAAGGGACTGTTAGAGATTCATTGTGAGCTCTTCAAAGCCCCCAGCCCTGTTGAATAGCAAATAGAAGCTCAGGATATGTTTCGAGGGAATTCAGGTGTCAGGTGGGTGTGTGTCCCCTGTCCTCAGAGCATTCTGTTGCCTGTTGTTCTGTAGGGCTCTTCCCTAAAGAGCTGCTCTCCTGGCCTCTCACTCTCCATCCTTTTATCCTGCCTTTCTTTCTTCAGTTCAGTCCGTTTCCTCAGTCACGTCTGACTCCTTGTGACCCCACAGACTGCATCATGCCAGGCTTCCCTTCTATCACCACCTCTCGAAGTCCACTCAAACTCATGTCCATTGAGTCAGTGATGCCATCCAACCATCTCATCCTCTATCATCCCCTTCTCCTNATTCTTTCTGGAGTTATTTCTTCACTGATTTCCAGTAGCATATTGGACACCTACTGACCTGGGGAGTTCCTCTTTCAGTATCCTATCATTTTGCCTTTTCATACTGTTCATGGGGTTCTCAAGGCAAGAATACTGAAGTGGTTTGCCTTTCCCTTCTCCAGTGGACCACGTTTTGTCAGAACTCTCCACCATGACCCGTTGTCCATCTTGGGTGGCCCTATACGGCATGGCTCATAATTTCATTGAGTTAGACAAGGCTGTGGTCCATGTGATCAGACTGGTTAGTTTTCTGTTTTTTGTGGTTTTTAGTTTGTCTGCCATCTGATGAAGGAGAAGAGGCTAATGGAGGCTTCCTGATGGGAGAGACTGACTGCGGGGGAAACTGGGTCTTGTTCTGATTGGTGGGGCCATGCTTAGTAAATCTTTAATCCAATTTTCTGTTGATGAGTGCAGTTCTGTTCCCTGCCTGTTATTTACCTGGGGCCAAACTATGGTGGAGGTACTGAAGAGAATGGGACCTCCTTCAAAAAGTCCCATGTACACACTGCTACACTCAGTGCCCCCAGCCCTGCAGCAGGGTGACCCACGCCTCCGCTGGAGACTCCTGGGCACTCCTGGGTGAGTCTGGGTCAGTCTCTTGTGGGGTCACTGCTCCTTACTCCTGGGTCCTGGTGCACACAAGGTTCTGTTTGTGCCCTCCAAGAGTCTACTTCCCTAGTCCTGTGTAAGTTCTGGCAGCTCTGTGTTGGGTTTAATGGCAACCTTCTCCAGTAGGGCTTATGCCATACCCAGGTCTGCCGCACCCAGAGCCTCTGCGCATGCGGCAGTCCACTGCTGACCCGTACCTCCACAGGAGACATTCAAACACAGTTCTGTCTCAGTCTCTGTGGGGTCTCTTGAGTTCATTGTTCATTGCTGTATTCTCCCATGCCTGGAGCAGTGCTGGGCTCTCCAGAAATGTTTGCTGAAAGTTTTGTGAATGAATGCCCTGGGATGCTTTATCAGCAGCCAGAGAGCACAGTGGTTAGGAGCACAGACATGCTCAGGGCCAGGCAGCCGGGGTTTGCAGCTGGAGGAACCAATTGAGCAAGTGACTCTACCTTCCTGTGCCTGATTTTTCTCAAGTATATGCTGGGAATGGGGCCCCAGCTCCCAGCGTTCTTGTGTGGGTGGAGTGAGTTATTGCGAAGGAAGAGTTGAGAATGGAGCCCATCCCACAGTGAGTTGCCATTCACCGTGTGTATGCCTCTACTGCCCCTCTCACCATCCTCCCTTCCTGTTCGCTGTCGTGAGTAAAATTACAAACTGCAACTTTAGATTATGCTGAACTTTCAACATGTCTCTCCCTTTATGACTCTGATGCAGGTTCTCCACCTACGATTCTACTTGCCAAATTGCACAAGAGATTGCCGAGAAAATTCAGCAGCGAAATCAGTATGAAAGAAATGGTGAAAATACAACCAAGGTAAGGCCAGGAGAGACTGGGCCCTTCAGAGGATTTGTTTGAGCTCTGAGGTCTGAAAACCCTCCCCTTTCAGAGGCTGTATGTGTAACAACCTGTGTGTGTTAGTCACTCAGTCATGTCTGACTCTTTGAGACTCCATGCACTGTAGGCCCACCAGACTCCTCTGTCCATGGAATTCTCCAGGCAAGAATACTGGAGTGGGTTGCCATAAGTCAAATGGACATTACAAACAATCCATTCATGGTTAACTTAATCACTGAGACCAAATGAAGCAGGGCATCTCTTTAATTTCTCCTATTTTATCTTAAAAGCTGCTAACAGTTTTATAGTCTAGTTCCAGAGTTAATACACTGTCCCCCGGGTGGTAAATCTATCAGGCTCTGCAGAAGAAGAGGCAAGTTCTCACCTCTTTAAGTAACCATTCTCAACAAAACAATGATAGTCTTTTTTTCTTATTTTACATTTTACATTTAAACATGATCATCCTTTGCTTTCAGGCTGTAAAAAAGACAGTGGTGGGATTTGGCAAGGTTTCTTTCAGCAAATCCTGAGTCCATGCCAATTCCTTTGATTCTAATCCAGCATCACAGGTTTCTTTGTAACTTCCCCATTCCAAATTAATGTTTTCCTTTTCCTGCAGTGAGAACCCAGGTTTCCATAAGCATTGATATGTTCTTGCTCATTTGGTCTCTCTTAGGAGTGAAAGTTGTTCAGTTGTGTCCGGCTCTATACAGTCCATGGAATTCTCCAGGCTAAAAACTGGAGTAGGTAGCCTTTCCCTTTTCGGTGGGATCTTCCCAACCTAGGGATTGAACCCAGGTCTCCCACATTGTGAGCAGATTCTTTACCAACTGAGCCACCAGGGAAGCCCAAGAATACTGGAGTGGGTAGCCTATCCCATCTCCAGTGGATCTTCCTGACCCAGGGATCAAACTGGAGTATCCTACATTGCAGGGGGATTCTTTACCCGCTGAGCTACATGGGAAGCCCGCTCTCTTACAGTTTATACAAAAAAGTTTTCAGAATCATTACACAAGCACCACTATATATACTAAGTGTAGTTTGAGTCTCTTTATTGTTATTTTTTAAATTTAGACTATCCCACTAAGGATACTAAGGTTATTCTGTTTTAAAGATATGAGAATTGATTATTTTTTTCTGTATCTTATGCTCTCCTCTGTATCTATTGATACTCATTTTCAGGATTTGCCTTTTTCCCTGCCCTTAAATTTTAAATATGTAAAACATTTATATAGTACGGAAGTCAGTATTATGTACAAAGGTATACTCAAAGGCTTGTCTCCATTCCACCCTTTTTCTTACCTCCTTCAACTTCTTAGAGTAATCCTTTCTTTTTTAACTTAATTTCTCATTTATTCTTCCTGTGTTACTTTTGGAAATAAGCATCCCAGGGTGTGTGTGTGTGTGTGTGTGTGTGTGTGTGTGTGTGTGTATTCTCATTTCTCTTCCTTTAACGTGTGTGTGTGTGTGTATTCTCATTTCTCTTCCTTTAACGTGTGTGTGTGTGTGTATTCTCATTTCTCTTCCTTTAACAAAAAGGTTACTCTTTTGTATCTTGCTCTTCACTTAACAGTAGTATCATAGAAATGTTGATTCATTGAGATCTTTTTGGTTTTTCGTAGGACTTCATAGTGCTCTGTTGTGTGTTGTTGTTAAGTCGCTAAATTGTGTCTGATTCCTTTGTTTCCCCATGTACTGCAGCACAGCAGGCTCCTCTGTCCATGGGATTTCCCAGGCAAGAATACTAGAGTGGGTTGCCATTTCCTTCTCCAGGAGGTCTTTCCGACCCCGGGGATCTAACCCAAGTGTCCATCATTGGCAGGCAGATTCTTTTCCGTTGAACCACCAAGCACGGCTACACTTCAGTGGAATGCCGCATGGGCAGAGGCTCTGGGTGTGGCAGACCTGGGTATGGCATAAGCCCTGCTGGAGAAGGTCGCCATTAAACCCAACATAGAGCTGCCAGAACTTACACAGGACTAGGGAAGTAGACTCTTGGAGGGCACAAACAGAACCTTGTGTGCACCAGGACCCAGGAGAAAGGAGCAGTGACCCCACAAGAGACTGACCCAGACTCACCCAGGAGTGCTCAGGAGTCTCCAGCGGAGGCATGGGTCGGCCTGCTGCAGGGCTGGGGGCACTGAGTATAGCAGTACCACTGTTGTGTGTACTATAGTTCATTAACCTGTCTCCTAAGAATAGGCATTTAGATTGTCTCCTATATTTTACTCTTAAGAATAATGCTGCAATACATAGCTTTGTGATTTTTTTTTTTTTTTTTTGAGATTCTTTTAAGAGTGAATTCTCAGAACCAGGGCATTTGTGATTTCTTTTTTTTTAACCTGTTGCCAAATTACCCTCCACAGGAGTTGTCACCTTTGGCTTCCAGGTTGGCCAGCAGAGGGCGTTGTCAATTTCCTGAATTTTTGCCAAAGTGTGATAAAATATTTTAGTATAATTTTATTTATTTTTTAAATTGAGGCATAATTGAATTATAATATTATATTGATTTCAGGTATGCAGCATAGGGATTTGATATTTTTGTACATTACAGTGTGATCACAGATAAATCTAGTTACCATCTTACCAAATGAAATTATTATTATATTATTGACTATATTCCCTATGCTGTACATTATATTCCCTTGACTTCCTTATTTTATAACTTGAAGTTTGTACCTGTTAATCTCCTTCACCTTCCAGTATAGTTTTAAATTTGCATTTTTCATAATATGAAGTGAAGTATGTTTTTACATTCTTAAGAAAGCTGAGCGCCAAAGAATTGATGCTTTTGAACTATAGTGTTGGAGAAGACTCCTGAGAGTCCCTTGGACTGCAAGGAGATCCAAACAGTCCATTCTAAAGGAGATCAGTCGTGGGTGATCTTTGGAAAGACTGATGCTAAAGCTGAAACTCCGGTACTTTGACCACCTCATGCAAAGAGTTGACTCATTGGAAAAGACTCTGATGCTGAGAGGGATTGGGGGCAAGAGGAGAAGGGGACGACAGAGGATGAGATGGCTGGATGGCATCACCAACTCGATGGACATGAGTTTGAGTGAACTCTGGGAGGTGGTGATGGAAATGGAGGCCTGGCATGCTGCAGTTCATGGAGTCACAAAGAGTCGGACACAACTAAGCGACTGAACTGAACCGAAGCACTATATATATATATATATTTCTGTAAATTAATTCCCTGTCCTTTGCCCATTTTTTTCTATTAGATTATTGCGTTTTTTTTTTTTTTTTTTAATTTTTAAGAGCTCTTTATGTATTAGGGAGATTAGCTCTTTCTGATAGATTGTCATTATTTCCTCTCCTTTATCATTTGTTGCTTGACTCTGCCATGGTAGCTTCTGTCATATGAAAGGTTTAGTTTTTTTCTATAAAGCTATCAGTTTTTCATTGCCTCTGCATTTTCACTTACAGCTTTTGCTACTTGTAGGTTATAAAGGAATTTGTTCCTGATTTCTTCTAGCAAATTCATGGTTTCATTTTTTACATTTAGATCCCTGATCCATTCAACCAGTATCATCTTCTGATGATAAACCATTCTGCTAAGTCACTTCAGTCGTGTCTGACTCTGTACGCCCCTGTGGACTATAGCCCACCAGGTTCCTCTGTCCATGGGCTTCTCCAAACATAAATACTGGAGTGAGTTGCCATGCCCTTCTCCAGGGGATCTTCCCAACCCAAGGAACTATCCCACATCTCTTATATCTCCTGAATTGGCAGGCAGGTTCTTTACCAGTAGCACCACCTGGGAAGCCCAATAAACCATTTGACTAAGGGCTGGATGAAGCACAAGCTGGGAATCAAGATTGCCGGGAGAAATATCAAATATCAATAACCTCAGATACGCAGGTGACGCCACTCTTATGACAGAAAAGCAAAGAAGAACTAAAGAGCCCCTTGATGAAATTGAAAGAAGAGAGTGAAAAAGTTGGCTTAAAACTCAACATTCAGAAAACTAAGATCATGGCATCTGGTCCCATCACTTCAAGGCAAACAATGGAAACAGTGAAAGACTTTATTTTTGGGGGGGGGCTCCAAAATCACTGCAGATGCTGACTGCAGCAAATTAAAAGACACTCGCTCCTTGGAAGGAAAGGTATGACCAACCTAGACAGCGTATTAAAAAGCAGAGACGTTACTTTACCAACAAAGGTCTGTCTAGTCAAAGCTATGGTTTTTCCAGTGGTCATGTATGGATGTGAGAGTTGGACTGTGAAGAAAGCTGAGCACCAAAGAATTGATGCTTTTGAACTGTGCTGTTGGGGAAAACTCTTGAGAGTCCCTTGCACTGCAAGGAGATTCAACCAGTCAATCCTAAAGGATATCAGCCCTGAGTATTCATTGGAAGGACTGATTTTGAAGCCGAAGCTCCAATACTTTGACCACCTGATGCAAAGAACAGACTCATTGGAAATGACCCTGATGCTGGGAAAGATTGAAGGTGGGAGGAGAAGGGGACGACAGAGGATGAGATAGTTGGATGGCATCACCGACTCAATGGACATGAGTTTGAGTAGGATCTGGGAGTTGGTGATAGACAGGGAAGCCTGGCATGCTGCAGTCCATGGGGTTGCAAAGAGTTGGACACGACTGAACAATTGAACTGAACTGAATTATAAAAGTGAGTTTTCCATGTGGCTGAATTATTGCCCAGGTTAGATTAAATTCCTCAATGTATGCTTTCTGGATTTAGGTTGTGTGAAATTTTCAGCATTTAAAAAATGTCTCAGATTCACATGTCTATACCAATTCTGATGAACTTTAAAAAAAAAAAATCTTTCTCTGTTAAATATACAGTAGTTTAATACACATTTTAAAAGTTACTTATGCCATTGAGCATCTTTTCATATATTTTGGGGATGTTTTTATTTCTTCCTTTATGAATTGCCTATTACATTCCTATACATGTTCTTAACCTAGCTTATTCTTTCTTAATTTCTAAGTGTTTCTTACCTATTTGTTAACTAAGCTTTGATTAAGCTTTGATCTGGCACATTTGGTACAGATACTTTTTCTATTAATTTGGATTTTGACTTTATAAATTACTTTTTAAAAATATACATACTTGTTTTTAAAATTAAATACTTGTTTTACTTGAAATTATCACTGTTTTTATTTATGGCCGTTTCTTATAGGCGAAGGGGAGATATAGTTAGAAAGGCTTTTCATACTCAGGGATTATATTAATAGAAATAGTTTGTCTAATTACCTAAATTTTCTTTAAACTTTCCTCTTTTTTAATCTTTTTTAGAACACAGAAATCCTTACAATATTTGAAATTTGTTTCGCGTATTGTAATTTTTTCCCCATTTGCTAAATTACTAATCCCCACCCAAGTATGAAATATTTCCTATTTCATTCACTGAATTTTTACACAGCTGCACTGTTTTTGGACCTTCTGTTCTTTCGCACTAATGAAGCCATTGGTAACGTCTAGCATCCTACTCTTGTAGTTTTTTTAATAAAGATTTAACCTCTGATTGTTTAAGGCCCCCTTTCTAACACATATCCTTGATCTTTCTGTATTTCCCTTCATTTATCCTCCTCTAACAGCAGTTTTGTGTAGCTTTACTTACTTAGTTGACTTGGGGCGGGGGGGTGTGCTGTGCTAGGTCTTCATTGCTACACAGGCTTTTCTCTAGTTGTGAAGAGCGGGGGCTACTCTGTAGTTTCGGTAGGTGGGCCTCTCATTTCAGTGGCTTGTCTTGTGGAGCGCACGCTCTAGGGCGCTCTTAGAGCTGCGGCTCCCAGGCTCTAGAGCGCAGGCTCAACAGCTGTGGAGCACAGGCTTTGTTGCTCCATGTACGGCACGTGGGATCTGCCCGGATCAGGAGTCAACCCGTGTCTCCTGCATTGGCAGGCAGACTCCTCACCCCGGAGCCACCAGGAAAGCCGTGCCTAGCTTTACTAAAGAGTTCTGCGCTGTGCCTCGTCTACCACCTCCTCTCTAGCGGAAGCACTGCACACGGATTGTGGATCGATGTGCACTGTATTTAAGGGTTAAACTGGGGCGCGCTCACATTTTTGCGCTATTGATTCTTCTCCTTCACTGATTGTTCCGGCAGTATTTCCTGCAGTCACTGTAGGCCAGGCACTGTGCTAGGTATGTTTTAGATTCTGTTGAGATTGTTAATGATGTTCAAAAATACTTTTTAGAAGAGTTCTTCCTACTTGAATTTAGGAATGCCCTGGATTTTTTTCGTTTTGTGATTGATCAGCACCATGAATTCTTCACCCTTTTCTAGTCATTGTTCAGTTAATCCTCTTAATTTTGCCAAAGAGACTATTTTTAACCTGCAAATAATGATAATTTCATTTCCTTCTTTCCAGCCCTTATGTATTTCTTTAACTTGTCTTACTGCGTTGGTTAGAACTTTAGACCAAAGTTAAATAATACTGCCGTTAAGGCAGCACTGACCCATTCTGAGTTTTCTTTCCTTGTTTTTGTCATGTTTTTAATTAATTTCCCCTGTATTGTATTAATCATATGTTTATTCTATTTTTAGTTATTAATACTACTAATAACTTTAGTTATTAATACTGTCAGCTGTATTATTAGATCTTCTAACATCAAAGTATTTTTAAATTGCTCAGATAAAGTCTGCTTGGTGATGGCATACTGTCATTTTTAATGTAATTCTGAATTTGCTTTGCTAATATTTTTTAAAGGCTTTTACATTTAAAATCCTTAGGGGAGATTGGCAAATGGCTTATTTTTTTTCTCTTATCTCCTGTCAGTGCTTGTTACCAATGTTGTGTTAGCTTAAAATATGAATTAGGCTTTCATCCTTTTCTGTGCTTTGGGAAGCTTCTGTTAAATTCTCATAACACAGTTTTTTTCCCTGAAAAGAATAGTTTTCTTATAAAATATTAAGAAATCCTGCTACTTAGAGATAACCACACTTGATGTTTTGATGTCTTTAGTTCCTGGGTTGTTTTTTCTCTGTGTGAGTGACGCTGCATTTTATGACTTGATTTCTTTTCCTTTTAATAAATTACGATGGATATCTTTCTATGTTAACAAATTTAGATGTCATTCATACTTTTTAATGACTACATACTTTTTCATCTGTTAAATGCTTTTGATCTTTTATTTTGTAGACTCTTAGACCTGGTGTGTGTGTGTGTGTCTGGTGTGTGTGTGTCTGTGTGTGTGTTCTATGTTCCTTTGTTTGTCTGTTTTGCTCTTTATTTCTTGAATGAGGAAAGATCTGCCTTCCGTGGCGTTTCCCTGTAGACATTGTGGGTGGTTTTCCCGTGGTTCCCAGAGGTATTAGAAGAGTTACAGTTAGATTTTTCTTGGCTGCTGACACCTTTGAGAGTTGCCTGATGTATGTCGTCCTTGGCCAGCCTCTGCTGTTCTGCTCTGTGCTCCTTGTGTGACCCCACTAATCTAAGGAGAGAGGCCCTGCTTCACTGCAGCTGTATAATTGTTCCTTTTAACAAGGTAGCAAGTGAAACTTGTGACAGTCTTATCCTTCTAAACATACCTCCGATTATATCCATGGTTGACTCTGTCTACGTTATAGGGTTGATTTTATTTTTCATATTTTTAAATTCCTGAGAGGCTTTCTCCCCACCTCTCCACCATCCTTTAAGGCAGCCCTTAGAGTCACAAACAAAGCTTGACTCTGGGTTTGTAAATTGGAGAAAATTCACACACTCCTGGAGAAAAGAGTGATATGTAGTTCACATTCCTCTTGTAAAGAAAGGCCACGCTGCTATAAAACTTTTAATGCGACTTAGCAGCAGCAGCAGCAGCAGCAGCAGCAGCAAGGATACCAGTGTGTTTAGGGAAGACTGTCCAGGATGGCCTTGGGGCTTGACATCTTGTTCTTTGCAGTGTGGGTGAGGGAACTGTGGAGTTTTTGCTGGTGAACAAAGATGGGGTACATATAATTTCCTGTGTGGCTCCTGGTAGACAAATAGGATCAGAAGGCAGATGTTCAAGGGCCAGAATCCAGCTGATGGGGAGGGCAAAGTCGGGGTTCCTAGATGGACCGACTTACCACCTGGTCAGGTCATAGGCCTGGGTATAAGTGTTAGATGGGTGGCTGGCCCAGGCAACCGTTAAGATTCCATACAATCTTGAGGTTATCATTGGGAGGCTTGATGTCTCTCCCAGCCTTCCCCTGATGGAATCAGTTTGTAAAGCAGTGTTCACATGATATTTTTAGGAGATCCCACACCTCTGGACTAGCATACTTAGGCTGTGTTCTTTTCTTTTCAGCTTACCGTGACAATCAGAGCTTTGTTGCAGAAACTGAAGGAAAAGATCGCCCTTTTGAAGGACTTATTGCTAAGAGCTGTGGCAACACATCAGATGTATCCATGTAAACATTTCCACCTCTTGCTAGAGTGGGAGGACAGGCAGTCTTATTTTCAGAAAGGAAGGAATCTGGGCCACCCAGATTTTTTCCACAGCTTGAGGAAGACCTGGTTTCCAAAATATTGCCTATAATCTCGATTTCTATTTTAAGGGTCCGTTATATGTTTTACAGTGAATATGCTGGCGAAGCAAGATGCACAGCGAGAACTTACTTAGTTGGGTGTAACCTTGACCGTGCAGGCAGCTCGTGTTTTCTGTTAGTGCTATGTTTACACCGAGCCCCGCGTTGCTACCTGTCTAGACTGCGGTGAAAGTAGCCCAGCAGCAGAGCTTCTGTGATGCTCTTGAGCCATGATTCTGCTCAGTGCAGTTCCCAGAGTTTTGAACAATTCCTTTCCTTTTCTGAGAGGCCCGTACCAGTAGAAACTGTACTTTTTTCCTCCCTGATTAGGTAGGTTATTGAGATGTGACTTCTTCACCTTATGGTTCTCGAAGTGACAGTACCCCTGGTTTGGGAGGTTTTCTAGGTGGGGGTATACAGGTGTCTGCCTCCAATGCAGGAGACCCTGGTTCGATCCCTGGGTCGGGAAGATCCCCTGGAGAAGGAAACGGTAACCCACTCCAGTATTTTTGCCTGGAGAATCCCATGGATGGAGAAGCCTAGTAGGCTACAGCCGATAGGGTTGCAAAGAGTCAGACATGACTGAGCGACTTCACTCACTCACTTCACTCATAGGAGACACCTGTGTGAAGTCAGTTGTGACATCACCTTTACTTCCTACCAATGATGTCAAGTATTAAAATCTTTTTATTTTTTTAGAAATTCATGATCTGATCAATTTAGGAAAATATATGAAACCTGTTACATAAACTAATTCCTTAAATCTGAGTTTACAACTGACCTCAAACTGGGTCTCTCTTACCATCCCTTTCCTTTATCCATGGTTCATACCAAAGACCCAGACTTCGGTATCTCAGGAAATGGATTGTTCCTGCCCAATTTTAAGCATGGTGAAAATGTAGCTTTTTAGATAAAACAATAGAAGATGTTGTGAAAACGTATTTTTCTCCAAGTATCATCCTTCTATGTCACCAGAGAGGTTGGTTTAGATAGTTGCATGATTTCTAGCATTCAGTTATTTACCCAGTAAGGTTTCAAATAAAAGTTTGATTTCAGTGAACAATTGAGGCCTTATTTTTAACACAACTAGGGCATTCTGATATGTTCAGTTTATAACTTTACCCTCTGTCTGGTTATGGTTTTTTACTGCGCAATTAGTTTATTATGTAAGGAATTTTTATTTGATCAAAATCCTCAAGTTTTAATATATTGACCTCAAGTTAGCAGAGCTGTTTGCTCTACCAAGTGCTTGGAAGTCTGCACATGGGATCAAGGTGTGCAAACTCATTTTAGTATTACCTAAGTTGTATATTAGAAACATAGTTAAATACTGTTTCCTGATTTAATATTAATAACTGTATTTGCTAATAGGTAACTGATTATTACTCATCTTATAATGTGTGTGTGTGAGCTAAGTCGCTTCAGTTGTGTCCAAATCTGTGCAACCCTATGAACTGTAGCCCGCCAGGCTCCTCTGTCTATGGGAATTCTCCAGGCAAGACTCCTGGAGTGGGTTGCCATGCCCTCCTCCAGGGGATCTTCCAACTCAGGGATCGAACCTGTGTCTCTGATGTCTCCTGGATTGCAGGTGGATTCTTTACCACTAGTGCCACCTGGGAAACCCCCAGACATAGCACATCTTACAATATTTATGTGCTAAACCTGTGGTGAGAGAAGATGTAAATTAAAAACTTTTGCTTTCTTCTGTTAATAGTTTCTGCTAGTTATTAATTATAAGGCGTACCAAGCATGGTGCAGTAATAATTGACTTTGTTCTTCTAAATGCTTGCAGTCTAACCACATTTTGAAATCTTGTGGCTTCTGATTTCGTGGTGATCTCAGAATTTGCTGAATTAAGCACCAGCCATTAAAAAACACCAAACCAAGTTATTAAATGTATTATGAAAGTATTAAGGACCATCATGTGAATAATTTAGACTTTCCTAGGAGAAATCAAACACTCAACTGGAATATAACAACTTTCTTGAAGATTCTGTTTTTTTTCTTTTTTTTAATAGTAGGGCCTCCTTCTCCTGGAACGGTAACCAAAGCTAGGGATGGAATTTAGAGAATTGCCCTATGGGAAAGTGAAAGTGTCAGTCACTCAGACCTGCCCCACTCTTAGTGACCCCATGGACTGTAGTCCACCAGGCTAATCTGCCCATGGAATTCTCCAGGCAAGAATACTAGAGTGGGTTGCCCTTTCCTTCTCCAGGGGATTTTTCCAACCCGTGTCTCCTGCGTTGCAAGCAGATTCTTTACTATCTGAGCCACCAGGGGGCGCTCATTAACCTCTGGATTTTCAGGGAGACTGTTTCTTAGAACAGGAAGGAGGAGGTAGCTTCTGTATTACTCCGGCCTCTATTTGATAACTGTCTTGTTTCTCACATCTTCCCTCTCCCTGACCTTCCTCTTCCCAAACATTTAAGATAATTCTATGGCAGTCATCTGAGGTAATTCTAGGGCAGTTATCATCCAGATTTAAGATGTATCAGATAACAACTTGTCAGGCCAGGTAGCCTCCTTATTATTAGAATGTTTGGGTGGGTTCTTTTCCTTCTTTACGAAAAAGGTACTGAGCCCAAGGCCAGCTTGTGCCTCAAGTCACTGATGTAAATTAATAACTTTTACTTTCAGCATTCCAGCAGAGGAATTTTCTTCACACTCAGGAGAAGAATCTTTAAGAGCTTAAGTAACTTGCCTAAGTCCCCACCGCTGAGAAATGGAAAGCCAAGATTCCAATGCAGGGCTGTCTGGACCCAAAGCCAGTTGTTTAAAAGCTGAATTCTACTTTAGTGATAGAATACAGTCCACCGTCACATGACCTATCTTCAGTGAGAATTCACTATTACTTGGCGTGTTGCTATAATGCCAAGACAAATCTTGTTTATAATGCAAATCCTCAAGACCCTTCTTAATCATCAGAAAGATTAAACAGTCTTCACTGTGGTTTATTAGGTATACTTTATGATGTTGTAATTCTTAGAAAAATGTGTGTCCATAAATCGCCAAGAGAGTGACTTTTTAATCCTTTTTCTTGAGGCATAATTAATGTGGGGTGACTTTTTTAATGTGAATATTTGGAAACCACATTTCCTTACTGTGTCGGGCAGTCGAGAGTTTCTGGTACCTGACTTAAGAAATTTATGCCTCTCTGCATTCGTGAAGTTTTCCAAGGAACACTAGGAGTTGCCAGAAAGATAAGTCCTATGAAAATGCCTTCCAAACAATTAAATTCTGGGATGTTAGGCATAAGATGTTACTGCTCTTTCATGAAAAAGTATTTTTCTCTGGCAAGAATAAATGTGAAATTAAAATGAAAGTGGCGTGCTTTCGAATCAGTTAGCTTGCAATTCATAATCCAAAGTCCTGCAGCCAGAGAGTTGAAAATTGCTGAGAAGCATTAACTTCTATTCACAGTGCTTCTTGGAGACGGTGATTATAATGGTCTCACCAGTTGAGAAAAGCTGTGTGCAACAGGAGGTCGCATAGGAAATTTCAGGTAGCACTAAGGTTATTCTTAGAATTAGTTTTACATGAAGCTTGTGTTTTTGTGGGGTTTTTCAAAGGCAGCACTTTTAGTACTTTGAAAAGAATTTTTGAAAATCACTTTGCAAAGGATTTCAGTATCAAAAGCTATTTTGGTGTCCTGTAAGAAGTCCTGGAGAATTAATTTTCAAGAATCGATAAATAAGGGGACTTTCCTGGCAGTCCAGTGGTAAAGATTTTGTCTTCTAATAGTGGGGATGCAGGTTCAAACCCTAAGATCCCACATGCCTTGCAGCCAATAAAAGCAAAAAAAAAAAAGAAGCAGCAGTATTGTAACAAATTCAATAAAGGCTTTAAAAAATGGTCCACAGGGAAGAATAATTTTTTTTTTTTTTAATGGATACATAACCCTGTTCCACTTTGTTTTTTGGGGGAAGAAAGATGAGTAGACAGGTAGCTGGCTGGAGAGATGCCCCGTGTAACAAACCTGGATTCGTGGCTACATGTAGGTGTGGAGGAGCTCACTGGAGAGGTTTTAGGAATAGCCCCTGGCTGCCCCAGTAGTGGGGGCGTGGTCCTAAAACACGGCACCTGGCCATAACAGTTTTCACTGGTGTCTGCTATTGTGAGGAAATTAAGAACAAGGGCATTTTTATCTCAGTAGGAATTTTCTGATTTATAGTCTGTTGCATGGTTCTCTCTGGTTTCGAGTATTAACATCTTACTTTTTCACCATGGTAGTAAAAGCCATGAGAATTTTGTCTGTTGTGGTTTTTGGAATGTCCACATAGATAGCAACGTGTATAATCGGTCTATATAAATCCCCCTCCCCACCCCCACAGCTTGTTTGGAAATACTTCTGCTCCATGAAACCCCTAAGTCTGGGCACTGTTGGAACACGGTGGACAGCACTGGCTTGGTGGCAAACAACTGAGACAGAAGACCAGCTCCACCACTGCCTTAAGGCCAGAGAGCATCATGGCCTTTCTTGACCTCAGTTTCATTATTTACAGAGTAGGGATAATCAGACTTGATTTGCAGGCTGTTGTGAAAGGTGAAGAAAATGCTGTATGTAAAGCATCTCACAGGACAAGCTCCCCCATAATCGTTGGTGTTGAATAAAAGTTTTCAACTCTTCGAGGGCAAGTTACTTAACTTCGTTGTGCCTTGTTTTCTTAATTTGTGAATAAAGGATAAAGTACATCCAGCTTATAGCATTGTTGGGAGGATTATATTATATGCATAGACGGTACTTTGCATAAAGCAAGCCCTCCTCGAGGATTACCTACTGCTTACCATTTTATCACTGTTGAAATTACAGCTAATGTGGAGGGTTTACAGGTACCCTTTTATGGAGTTTATAACATGTAAGGAGGGTTCATCCAGGCACGCAGATAATGATAGTATTAAAATACTACTTGCAAAAGGGGATCAGTGCTTTGAGGAAGGTAGGCACCTGGGCTGGTCCATAATAGACAGTCAGTAGAGTTTGTTAACTTTGGAGGATCTTCCCGTCCCAGGGATTGAACTCAGGTCTCCTGCCTTACAGACAGATTCCTTACCATCTGAGGCACCAGGGACTCCCCCTAAAAGCAAATAATAAATAAAAATGAAAGAGTTGAAGTGCTATGTGAGCCAGAAAAATCTTTTGGCCTCTGGGACCTTAAACTGTCTCTGTGTAATTCTTCTTGTGGTTCTGGAAGTAATTATCCTTCTCCAAAGCAATTAATTTGCATGGAAGACTTACTTGAATTCTTATGCCTTCTACCAATTAGGAGAAACTCCAGGAGCTGGAAGTGGGGGAGGGAATGGGGTGTTCCCTGGGTCCAGCCCCCCTTCACCCCTCTCCATCCTAGGCTGGAAGTGCTTCCCAGGTTATAGCAGAGAAGCTGGACTCTGAAGCACAGTGATGCAAAATCAGGATCTAGTTTCATTTGCAACCTTGCATGAACTGGTTATAATTACATGTAAATTCAGCCTGGCCAATGACAGAGTACTGTGGTGGTTAGATCTTCCGTTTCCTTGTCTGCTCTCTGATCTTCCTCCTTGGTTATTCACCAGGTTGATGGAAGAGAAGGTCCCACCACTGGCCTCCTGACCATCTGCCCTGTTTTCTGCTTGTCCTTCCTTACCCTGTACTCGCGCCCCCCAGCTACCGTGAGCCCACATCCATGGAGTGTCATTACCTTCTAGGTGACTCTCTGACCTCTTGTTAGCAACAACGTCCATTATAGTAAGTGTGCCATGCAGAAGGGCTGTGCCTCTTTTCATTCTCTTCAGCTCCCTGTATCCCCCATTTCCTTATGCTCTGTTCTCTCAATAGAGTAAAATAAAACCAAAACCAGGAGCTAGCGTGAGTATTCCTGATTGGTTAGTTTTCCAGATTTACAGGGGATCTCTGGAATATTCTGAATTAATATGATCAGTATTGTTATTAACAGGATGCTAAGAAGTGGCAAAGTTAAGTGAGCAGTACTGGGGGCCTCAGGGTTGAGAAGACCCACATGAGGTGGTAAGAAAGAGCTGGGCTCTCACCCACTGTTGCCATGGTTTCCGGTCGGGTGAACAAGAGATTCGACTTACGTGTCCCAGCATCAACTGTCTGTGATTCTGTTCTCCAGTTACTCCTCCTCTTCAAAACATAACCACCAAGTTTTACTGCTCTTAAAATTGATGTCCTTTGTTGGTTAATTAATAGTTTAAATTCAGTTGTCTGCTAAATTGTACCACTTGCCTTTACTTTTTCTATAAAAGGTACTTTCCCCCTGTCAATTTCCTTTTTTTTTTTTAAATATCATTTGGCTCTGTTGGATCTTAGTTGTGGTCCATGGGCTCAGCACACAGGCTTCAGTAGTTTCCGCGTGTAGGATCTTAATTCCACACCAGGGCTCAAACCTGAATCCCCTGCATTGCAAGGCAGATTCTCAGCCACAGGAACCACGAGGGAAGTCCCTCTACCCATACGTTTTCTGTTGTTAGTTTTTCACTCTTCTCTTACTTCCGCATCCCCATCCTGTTCTAGCTTATTCTTCCACAGTTAACAGTGTTGGTAGTTGGTTCCTATTATCACAGACTTTTCTAGGTATGAACAGATACGTGTACATGTAAGTAGAAAATGCTTTTGACTACAGAAGGATCGTATCATATGTTTTGTTCTGAAACTTTTTGCTAGTTAGCATTTAAAAGAGTCAAACAGTCCAAAACAATACCCAGTAGATAGGAAGTTTCCCTTATACCCAGAGTCCCCAGGTCCCGTTCCTTGGAGGCAATTGTTTCTATATCCTTTGAGAAATTTTCTGTGTATATACCAACATATGTTTTTAATGCATGCATGGGAGCATACCATTCACTATTTAGCTCTTTGCTGTTTTTTGGTTTTGTCAACACTTTATTTTGGAGATTGTTCCATATGAAATAATTTATGTAGCACTTAGTGCTTATAAATGTTAATTTTCATTATCATCGATACATACAGGGCTTTCCTATTCTCTCTGTTTTGGGGGGAAGGGGGCTACAAAACATGCCATTGTCGAGGTATGCTATTTCCTTATTGACAACCCTTTAGAATGTTTCCAGTATTTGGCTATTATAAATAATGCTGCACTGAACATCTTTTTTTTTTTGGCTGCACTAAGTGGTGGCTTCTGGAATCTTAGTTCCCCAACCAGAGATTGAACCCAGACCTTGGGCAGTGAAAGTGTGGAGTCCTAGCCACTGGACCACTAGGGAATTCCCTGCTCCTACATCTTTGTATAGTCTTGTGAATGTATCTGCAGGAGAAATTCCTGTTAAAAGAATGTGCCTTTTAAATTCCGTTAGGTATATAGAGGACAGTCTGGCAACTGGTTGAACCCATCTCCATTCCCACCGAGGATGTCTGAGAGTTCTTGGTTCCTCAGCCCTTTCTAGAGCCTTCTGTCATGGTGTCTTATCTGGCTGGCAAAAATGACAGTATGTTTGAATTTTTATTTCTTTCACTAATGTAAAACTGCATTTTTTTCAGTTTATTAACATAATTCTTGTTTTTTTTCCAATGCCCTGTTATATCCTTTGCCATTTTAAAAATTGTCACCATTAATTTGCCACTTGTGCTTTTATTTTGCAGATAGTTACAATTTTTATACGGATTTATAGCTTCCTTCATGACCTCTGGGTTGACGTTCTCGACTAGGAAGATTTTCCTTACTCTAGAGTATTAGAAAGTTCTCCAAAGGCATTTTGTAATGATATTTCTGTAATTTTATTTCTTACCTTTAAACCCCTGAGCCGGTCAGATCTATAATCTGCTTAATTGTAATATTGGATTATCGTTGAGTTTATGCTCACTTGGAGGACTGGATAACTGAAATCCCAGCAAAACCACAGGTTGCCAGAGTAGGTTGAGCGTAGACTGGAAGATGAGGCTAATCAGCACTGTGATATAATTAGTAATTTCCACAATTAGAATTCCTGTTTTTGTCCTGTATAATTTATGTCATAGCTTCTGTCCCTTCTCCTTCCCACCCCTCCTACCCTCCCCAGGGGCCGCTTCTGCTTTATTGGCAATTTACCACTGATTTGAAACACACTGTATTTATTTTTGATATTGCACTGATCAGAAGGCTAATATTTGGCCCTTTTATTAGTACAGAGGAAGGACTTGCTCACTGTTTCTTAGTTACAGCTGCTGCTTCACCGTTTCCAAGATGGGTTCTTAGTGACCGTAGTCAAGTAGGAGATGGAAAAGTGATAGTAGTCATTTTTCTCAGGAAATCGGGGCATTCTGGAATGTTGAGAGAATGTACCCATTATTATTTTATAAATGTCCAGAGTCAATAACCCTGCATAGTTACATTGGTTTAGGGGGGATTTATGTTTTTTCTAGCTAGTATCTGTTACCGGGGAACATTTTTTTATGGGTTTATTTGCTTTTTTTGCTAGCTATCCAGCTCTTTCTATTCTAAATTATCAACCAAAGTAGATTCACTGGGCCGTGGTTTTCCCACCCAGGGAAAACTACTATATTCTGCCAAGTTCTCAAACTTTTGGGGCCTAAATGCAGGATTTAATATCCCTCTCGAAAGGAGAAGTGTCTATAAATCCATAAATCCAAAGCAGTAGTCCTACTCTTTAACTGGAACTGGGAAACCGTGGCCATGAGTTGTGTTGGAAAAGGTATGAGAGATTACCTGGGGGAACATCTGAAGAAATGGATCCAAAACACTGAAGGAATGGGTCAAGACCGTGGGTAATGATCAAAACAGAAATGGTAGGCTTCTGGACCCCTAGTCTAGCACAGAGCATAGAGTAACACATTAGAATATGGTTATTTCTTTGTAATTTTGTTTGGAATTATTAAAAATCATGCAAAGTATTTAGTGAGCTGATGGTAACAGCTCTTTTTAGAGCAACTCTGTATAAAGCAGCACTTTACAACATATATTGTAGGTGCAATAATAGGTGTTAATAATGTGAAAGAGGGCAACAAAGGTTTATTTTTCTTTTTTTCCTTTTTAACAAAGTATCTTAGCTATTAACGTCTAGGGAAAACCCTTGACCACTGTGACCAACACTCAGAACTTAAGGATTCCCTGAGCCACAGTGTGCTGGAGAGAACATTTCAGGGTTGGCCACTGGGAGGAAAATCATTTTTACGACTGTGTCTCTCAGTGCGTGATCTCACATGGTGGGTCTGGTTCAGTGTCCTCTGCGATGGTTCTGTCCAGGTCCTTTACCGGAAGGGTCAGTGAAGGCTGAGATCAGAGCCGGAGAGCGCTGGCTCAGGCCTCTTCAGGGTAGGGTTGATTCAAGTTTGTAACAGTCCCCTCTGACTTGGAGAGCTGGGTTAATAACGTAATAGATCAAATGAGGTAATTCACCTACTCTTGGACCTTAACGAGTCGCCTGCAGAACACAGCTCGAAGGAGACCGAAGACAGAACCTCTTGGATGATCTTGTAACTCGAGAGAGACTCCTTCTGGCCTCCTTTAAGAACGAGGGTGCAGAACCCGATCTTATCAGGTATGGTGCTTTCCTTTACAGGGATTAAGCAGCGATTACAGTTGTTTCCCGAAGGGCTTAATTTCTTTATCTGGTAAAATACATCCTGTCTGTTCATTTGTACTGCTTGACTGTCATTTTCTGTTCAGCATGGTTTTCATTAAGTTTCTGGGTTTGAGTAAACCAGGCACATTCAACTAAATCCCATTTTGGAAGATGGTTATTTGGATAGAATACAGACGAAGTCAGAAGATGTCTCTTCATTCCCTGGTTGAACTTTTGCTGTGTTAGCTGCCTTTTAAACTCTGGACGTCATGTTTTTATCTGGGTTGAAAAATGATTTTTTTTAAAATTTTTTTATTTTTTAAATAGACTTGTAGAAATGTGTCCTAAAGACTGTGTAGTCTATGGCTTATAGGACTAGAGCAGTGGGGGCCCTTGGCTTCTTCTCTGATCTTTGCCAGAGCGTGATTCACACCCGACTCCGGTGGAAGACTCAGACAGAGGAGGGGTCCAGCTTTCTGGTTGAGGTTAATAAAGTATAAACTGTGATATCTTTAGTACTGGCCTCCTGGAATTTCATCACTGCCTCTAAAACCCCCTTCACCACGTAAAGGGACCCAGCACAAATGAGATCAGGATGAAACCTGCCTCTCCCCACCTTCCCCATGAGGGATGGGGTCTTCATTGTGGGGGTGGCAACTTGTTCCTGGTTAGGAATAATATGGCTTCCCAAGGGCAATGGTTTGTTTTTTTCTTTTAATGGGGGGCGGGGCATGGAGGGCGTGGTCCTAGAGTGGTCCCAGGTGACTCTGGTCTGTAGTCAGAGGCTGGAGAATCACTGCCAGAGGGTGACCAAAAAAGGATGGAGCAGCTTCTTGTCCGTTCCAGTCTTCTCAGGAGCTTGGGGTTCAAGCTTTGTAGAGACGAAGTGATGAAATTCCAGGAAGCTAGAGGAAATTTTAGAGTTGTTTCTTTGACCTAAGGCCTAAAGTCAGGGAAGGAGGAGTTGGGTGCTGGACAGGGTTTGTAAACGGACTGGGAGGCCTCCAGTGAGCGGGGCTGATCCATTATGGTGCCCAAGCCTTCTCCGGAGGATGCAGCAGTAGAAGTTTGAGGATGAAAGCGGTGACTCAGGGTTGGTGGAAAAAAACCCGTGAGTGAGGAGGTCTTGCAAGGTGAGGAGAGAGTTCCGTCTGCGGGCGTGGGCCTTTACCTTGAAGTTCAGAAACGAACTCAAAGTATCATGGCGAGGGCGGAAGTGTCCTGGGTGCGGAAGGGCCAGGTAGAGAGAGGTGATGGTGGGAGGAGACTTGGAAACCCTCCTCCTCTGTCGTGGAGGTGACTGTGTGGTGAGAGCCTTCCGTGTGTTAGGTTCTGCTTCTCTTCACTGTTATTTAATGATGTCGAGGGGCCAGTTTAGGCCTGAGGTCTCGGTGGGGTGGGGTGGGGGATGTACGGTTGATTTTTGGTTCCTCTCTCCCTTGTTGATGAAAATAATAAACTGTAATAAGAGTAGAAAAGTTTCATTTGAGCCAAACTGAGGATTAGCCCCCAAGCCAGCTTCCCAGGTTACTCTGAGAAACTGTCCAGAGACACAGGGTGTTTTTTTTTTTTTTTTTTTTTTTAGCACAGTTTTATATCTTGCAAGAACAAAGAACACTAAATGAGTCAGGGATACATTTCTTCAAGGTTAAAAAAAAAAAGACTAAAACATAACACAGGGAGTCAGCATGGCCTTGGCATCTAGGCAGGGAGTTGCTTATCCTCAAAGGAGGACCATCATTGGCATCCCAGGAAGAGGGGCATTGCATCTTTATTTTTAACATGGACATTCTTCACTTCAGGTCAGTGTGCCCTTTTCTTTAATAAATAGAGCAGATGTACAATGGGTGTTAGATCAGCCACAAACAAGCTGTTTTAGCATAAAATTCAAGTTAACTCATCTTTTTCCTCCCCCATGAAAATCTGTAGGCCAGAATGACTTCCCTGAATCTCAGTATATAAGAATTTCTTTTATCGCTTGTCACCTCCTTCTCTTTTTTTGTTTTTGCGCTCTCCTCTTCTCTCTTGTGATAATCTTTCTTTGCTATTTAAAGCACTGTTTGCTTGCGAGTCGGGTTATCTTCATCTGGGTGCCTGTTAGAAATGCAGGGTCTCAGACCCTACCTCTGCTCTCCTGAGTGGAATCTGTATTTTAACAAGATCCTCAGTTTGGTTTGAATGCCTCTTCCAGCTCAAATACTGCTTTATATCACTTGTTCTTAATTATGGCACTCAATCACCCACAAGGCTTATAAAAAAAATATTTTTTTTTTTTTTAAGAAAAAAAAGTGTCCAGACAATATACTTGCAGAGTCTGAATAAGTGAGTAGTCTGGGGGGAGCTCCAGTGGGGGTGAGAACAGTTGGAAACCACTGAAACCATTTCTTTCCCTCTTGGGCTCTGATGAGCACTGGTAGCTAGCAGCTGCTACATGTTTTCTCCATGCCAGGCCCTGTGCCAAGCTATAGGCGCCTGTGCTTAGAAGATCTTTATAACATCCCACCTTATAGAAAAGAAATAGGCTCAGAGGGGTCAGGTAACTTGCACTAGACCCTGAGGCTAATCAGTTTCAGAGTTTGATAGTACGTGTATGGGCGAGTGAGTACATGCGCGCTAACACTTACGGTTAAGGTGAAGTAGGTTGCTGGGAGCAGACTGTCTCGGATTTGAGGCCAGAGTTTCCAGTCTTTGATTTCACTCCACCTGCCCATATCTGAGTGTTATTTTTGCCTTTTTTTCCTACCCCCTGAATCTCCGGGTCAGGAAGATCCCCTGGAGAAGGAAATGGCACCCTACTCCAGTATTCTTGCATGGAGAATTCCATAGACAGAGGAGCCTGGCAGATTACAGCCCATGGGGATTGCAGAGTCGGACACGACTGAGTGACTAACACCCCTGAATCCCCACTTCCTTCCCCAGCTTCCCAGGCCTGAATAACTCTTTTGCTTGGATCTGTCCTTCTGAGGGTCTGAATTCAGTTGTAGAGGTGACCAGTTTGGGTTCCTGGTTCAACCTTGCTCTCCTGCCTCCTGGCTGTCCAGTCATTTCTGAGACCTCATCAGGGACCTTTCAGCTCTGTCCCTGGATAAACCTCATTGTCCCTCCTGCTCTGATGTCCCCAGTGACTCACAGAGGTTTCTTTAGTCCTCCTGTAGGTCAGTTCCTAGTTCTGGGCTCCTCCAACATCTTTGGTTGCTTCTCTAGTCTCAGGATTCCTCCAACATTTTTGATGGCTTCTGTCATTCTTGATATCAGCGTGGGTTGCCTTGTCACTAGGGGGATAGGCAGGTGGGTAGCTCGTCTTTCCTTTAGGTCACGACTCACAGACATCAGAAAGCCTCACCAGAACTTGAAAATGTTCTGGATCTCCTCTCTCTGGCGCCTTTTGTCATTCATGCTAGACTGTCGGCAGGCATGTACTGTTGAAGAACTGGCAGTGATCTGCTCATTGGGCGTTCAAAGCCCCATAATCACTGGCAGCAACATTGCAAGAGTTGACCCCGCCAGGCCTCCCTGAGAACCGGTTGAGCCTCCTGAGCTTTTCCATCTTCCTCTCCTGTTTCCTCAGTGTCCTCCTCCTCTCTCACCCGAAACCTTGGCGCTCCTTCTCTTCCCCGTCCTTCATTTCCTGGGGTCCTTCTCCCCTCCCCCTCCTCCCGTTTTCTCTTCCTCCTCATATGTGGCCTTATTAAGGAGAGGAGAGTATTGTCAAACTTCAGTTCAGATTAGCATTTCCCTTAAACAGACACAGTGTAGCAATCCCATAATTGAATGTGTAGCTGTCATGTGACGGAATCTGAGTTTTTCTCCTTATGGATTACTGATCATTATTCTCGCGCAGTAAGCCTTGATGTGAGACTCAGGTCTAAATAAGCAATGGTTGACTAATTGAGGGTATTTGGAAACTTGTTAAAGAAGTCTCTGTGTAACAATGTCTCTTAGAAGAAGATAAGCTCTAACTTTATAAAGCGGTGACACAGCTTCTGATTGAACTTCTGATTGAAAACCCAACTGCCCTTTTCTATTCGAGAGCATTGCTAAGTCTCACAATTAGTTAAATCTTTGTAAAGAGAGAAAGAGAGAAAAAAAATTATTGCATACTCCACTGCTCCCTGACCATCTCAAAGATTATGTGATTAACTAGGCTGTAGTGGGTGGCTAATTGGCTAAGCTTTAATCTTCACACCACCAACTATATGGAGGATTATAGGAAATAGGAAGTTATTTAGAGGTTGAGATGGTAGTTATGGATCAGGAGTGCTATATTAACAAGCAGACCAACTGCTAAAATCAAAGAATAGGAGATGATAATGAAATATTCACATTTTCTTAGAGTGTAAGCTTTATATTTAATTTCTTATATTTACTTTTTCTTCGAGCTGCTTTTTTTTTTAAAAAAAAAAGTATGATCCTTCAAATTTATATTTCATAGCACTATATTGGTAGCTAAGGGAGACAGAGGGAAAACTGACTTTGAATATTCCATTAAAAGTGTCCTCCCTCTACCGTTTTATATCATTGAATGTTTTCTTTCAATTTAAAACTTGGTTTATAAGAAGGATGATTTCTATTTGATAGTATTTCAATTTCCTAAAAACTATTAATTTACACTCTCTATTGCTTGAAGTTATGAACACATGACCAGCCTACTCTTCCAGAAGTAGGAAATGGCCTGCATCATTACCTACGAGACAATGGATAAGCCATAATTATTTATCTCTCTTACTTATGTCCCAGAAATACACTAGCTTCCTAGGTCATCTGGCATGTAAAGGATGTGCTAAAATCAGTAAAGATACGCTTTTCTCTGTATTTCGGTGAACCCAAGGCAGTGTTAAGTGCAGTCAAGAATATTAAATATCTCCAGTAACTTAATGAAAAAAAACTTAGAGTAAGAAAGTGTGGTAAATAGAAAAATTTTGAGTGCCTACAGTGTGCCAAGCACTGGTAAAGGGAGTGTGGTGGCATAAAGCTCCAAACAACAAAAAATATCTAGTTTTTGCCTTTGAGCTCTCAACAGTTCAGTGAGAGAGACAGACGTGAATTAAAGATTCATTCAAATAAGTAAAATAAGTTAAGAAAAATATATTGTGCTTTGAGGGAGTATTAGTGGGGAAATGATTTAGCTAGGAAAGTCCTGTGGTTTAATATTTATTTTGCAAATGTATATTTGGTTTCTCCATCTAAATTTTAAATATCTTGAGGATGGGGGCTGAAACCTAGCACGATGCTTAGTAGATACTTGCTCACTTAATGAAAGTCTTGTGTTTCCTGTATCTTTTATAGATGCTTAGCAGATTTTGGTATATAGTAGGCGCTCAGCAGATTTCTGCTGATCGAAAGGTTGACTGAGTCAGAATAGGATAGCATGGGTTCTGTAACTAGAAGAATCTGGGCCCCTCACAGGATTTCCAGATGAAAAAGTTTTTTTGCCTGTCTCATAAGATCTGGTGGTTCTCTGGGACAGCTCCCTTCAAATGGTGATGCAGGTTTTTCCATCTTACAGCTGTGCTGTTTTCACACAGGACCTCCATATTCACTGTGAGAGAAAAAGAGAGAAGGTGTAGAGGTCTCATATCCCTCTCATATGCCGTCCCCTACGTGTCATATGTAGCATCCCATTGGCTATAGCCAGTCACATGGTTCCGATCTGCCTGCAAGGGAGGCTGGGAAATGTAGTCTTGTCTAGACTCACAAGAAAATGAAATGGGACTTGCAGCAACACATTGCTTGTCTCTACCCCACTGATTATCTTGGGTGGTTTGCTGAAGAGATAAATAACTTTGGGACATAGTCTGCCTACTTAATTAGCAGAGATTAGAATCAGAAGTTAATAAAGGCACATGAGGTAGGCTGAGAGGTGACCCTCGTGGGGTGTGTTCTCCTTTTGTACAGTCATACTTGTTCTAAAAGGGTTTACTCAGGCACGGGAAACACACACAGGACAGAGAAATTAAGCTCCAGTGGGTATGTACAAGGAAACTAGAAGAGGAGGTCGCGTCTGCAACAGTCAGAGGAGGAGGCCCAAGTAAAGCACCTGAAAGGTCTGGAGAAGATGGTGCTTCTTGTTCTTACCTTCAGCTGAAGGGGCTGGTTTAACTCAGGCACTAATACCCCAGTCATAATGCCCTCAGCCATGAGGACCCGATGATTCTACTCAAAACCTCTTACATAAGGAAAAGTAGCTCCGGATAATAAGTTCCAAGTTAGAGAATTGAGGGAAGTGGTTAACTCTACAGCCAGTGGTGATCCAGAGTCTGCTATGTCTTTGCTGTGTCTTTATCTTCAGACCAACACTTCTCGTGGTTGAGGATGCTTATAGAAAGTTCCCAGACAGGTGGGAGTGGGAGGAGAAGTTCAAGAGGGAGGAGACATACATACACCTATGACTGATTCATGTTGATATATGGCAGAAACCAACACAGTGTTGTAAAGCAGTTATCCTCCATTTAAAAATAATTTTTTAAAAAAGCTCCCAGACTCCAAACAGCCATAGGAGAGGAAGGAGGGTGTATCTTGCTTAAGTCATATATTCATGTAGCTGAGATGTTTTTAAAAGCAATTAACAGTGTTCAGTGAGAAGCCTCCCTTCCTCTGTGTCCCACCCGCAACATAAATATCAGCATTAATAACCTTTGGTTTATCTTTCCAGGGTTCTCTTAAGTATATGCCAACCGGTAAGAATATATTTTCTTATTTCCCCCCATCTTTTACACAAATGGTCATATACTACACAAATTATCCTACAATGTTCTTTTATTATCTAAATATACTGGAGATCTTCCCAAACCAACATGAAGTCTTGTCATTGATTTTTGTAGCCTTATAATATTTCATTGTATGAGCTGCCATAATTTATTGAATTAGTCTCTTATTAATATGTGTGTTGTTTCCACTCTACTACATTGTGCATATATGTATGTACTTAATACCTGTACTTTTTTTCCTGTTACATAAATGCAATGGTAAATATCCTTATACATAAAGGGTTTCATAGTGTGAAAGTCTTAATCTTTAGTTAAGTTCTTAGAAGGTCAAAGGGTATTTACATTTATAATTTGTATATGTCTTGGAGCTTTTTTTTTTTTTTTTACAGATTTCATTTTTTAAAATTATATTTATTTTTGGCTATGCTGGGTCTTCATTACTGTGAGGGCTTCCACTAGTTGCAGCGAGTGGGGGCTACTGTCTCGATGCAGTGTGTGGACTTCTTACAGTGGTTTCTCCTGGTGCAGACCATGGGCTCGGTAGTTGTGGTGCACAGGCCTAGTTGCCCTGCAGCATGTGATATCTTCCCAGACCAAGGATTGAACCTGGGTCCTCTGCTTTGGCAGGTGGATTCTTAACCACTGGAGTACCAGGGAAGTCCTAATGTGGAACTTGCGAAGTAGGATGTTTCAATAGCGCTCTTAAATACCTTAAAGTTGTCTCAAACTTGACAGCATAGTCCTTTGAGATTTTTCAGGTGGGTGTGTACTTGTAAGACTGATTATCACTTGACGACATCTCTATAGTCACTTAGTCCAATTATTTTTTTTTCTTCGTGGATTAGGAAAGGAAAACCCCTGTTAGCCTTATAGATAATCCTTCATTACCATTAGCATTGATTTGGATAGTTGATCTAGGGAGTCAACCCAGAGACCCTGAGAGCTAAGTAAATCTTAAGACGTTGCAGCCCCATGTTGCTCAAGTCAGTGAAGTTGCCCAGTTACTACTATGATATGGTACAGTGTAGTCTGTCCACGAGCTTGCAGCAGCAACTTGGTAGTTCCTCTCCTCAGAAAGTCTTGAAAGCCAGACAGCAAAGAAATACCAAGTGAAAACAAATGCTATTAAATTTAAAATGCTATTAAAATCCAGCCTACAGAGGAGTAAGTCAAATGAAAGAAGTATGAAATCTCTACACTCAAAACGTTATTTCGAGAAATCAAGGAAAACCGTATTCAACATATAGCTGACTTTTTCTGTTTCTAAACGTACTTTCAAGACTATGCTGTATTATAAAGCAAGGAGCTGCTTATAACACATGGTAATCATGGGATTGCTTTTCATTTTGTAGTTGAACTTCAATTGCTCACCAGCAGATGACGCTCAGCCACCAGACATTTGACAGAGCAGCTAATTTCTCTTATACTTAGAATTCTTAGGTTTTGCGTGTTATCCCTTCCTGTCCTCCTCCTACTTTTCAGGTACCATGACATTCACACTTAAAGCAAAAGAATTGTTCCCTTTGGTTTCATTTGCTTGATTTTAGATTTCCTGGACGACTCGAATTTCTCATTTCAAATTGAGAAATGAAGCCAAAATGATTTCTGATGGCCGTTTCGACCCTCCATTTGTGTTCTTCTATAAACTGTTTGTTGCTCAGTTATGTCCAACTCTTTGCGACTCCATGAACTGTAGCCCACCAGGCTCCTCTGTCCCTGGAATTCTCCAGGCAAGGATACTGGAGCGGGTTGCCATTCCCTTCTCCAGGGGATCTTCGAGACCCGGGGATGGAACTCGCATCTCCTGCATTGCAGGTGGATTTTTTTTTTTTTTTTTTAACTGCCTGAGCCACCAATTAGCCAACTGTTTTATTAAATTTTAAATATAATATTAAAGCTTCCTATTGGTACACTTGGCCAACAGTGAATAGGGGAAAACTGAGAGTGGTTTAAAATTAGCAAATTGTTTGCTTGCAGTAGATCTTCAGGTTCTGTGGGGAGACTTTCCTTGGATGATGTGTAAGCGATTGTTTCTTGTTTGAGTTCTTATTGTTCTGAACTAATACTAATTAGTTTAAACTAATTGGATAAAGATTATTCAATTCAACCAAAAAGAAAAATGAGTATTTACTTTGCAGAAGTCACAGTGTTAGGCATTTCTTCTCCCTGGAATGCCAGCTCTCCGAGGTCAGGTCTCTCTCGTTCTCTGCCAAGCCCCTAGATTCATGCTGGCACATAGAAGGGCCTCGGTATTTGTGTGTGGGAGGAATGGATGGATGGATGAATAGGTAGATGCTACAGAAAGAACTGGACAGAGTACCAGACCTAAAGAAGTGAGCTGTCTGGCAAATAGGGGCTACAAGTAGCTCGTGGACTTTCTTCTGATCACTTAGTATTGCAGTAACAGGATGATATTCGATTATCTTAATCATCAGCCTGCTAGTTTCAGCCAACATGGGGCCTGTGTACTTGTGGTCAGCATGTAGTCACCATCTTCCACCCTGGGTGGGGTGTCTTGGTTTTTGCTGAAGAGCTCATAGGTATGTGTCAGATTGTAGTTCTATGTATCCCTTGAGGAGGAACTAGGACTCTGTTTAATTGCTAAGCTGTTGTTTAAGCTCGGCTTCCCCAGTGGTAAAGAATCTGCTGGGAAGATCCCCTGGAGAAGAAAATGGCAACCCACTGCAGTATTCTTGCCTGGGAAACCCCACGGACAGAGGAGCCTGGCGGGCTAAGTCAAACCCGACTTAGCGACTAAACAGCAACAGCAGCCATGGATCCACAGCTCGTGATTGTGACGGAACACTTTTACTTTGGGGTTGTTGTTGGGAGTTACGTTACAATTTGAGAGAATCCCAAAAGGAAAGGAAACATATCCCCAAGTTGTGTCGATTCTCCAAGTCACCCAGTTTGGAAATCTTGATCCTCTGTAGTCATTCTATTCACCAGCACTTGTGGAGCTTTCCTTTGAATGACTGGGTGAATTGTCCCATCCCATCACTCCCCTCATCCTGACCACCATCCCCTTCTGCCTACATTGCACTAGCCTTCTGGTCTACCTCCCTGACTGTGACCCGTCCTCAGTGTAAGCCAGCCTGGATATTGCTGCCAGATTTTTGCCTCCAAAGAATTTATGCCAGAGAAACTATTTCTGATTGAAATTTGAGCCTCTGTACATCTTTATATTCATGAAAATAACAGAAAAAGCTTTGAGGAGGGAATTGCCCTTTCATACCACAGTAGCATTTTTACACCTACAGGCAAGTCTAGTTACGAAGCTCTGCAGATTCAATTCAGTTCGCCGACACCCTAGAAATACCATCTCTGGTCCTGACTGCGAACCTCTCTGTGGTCTGTGAATACTCAAACACTGTTTTTTTCCAGACAAAACAAACATTTTATGTAGTTACTTTGACATCTTTTGGAAATGCTAAGAAAAGCTACTTCTTGGAATTCACTACTTTTTCAATACTCCATTTGGTTGATAAGACCATCCTCCTTGTGAACTCTGACGAGCTTCAGCAACATGTGTCAGCAGAAAAATGTGGCTCATCTGCACCTCCCCCATATTAACTTAATAAGATGCATCGTTCACTTTTGGGGAGAAAAATGAAATATATTTATAGTGTCAGAAGGGACTGAAACCTTTTGGTAAAATCTTTTTTTAAGACATATCTAATGTATTTAGTAATGTGGCATTTATTTGACATGTTCCATTTATTAAATAAGTTCCATCTTGAAAGACTGTTCCATCTTGAAAGAATAAAAATGATGGATTTATTTTTAAAAACATTTCAATCCTAATCGGGGGAGCATGGTAGTTAGCATTTCTTTTCTTTTTTAAAAAATGTTTGTTTATTTGGCTGTGCTCACTCTTTGTTGTGTCCTATGGGATCTAGTTCCCTGACCAGGGCTCTAACCTGGGCCTCCTGCACTGGAAGGGTGGAGTCTTGGCCCCAGGACCACCAGGGAAGTCCCAGCATTTTCTTTCTATAACTCACTTTACAAAGGAGAAATACTCCATCGTCCTTCCAAGAAGGGGTTTGAGCTGCAAGGTGTCTTAGGGACAGAATTCCCTTTCAAGTTAAAATTCCCTCTATCTGCTTGAACAGCATCTGTGTCTGCTGCTAAACTCTTGAGGTCAGGTAGCAGTTGTTTCCTTTTGCTTTCTTCTTCTTTTTTTTTTTTTTATTCTCTCAAGATAAATGTTAAATACCCCTCTCTTTTTGTCTCCGTTGCCTAAAGAGCTCAGTGGGTTTCCTAGTTCTGTTTCACAAACAGATTCTGAATGCTTCTTCTCCAGCATACTCAGAGGAACTGGTCCTGGGGATAGAAACATGACTGTCATGTGGCCTCTTTCCTTCCAGAGTTCATAATTTAGGAAGGGAGACAGATGAGTAAATAACTAACTACAATCCTGCTTGATAAATGCCACGTCGGAGGTTTTGCGCGAGGTGCCATGGGAGCACCCTGGAGTGATTGATTCAAGGGAAGAGGGGGGTGAGGATGGGAATCAGGAAAGACTAAACAGCAGAAGTGACATTTGAGTTGAGCCTTAGGGGATGAATAGAATTTTGCCAGATGGACAAAGGGGTGGGGGCGGGGACCCTCCAGACTCATACAAAAACATGAGAGTGTGGAAGTTTGTGCCTTTGTCTGAAAACCTGGTGAGCAGTCCATAGGTGTGGAAGTGGGTTTTGGGAGGTGACATAGACGATATATCACTGGGGCCATATTGTAAAGCTTAAACTTAACCTGTAGCTTCTAGGAAGCAGTGACAGTTTTAAAATAGGCGAGATCTTGGGACTTCCGTTGGCAGTCCACTGGTTAAGACTGCACACTTCCGATGCAGGGGGCACTGATTTGATCCTCGGTTGGGGAACTAAGATCCCACATGCTAAGTGGTGCAGCCAAAAATAAAAAATAGGAGAAACCTGTTTTAGAATGATCATTGTGGCGGCAGAGTGTAAGATGATTTGAATGGGGGTGACTGGGAGCAAGGGGGCCATTGAGAAGCCACGAGCATCTTATACGGGAGAGATGACGCTTTTCCGAGCTGAGGCCGCAGCAGCATGGATGGACACAGGGCGTGGACTTGAGGGCCACCTCCTGCAAAGGCCTTGGGAGTTGATGAAATGTGGCCAGGGGTGGGAAGAAAGGAAAACCGGTCCAGGTGACTCGGGAATGCAGTGATGCTGCTAAACAGAGAGGATGGAAGGAGAAACTGCTTATGGAGTGAAAGGAGTGGACTTGCCTGGATTTTGATATATGGTTTTGTTTCTTTTTTTGCTTTGAACTGTTTATGTGCCATTCCTTCCCCACCCCCAGATTCTGATTGTGCCCTGCTAGGGCAGGCGGAGAAGGCCATGGCACCCCACTCCAGTACTCTTGCCTGGAAAATCCCATGGGCGGAGGAGCCTGGTAGGCTGCCGTCCATGGGGTCGCCCAGAGTCGAACACGACTGAGCGACTTCACTTTCACTTTTCACTTTCATGCATTGGAGAAGGAAACGGCAACCCACTCCAGTATTCTTGCCTGGAGAATCCCAGGGACTTAGCAGCAGCAGCAGGGCAGGGGGCCCTCAAGTAAGAATCCACCACCATGATGACTGGAGAGAACCGTGACTTACTGCATTTGTGTTGGTGTAGAAACATGGTCTAAGCACTACTAGTATCTGTCCTGACAGCCCGAAACCACAGGAACAGATAACACAGCCCAGAGAGAGACAATACAGCCAGAAGCTGCTGCTGCTAAGTCACTTCAGTCATGTCCGACTCTGTGCGACCCCATAGATGGCAGCTCACCAGGCTCCCCGGTCCCTGGGATTCTCCAGGCAAGAGCACTGGAGTGGGTTGCCATTTCCTTCTCCAATGCATCAAAGTGAAAAGTGAAAGTGAAGTCGCTCAGTCGTGTCCGACTCTTTGTGACCCCATGGACTGCAGCCCACCAGGCTCCTCCGTCCATGGGATTTTTCAGGGAAGAGTACTGGAGTGGGGTGCCATTGCCTTCTCTACAGCCAGAAGAGAAGATCTAAATAGAATCCCTGAGGCACACCACTATTTAAAGAGTAGATGGAAGAAGAGGTTTCTGCAAGTTAGAGGACATGCTGTGGGAGAGAGGGGTGTGAAAGGAGCCGAGGGAGGAGGGCTTTCCTGGGTAAGGGAAGAAGGTCAGCAGTGACCAGTGGCCAGTGAGGCCTGGAGGATGAGCAAAGTGAAAATGGATGAGGCTTTGGCAGCAAGGAGGTTACGGGTGAGAAGAGTCTTAGCAGAGCTCCAGAGGTGGAGTCAGATCCTGGGCTGAAGAGTGAGTCCTGAGGGTCAGAAAGCAGAGCTGGTTCTTGAAGGAAGTCTGGCTCTGAACAGGAAAGAAGGCCTGAGGATTTATAGGATGAGGAGCAGCCAGTAGAAAGCTAAGATCACAAGATTGTGGAAGTGTGAGGCTGGAAGAGATAGAGGCTCACTCTGGCTGCCTACCTTGGAAGCAAGTCTACCTGACCCAGGCTCCCCTTCCTCCATATCTCACCCCCTCCCCACTTTCATGCTCTGCATGTAGATGGCACATGTTTTCTGCTGAGAAATCATTTATTCATGTTGTTATCCTTTCCTGGGGTGTGTTTCCATGTCTTCCTCATAAAACTCAACCTTACCTGTGTGGGGTCTCCTTGCCCATCATGAAAGCTTCGCTGAGATGGTAGAAAGAAAGGCCTTTGGATTTGGAGTCAGAAGATGTGGGTTGAACTTTAGCTCTGCCGCGAAGCATGTGACCTTGAGAAAGTGACTTGATGTCTCTTTACCTTGATTTTTCTTGTCAGTAATACCTGCTCTGACTTATACACAGGCCTGTTCAACGATTCGGATGAGATCATGTTTGTGAAATGCCATTGAAATGACAGCACACAGGGCCACTGTGTTAGGTTACACTTGCCTAGCTTCTCTTCTTACTGATTTCACTCATTCAGTTGTGGGTTTTGCTGAATAAATTAACTCGTTCAACTTTTGTTTGTTTGTTTGTTTTTCTCCAGTGCCTATTCTGCCAGGCACTGAGGATATAGTGATGAATAAGACAGTCCGTACTCTTGTGGAGCTTACAGTGGAGAGTGGGAGACAGAAAAATAAATGTGTAGCATACAATTGCTGGCTGTTTCAGTGGTGTAAAGAAAAATAAGGCAGGCCGAGGAGGAGGAGAGCCCAGAAGTTCCAGGGGAGGGTACTGTTTTAGAGGGCGCCGTCGGGGCAGCTTCTCTGAGGACATGACGTTCGAGCAAAGTCAAATGAGCAGGAGAGCAAGGTCACGTGGCCATCAAGGGTGACCAGAGCCTTAGCTGTGGCGGGGGGGTGGGGGAGGCAGCAAATGCAAAGGCCTCGAGGTAAGAGTGTGCTCACTGTGTCCTGGAAACAACAAAGAAGCTACTGTCACGGGTTAAAGGTGTTGCATTGTACTCTAAGGGTGATGGGAAGACACCGAGAGGCTGCGGCAGAAGAAACATTATGGTGGCTCTGGCAGCTGGTGGGGAGTAGACGGTGGAGGGTGGGAGCAGAAGCAGGAGGCGGGAGTGCCAGGGGCAGAAGCAGTGGAGCAGAGAAGTGGGTGGATTTTAGGTATGTTTCAAAGGATTTGCTAATGGACTCAGTGCTGTGAGGCACCAGAGAGTCAAAGTTGATTTGAGGGTTTGACCCTGAGCTGATGATTCTGTGGTCGTCTTGAACTGAAATTGGGAAGAATGGGGTAGGGGAGAATGGGCTTTGTGGGGAAATTGTCTTTTTTTCCTCTGTTCTTTGTGGAATTTAGCTACAATGAGAGAAACTTCCATTAAAACTGAAAGGATCTTAAAGGTCTTTGAGTTCAGTGATTTCCAAAGATATAAAGACATCTTCTGCAGGACTATGAAGAATACCTGCCTCTGCCTCCAACATGAGTCTTTCCCGCTCACCTGCCAACCCCACCATTAATGAGGGTGCTTCTCCAGAGTGGGGCTGGAGTGGAGGCTGAAAACCACTAACCCATTTGGTTTGCTTGTCTTGTGGCTGAGAAAACCAGGCTGAAGAAGTTATTGGAATTGCTCAGGGATGCAGGGCTGGCTGTTCTCTTATTTCATTTAAGACTTCCTTCACGTGAGATCAGTGTTTCTTTTCCATTTGATTGTAAACTCCTTAAACTCTGAGATTTATATCTTAAGATTTTTCATAGACTGTCTTTCTTACCCAGAATAGTACTAATAGGGATTTATCCTAAATGTTAGGTTTTAGCACCTGATAATGAAAAGAAAATCAAGTCTCCCGCCCACAGTGGCACTTGCGATTTTACCTACTCTTGTTAGTAAAGTCATATCCACCATTCGTTGAATTTCCCAACAGATTTAAGGCATCAGCAAAGTACAGACACACAAGGGAGAGGGCAAAGGGGAGGAGAAGAGGGAGAAAGTGATAGTTCAGCCTCGAAAAACTGAACCAAAAATTTGGAATCAGCTCAGAAAGAAGGCATTAAGGACTAATTACCACTTTGGGAAACTGCACTGTAGTTTACTATTGCTCGTTTATTGAACTATGTGAAAGTGAGATCAAACAGTTCTTCCCGCGTTTAGGACTTCTACAGGACTGAATTTAGCCCTGGGAAGTCTTTCCTCTATGTCTGGTGGTTGATGTGTGTTTGATATTAATATTAAATTGTGCCTGTGTTGTACTTTTATTCTCCAATAGGTTCAAAAAATTTTTTTCTAGTACCTAATTTTATTTGTTTTTGGTTGTGCTGGGTCATCATTGCGTCAAGAGCTTTCTCGAGTTGCAGAGAGTGGGGACTACGCTCTCATTCCAGCGTGCGGGCTTCTCAACTGCGGTGGCTTCTCTTGTTGTGGAGCACCAGCTATAGGGTGCTCGGGCTTCAGTAGTCACAGCTCTAGGCTCTCTCAGAGCACAGGCTCAGTGGTTGTAGCGCCTGGGCTTAGTTGCCTCTGCAAGTCTGTGGGATCTTCCCACATCAGGAAGCAAACCTGTGTCTCCTGCTTTAGCAGGCAGATTCTTTATCACTGAGCCACCAAGGAAGCCCCTCTGATAGGTATTTTAAAACTATATTTTAACTACTGAAGGCTCTGATTCAAATTTTCTGATTTTGAGAATACTAAGAAAATTTTCTTATATTTTTCCCCCATAAGAATTTTTAAGATTATGCTCTATGTGTGGCAAGAGCTGCAAGTGGGACATGCCAGCATTAACTTTCGAGGAGTCTACTGACCACTCAGGTGCAGCATGCTAATTTGAAAGGAAGAGCATGGTGATAAATGCACTTTCAAGTTTACCTTATTCACCTCTGACCCGCCATCCTGGTTTTTGGCACTCATGTTTGCAACGGTTCATACATAATATCCCCGGAGCCATGTGGGTTACAAGAGGGAGTCAAGATTAAGACGGATAATTCAGAATTTGTGTTATAAATGCTCGGTTATATTCATTGAATTGGTTTTGAAACCTACATGTGTTTCTCTCTGTGAGTAGCCAGATTCCCTCTAATAAGGAATTCAGTGGTCATTTTTTATGCTACAAGCTGTCGCGGCCACATTATATCTTCTTGAGAAATAATATTTGTGCCTTTGGTGCCACCTAGCCCGTGAGACAAACTTTGTCTCAATAGAAAGGCCACTTCCATTTGGCCTTGATTTTCTGAAATTTAAGACCCTCACTTAAGATTATTGACTCAAATATATCATGGAGGATTAGTAAGAGTATTAAGTGTCGCCACAGTCTCCTTCACAAGCTATAATTCTCCTGGGGACCAGGCTCGGGCCTTATTCATCCTCGTATCTCTTCCAGCCCTGAACACAGTTGCTGGCATAAACCAAGGATGCAATAAATTGCGGTCGAAATGAATTTTCAAAGCATGTGAGGCTGGCCCCCTCTGCCCCCGTGGGAGCGATTTGCGGCCGAGCTGGATTTTTTGAGCTATGTAACGCATTCAATCTTGTTCTTAGGTCCAGCCTGATGACTGGAGGGGCCAAGCGAGGAGCACCCAACCCTTGGCTCTTGGAGGAGCCGGAGGAGACCAGAGGCTTGGGTTTTGATGAAATCCGGCAACAGCAGCAGAAAATTATCCAAGGTACTAAATACCCCAAGGGCGTGGGCTCAGAAACCTGGTTGGGTTTTTTTTTTTTTTTTACCATAGCCTTGGATGTTCCCAATACCCGTTGAAAATCCGAGGGAAAACGGTTGGTCTGAGAGCTCTTGGTGCTTCTGTGCCTCAGGGTACCTGGGGATTAGACAGATGCTGTCATCCGTCCAGGTAGCTTGTGGAAGTAGGGATTCTCTCCTGGGAGAGGGACAGAGTGCAGGTCGGGGTCTGGTCATCCCAGGTGACTCGAGGCATGGGCCTCTTCCTCCTGTCCATGATTAGGACTCATTCTCCAAAGAAAAGGCTCCATTTTTTTTTTTTTCCCCGTACATAAGTCAGTTTGGCTTTTACCTTCAGGTTCACCGTACCCAGCTGGCTTTTAAACCTGCTAATTTCTTCTGTTAATTTCAGAAGTAATGCATGATTGTTATACAATGTTCAAATAATATAGGGATATATAAAATGAAAAGCTTTTTCTGTATTGTTCCTCCGATCTCAAGCTGTAAACAGATTAACAGTATATATTTCCTCAGGCTTTTTTCTGTACGTACATGCGTGCATACTGTATATTCAGTATAAGCACATGTATGTTTTGCATAACTGAGATCATAATATGGATATTTCTACAGCTTTTTTTTACTTAATATGTGTGATAGACATTTTTTTATGTCAGTGTTGCAGATGTTACTCCTGCTAATTCTCCTGTTTGAAACACAGCTTTATGTAGGTCTAGTTGACATCATAAATAGCACATATATGAAGCGTATGATTCATTAAGCTTTGACATATACATACACCTTTGAAACCATCTCTACGATCCAGATAATAAGGATAATCATTACTCCTGATAGTTTTCTTCATTTCTGTTGGTAATTCTTACTGTTGTCCTCCCCACATACCCAGATCGCTTTGTGTTGCTATAAAATCGTTTCTGTTTTCTCTAATTCTGTATAAATGGACTCATACAATATGGGCTTTTTGTGAGTTCAGGGGTGGGGTGGTCTGGCTTCTTTATCTCAGGGTAATTATCCACATTGTTCCATGGGTCAGTATTTTGTTCTCTTACATCACAGAGTAGTAATCCCTTGTATAAATTGACAGCAGTCTGCAAATACATTTACATGTTGACGTATGTTTTGCTCTGCATGTGTGGGGAAGGAGCTATATGGAAACTCTTCGTACCCTCCCCTCAGTTTTGCTGTATACTTAAAACTGCTGTAAAAAACAAAAGTCTCTTTAAAAAAAAAAGTAAAACCTTTTTTATCCACAGATGGCATTGACCATTTGTATAGAAAATCCTAGAGTCTACCCAAGTATAGAGAATCCTACCGCAAAACTATTAATTAGTGAGTTTAGCACGGTTGCGTGATCCAAGATCAGTATACAAGAATCATTTGTATTTTTCTACACTAGCCACAGCCAGGAGTAGGAAGGTATAAATGCCATTAATAAGAGACCAAAAAAACGTGAACTGCTTAGGGATAAATCTGGTGTTGAATTTAACTCTCTGCCAGATCTGTCCATTTCTGAGAGGAGTATAGAAGTCTCCAACTATGATAGTAGGATCAGTCGCTCAGTTGTGTCCCAACTCTTTGCGACCCCATGGACTGCAGCATGCCAGGGCTCCCTGTCTATCACCAACTCCCGGAGCTTGCTCAGACTCATGTCCATTGAGTCGATGATTCCATCCAGCCATCTCATCCTCTGTCACCCACGTCTCCTCCTGCCCTCAGTCTTTCCCAGCATCAGGGTCTTTTCCAATGAGTCAGCTCTTTGCATCAGGTGGCCAAAGTATTGGAGTTTCAGCATCAGTCCTCCCAATGAATATTCAGAACTGATTTCCTTTAGGATTAACTGCTTTGATTTCCTTGCTGTCCAAGGGTCTCTCAAGAGTCTTCCCCAGCACCATAGCTCAAAAGCATCAGTTCTTCAGCACTCAACTTTCTTTATGGCCCAACTCTCACATCCATACATGACTACTGGAAAAACCATAGCTTTGGCTAGATGGACCTTTGTCGGCAAAGTGATGTCTTTGCTTTTTAATATGCTGTCTAGGTTGGGCGTAGCTTTTCTTCCAAGGAGCAAGCATCTTTTAATTTCATGGCGGCAGTCACCATCTGCAGTGATTTTGGAGCCCAAGAAAACAAAGTCTGTCGCTGTTTGCATTGTTTTCCCCATCTATTTGTCATGAAGCGATGGGACCAGGTGCCATGATCTTAGTTTTTTGAATATTGAGTTTTCAGCCAGCTTTTTCACTGGCTTTATATGTTTCTCCTTGCATTTCTATCAGTTTTTTTT
>SJYA01002932.1:4835272-4852646 GCA_006410615.1 Neotragus moschatus | reverse complement strand
AGGATTTTATTTTTTTTTTTTTTTTTTTTTTTTGCTTCATGTAGTGTGATGCTCGGTTGTTCGGTTCGTACACATTAAGGATTGCTATGTTGTCTTGGAGAATTGACCCCCTTATTATATAATACCCTTTTTTACCCTTGATAACCTTACTTGCTTTGAAGTCTGCTCTGTCTGAAATTAATGTAGCAACTCTTGGTTTCTTTTGATGACTATTACTGTGGTGTATCTTTCTCCATTCATTTGCTTTTACTCCATATTTAAAGTGAGGTTCTTCGAGGCCACATGTAGTTGAATTTTTGATTTACCCTGTCTTTGTCTTTTAATTGGTGTAGTTTTGTGTCTTTATTTCAATCTGCATGCCTTTTATTTTTCTTTCTTGCCTTATTACACTTGCTACAACCTCCAGTACAGTGTAGATACGATGAGAGCAGACATTCTTGGCTTGTTTCTAATCTTATGGAGGAAATAATTCATTTGAAAGCCAGATGTGAGTTTTTCTTGGTTTGGTTACTAGATATTTCTTTCAAAATATTCTTGAGATTTTCTTTTTTTCCCCTCTCCTGGGATGCAGTTATTTGGGTCTTGCTTTGCCAGGTGGACCAGAGCAGTGTTTATTCTAGAGCATGGGTCAGCATACCATGGCCTGTGGACCACATCTGGCCCACCACCTGGTTTTGTATGGTCTGCAAGCTAAAAATGGTTTTTCCATTTTTAAACGATTGAAAAGAGCCCCCAAAAGAATATTTCGTGACTTGTTAAAAAAAAAAAAAAAAAGACTGTAATGCTCAAAAGTGTAGTGTTCATAAATAAAGTTTTATGTATTACTGACGGATGCTTTCCTATGACGAAAATAGGGTTGGAGCAGCTGCAACAGAGATCAGACGAACCACAAAGCCCAAAATATTTGCCGTCTGGCTCTTTGTAGAAAATGTTTGCAGACTCCAGGCCAGAGGTTATCTCCCTCACTTCTGTGCCAGAACGATTTTGTGTACTCTCTGTGAATTATGCAATGACCTGTTGAGTAGGGATTAGGAGTTACATCTTTTGATTGGTTGGTTATGTCTTATGTCCAGTTCCTGTGAACTCAGAGGGTTATTCCCTCTAAGGTTTTCAGGTGGTTCTTTCCCCTGCTACTGCTAAGTCACTTCAGTCGTGTCCAACTCTGTGTGACCCCATAGACGGCAGCCCAACCAGGCTCCCCCGTCCCTGGGATTCTCCAGGCAAGAACACTGGAGTGGGTTGCCATTTCCTTCTCCAATGCAGGAAGGTGAAAAGTGAAAGGGAAGTCGCTTAGTCGTGTCCGACTCTTCGCGACCCCATGGACCGCAGCCTACCAGGCTCCTCTGTCCATGGGATTTTCCAGGCAAGAGTCCTGGAGTGGGGTGCCATCGCCTTCTCCGGTTCTTTCCCCGGCCTCAGTCAATTTCCTCACACATGTGTCCTGATCATCACTTGCCTGAAGTGTCAGGGGGATCCCATGCAAATCTCCCATTTTCTCCCTGCACAACCCTCTGCTTTCTGGTACTGTGCCCTATACTCTTGAGCCACCTTGACCTGTTTTTCCTTTTTTGGATTCTCCTCAGTCTGGGAAGACTGCTGGGTGCCACCTGAGATCCACCTTCCCCACGCCATGGCCAGGGACTCCCAAGCCAATGATCTGGGACTGAGAGCTCATCTCATTTGTCTCCCAGATCTCAGGGATCACTGCCCTTCATTTCCTGACATCTGTGTCTTGAAACTGTTGTTTTGTATATTTTGCCTGTGGTTTTGTGTATTGTTTTGTTTTCTCTTTGGGGCCAGAAGTAACTCTGCTCCCTGTCAGCCCCTCTTGTCCAGAAGCAGAAGTCTAACTCTATTTGAACTCCTTTTTCACAGTGAAATTATCTAGCACATGAAGTCCTGGTCCTCCTGAATCACTTTAATTCCATGGTATGCCACCCGTTATCATGTCTGAAGCAAAGTGAAGAAGCTGAGAACAGTGCAGCCTTGCACGTAGCCCAGCTGTTCATTTGCAGTGATTTACTTTTCGGGATTCATGATTTCTGAAAGGAATGTCTTGATAGCTAATACTCATGAAGTTTCTGGGCATTGTTGCTTTTTCTTTTTGCCAAGAAAAACTGTTTTCAGTTGAGAGGAGTTATCTCTGCTGCTGACAAGGTGCCTCATTCAGAGATTTCTGTGGGCTGGGTGTGAGAGGATGCCACATGTAAGTGTTTGTGTTGAGTCTCCCATAGTGAGAGCATCCTTGCTAAGATGCCCACCCTTTCGAAGCCGGCTGGCCTTTGGGGTTCGTGGGGTGGGGTTGGGGAGTGAAGGAATGGAGGAGAGGAGCACTTATCACAGGTCAGAAAGTTTTTCTGCTCTTCCCTTTGTGTTTTGAAATGCTCTATCCTTCCTTGCTTTCCAAGCAAGCTGGCTTTTCAAGGATGAGCGCAAAAACAGAAGTTCTCTTTACATGAAACCCTCATTACTCTTTTCTCTGCCTCAAGAACCTTGGTGATATGTGTGCTGAGATTGCCATGGCCATGCTTCCTGGCCAGGTCCTACACTACAGAACCACAAAGGGTCATTTCTAACTTTGCCTGTGGCATCTGTTAGCCTTTCTGTACTTGCGTTGACCTTTAGAAAACACTTGGAAAATCATCCTAAAATAACAGGTTTCTGGTGGAGCTTAGACTCAAGGCAATGAATGCCTTCCTTTCCTGATCTGGAGGCTAAGCCTCCTTGCTGCAAGTTAGACAGCCTCAGTTTCTATGCTTCCTGTGCTATGATTTGAAGCACAAATGGGCATTTGGCAGAAGATGGGTGAGGTGATGACGGTAACTGGATCATTCCTAGTAGTCCAGAGGTTAGGACTCAGTGCTTTCACTGCCGGGGTCCAAGTTCCATCCCTGGTTAGGGAACTAAGACCCCGCAAGTTACGTGGCACAGCACCCCTACCCCATGCCCATTGCCCTCAAATCCCTGAGATAAAACAAGGGAAACTGCCTTTTTGGTCGGTAAAGACCTTTGTCTCTGAGTCAGGTGGTGGATGGCAGACCTGGAAGAAGGTGTATCACTTAGCCTCTCCCCAGGAGGTCTCTGTTGCTGGGGCTTTTAATTAGCTCCAACTCTTTTTACCATAGTCTACAGAAGTTGTTTCTAGATTCTAGCAGAAGACTGTGGATTAGTTATGGGTTTCTGTGCTTTTAGGTCTTGTAAGTATTTCCGTTGAAATAGTGGTGGGGAAAGTGACTGGCAGGGCTGTGGTGTACCTTGGCATCATCCAAGTGGCTCATCTTTGAACCCCTGGATTCATAACATCACAGACAGCTCTCTTTCAAGATACCCTTTCTTACAGCTGCCACCTAGACCAAGATTCCTTCCCCCCAAATCTTTAAACAAAAACATCTGTTCTTAGAACTTGCTCTAAGAGTCTTTCCAATGTAGTGATTAACTTTACCCAGCTTGACCTCATCTTCTCCTCATTCGTTCCTTACTTCCCCTTCTCCAGGGAAAGTTCCTGTATGTCAGATGTGGGAATTTCCATCGTTCCTCTCTGGGCACTGGACAACACAGCCTCAGCTACTTTTTCTGTTACCTAAACTGAGAGGGCTGGCTAGTGTTGACCAGAAGTCGCTCCATATGTATGTAGCAGAGACTGTCTTTACTTCTTCTACAGACCTAGAGGGCTCTCTATAGTCATTCCTTGGTTTAAAGACATTGATCAAATACTTGATCTGTTCCACCAGTTGGGCCCAGAAGTGGGGCATAACCATGGGAAAAGAAGACACAGCCTCAGCTCTTGCCATGCGCTCAGTCAAGGGGCCCGAGATTGCCGTTCTTAAGAATGTTCTTTGGTTTTATTTGCTCACTAAAATGTTGGTAACTTTTTGCTGTTGATAGTTTCAAACATATGAAAGTGAGAGAGTAGGCTAATGATTCCATCTGACCTGTCAGTTGTTTCAGCAACTCATAGCCCATCTTGTTTCATCTATATTCTACCCACCTTCCCATCCCCGGGATTATTTCTTAAGCACTTCCTAGACATTATACCATTTCATTGGTGAATATTCCAGAATATATCACTAAAGCATGTTTGTAAAAGATTCTTGTTGTCCAGTCACTAAATCGTGTTGGACTCTTTGCAACTCCATAGACTTGCAGCATGCCTGGCTTCCCTGTCCCTCACTATCTCCTGGAGTTTGCCTAAGTTCATATGCATTGAATTGGTGATGCTATCCAACCATCTCATCCTCTGTCACCCCGTCTCCTCCTGCCCTCAGTCTTTCCCAGCATCAGGGTCTTTTCCAGTGAGTCAGCTGTTTGCATCAGGTGGCCCATGTATTGTATCTTCAGCTTCAGCATCAGTTCTTCCAGTGAATATTCTGGGTTGATTGCCTTTAAAAGTGACTGATGTGGTCTCCTTGCTATCCAGGGAACTCTTGGGAGTCTTCTTCAGCACCACAGTTTGAAAGCATCAATTCTTTGGCATGCAGCCTTCTTTATAGTCCAGCTCTCACACCTGCACATAACTACTGGAAAAACCATAGCTTTGACTAGACGGATCTTTATCAGCACAGTGATGTCTCTCCTTTTTAATACATTGTCTGGTTTGTAATAGCTTTATTCCTTAATATAACCAATAATCCAGCCAGATTGTTTGATGTTCAGATTTCTCTGATTGTCCAATGATTTTTTTTTCTTTTCAGGTTGTTGAGTTCAAGATCTGAATATAGTCTTTACATTGCAACTAATTGATATGTCCCCTAAGTTTCTTTAATCAATATATGCGTTTGCCAACTCTTTTTCTTCACAGTTTGTTGACAAAACAAGGGCTTTTGCCCTGTAGTTTCCCACCATCTAGGCTTGCTATTTGTTTCCCCATCTACTATTTAATGTATTCCTCTGTCCTGCATATTTTCTGTAAATTGGTAGTTAGATTTAGTGGCTTGATCAGAGTCATGTCTGTCATTTTTGGCAGTTGTACATTATGATGACCTTCCCTTTATTTTTAATCTGCAGCCACCAGATCATCCTCCCACAATTATATGACATTTAGTTAGAAGATGGGTTTTCTGCATGTCTTAAGACAGGACATGTTCAAACACCTAACCATTCTGAAGGGATTTTTCAAAAAATAATTCTATTAATTTTCTGTTGCTGCTATAATAAATTAGCACAAACTTGATGACTTAACCAACCTAGACAGCATGCTAAAAAGCAAAGACATTACTTTGCCAACAAAGGTCTGTCTAGTCAAAGCTATGATTTTTTCAATAGTCATGTATGGATGTGAGAGTAAAGAAAGCTGAGCACCAAAGAACTGATGCTTTTCAACTGTGGTATTTGAGAAGACTCTTGAGAGTCCCTTTGGCTGCAAGGAGATCCAACCAGTCAATCCTAAAAGAAATCAGTCCTGAATATTCATTGGAAGAACTGATGCTGAAGCTTAAACTCCAATACTTTGGCCCCCTTGATGTGAAGAACTGACTCATTGGAAAAGACCCTGATGCTGGGAAAGATTGAAGGTGGGAGGAGAAGGGTATGCCAGAGGATGAGATAGTTGGATGGCATCACCAACTCAATGGACAGGAGTTTGAGCAAGCTCCGGGAGTTGGTGATGGACAGGGAAGCCTGGCATGCTGCAGTCCGTGAGGTCGCAAAGAGTTGGACATGACTGAGTGACTAAACTGAACTGATGACTTAAAATACAGATTTATCATCTTACAGTTCTGTAGCTCAGAAGTTCAATACAGAAGTTCTCTTCTGGAGGCTCCAGGGAAGAACTCATTCCCTTGCCTTTTCTAGCTTCCTGACGCTACCCACATCCCTTGGCTCAAGGACTCCTTCTTTGTCTTCAGTGCCAGGACGTTGCATCTCTCTTACCCTTCCTCATAGCCCTCTCTGTCCACAGCTGGGCAAGATTCTGTTTTTAAGGACTCATGTGATTACATTGGGTCCACTTGGATAATCCAGAATAATCTCCCATCTCAAATCCCTTAACTTTAATCACACCTGCAAAGTTTCTTTTGCCCTGTAAGGTCATATATTCACAGGTTCTTGGGATTAGGAGGTGGACATCTTCAGGGGGTAATTATTCTGTGTAGCGTAATGGTCGTTCAACTTTTTAAAGTTAATACCATAGTAACATTGAATTATGATTAATAGAGTGTGATGTGTTACAGATGATCTGTTGTGATATAAAGCCTTGGGCTGTACATTGGGTAGGGCAGGGTATAGCAATGCACTGTCATTATGATATCATAATAGTTTACAGGGTTCCAGACTAACTCTCTGCATGGGTCTTGATAATTGTTGATATTTTTGCAAATAGTAGCATGTATTTTCCTTGTCTCTAAGATGACTGTACCACCTCCATTTAAGAAATGCTGCTTTAAGACTTGCAGAAACTCAGGTCATCACAGTCATTATTATTACATGCACAGCATCTCTGTTATCTGGGCCGTCTGTGTTTCTGAATTATGGGATGAAACTGTACTGTAGCAGTTAAACATCGAGAAGAAGTACTAGGTTCTTATAGAAATGATTTGAGTGGAGCAGAATTTTTAGCCCTCTTTCTGTTTCTCATTAGCAAGATAACCTTTGGGTGGTTGAGGCAGGTAATGAGTCGAGGTTAAGTGAAAAGAGTGTAACGTAGGTATTTTTCATTTATAATCTGTGTCTGTGCTAGGTAAAGCAGCTCCAGGGCTTTGAAGATTTTTTTTTTTCCTAATTGAAGATCATAGAAGAATCTCCTTTTTTCTTCTTATATATTGTTTTACCTTTTAATTCATACTGACCCTTGACCCTGAGTTGTATATAGATTATTTGGGAGAGGCATTTGGAGTTTTCCAGTAACATCGGTCATCCTATAGCAGCACTAGGTTGATGATAGATTTTTCTTGGAGTCCATCCAAGAGGTTGTTACTGAAGACCAAAAGGACCTCATTATAAAGTGATTTTGCTATAAAATGGTCCCATGGAATGATCCCTAGAGACAGCAGGTCATTTGTATGGTTAAAAAAAAAGCACATCGTGTCAAAAAATGTTACTAAGGGGTCCTTACCACACACCATTAGTTTAAATAAATTCCAGATGAATTAACAAGTTAAGTGTAATGGCTTAATTCCATTAAAAAAAAAAAAAAACTGGAAAAAAACTAGGAAAAACTATGCAAGGAAATGTTAATGTGATCTTGGGCAGAAAGACCTTTGTGATTTCCGCTTCTATAGATGGGCCATCACGTGAAACAGACATTTAAAAAACCCCAACAACAAGTGAAGCCACGAATGGCAGAGCGCTTGGTGGAAAGAGTCGTTTGACTCAGCCTTGGAGCGTTCTTTCCAGTGCACCTGCAAGCAAAGGAAAAAAGTACAAAGAGACGGAGATTGCCTAGAGTTAAAAAAAAAAAAAAAATACTGTTTTAAAGAAATGATCTTGAGTAATTTGAGTGCTTTTCTCTTTGAGAATCTTAAAATCTAGAAAAATAACACATTTAAGCAAGATTTTTTGGCCACACAATGTGGCATGTAGGATCTTAGTTCTCTAAGCAGGAATCAAACCCATGGCCCTTGAAGTGGAAGCATAGAGTCTTAACCACTGAACTGCCAGGGAGATCCCAAAAAGTAACATTTTTTTTTAAAAGCAAAAATACTCTTTTACTATTGTATATATTGTTTTGTATTCTACTTTTTTTTTTTTTTTACTTAATAATGTTATCATGAACTTCTTTTGAAATCAAATACTTGTATCACTTTTCAGGGCAATTTAGTGTTTTACTCTATGTGCTAAGTCTCTATGTTTGGGCATGAGGTAGTCTCTTAATTTTTCACTATTTCAGATGTATCCATCTGGGCCCAGTCTGGAGAAAACAAGTTGAATAAGGAAAATTTAGTGTACAGAATTATTAACTGTAACAGGGGGCTAGAGTAAAGAGGGATTAGCCAGCAAGAAATGAAGAGAGAGAACTAGCAGGTAGAAGGTGTAGTCACTCCTGTGCAGAGACAGGGCACCCCCACCACCCCAGGGCTGGGGTGTAGATCAGGTTGAAGAGGGTGCAGCTGAGGTTCACTGGGTTGCAGAGAAGTTGCTTGCTTTGGTGTCAGGCTGGTTGGACTGTCCTTAGAGGACCAGGAGATAACGTGCCCAGGGAGGCATCTAACTGGTGGCCCTCTGATCTAAACCTGCCCCAGGATGGGGTGTGTTGGGAGAAGTTGCTTGCCTTGGGGTGCCGCTGGTTCCTGTACACTGAAGGAACTGTCAGCACTCAGAAGCCTGTCCGGAGGGCAGGCTGGAGCCAGGAAGGAAAATTCGTTTCCTCCTGCAGTGTCTCTGCAGTTTCCTCCACTGACAAAGCTGGTGAAGGAAAAATTATTTAAAGGACCCAGATGCAGTCAGAATAAGGGAGAGCTTGGAGCTAAGAAGCATTAAGTTGAGAAGCAGCAGAGGCAGCAGTGTTTTAAGGAATAGCCTTGTATTGATTGGGTTGGCAAAAAAGTTCACTTGGGTTTTTCTGTGCCACCTTGTAGAAAAACCAGAATTAACTTTTTGGCCAACCCAATACGTCGTTGCATACCATCCAAATGTTTTCTTGCATATATTCCTAGACACAGAATTGGTAGATACAGAAGTTAGCACAGTTTACTCTCTAGAAAGATATATTAACTATCCCCCCATGACTTAGTACTTAGGAGCTTCTTTGCACTTTACTTAACCCGGGGTGTTAGCAATCTTTTTAATGCTTACAAATCTGATAAATCAGAAAAAAGCTTCATTATTCTTTGGTGTCTTTAAAAAATTAGTAGTGATGTTGGAACTTTTATGTCTTTTTCTTTTTTATTCTTCCGTGCCTTCCCTGTCTATATCCTTTGCCCATTTAAAAAAAAAAAGGAAGATTGTCTTATTGATTTCTACATGCTCTTTATTATCAGAAAGTGTAAACATTTATATAGTCAAGTCTTGCTCATTTATAATATTTAAAATTTAATTCATCTGGAAATTATTTTCGTTTAAGGTCCGAAGTGTAGGTATTTAACTTTTTTCTTTATTTTGTTCCAATATGGTTAACTATTTTCTCTTTTTTTCTGACTGATTTCAAATGTTACTTTGATCATGTATTGAATTATGTTCCATGCCTGGGTCTGTTTCTGGACCTAAATTGTTTTCCTTAGGTTTTTAGTGAGTTAACTGCCTTAATTTTTCTTTCAGAACAGGACGCAGGCCTCGATGCCCTTTCCTCGATCATAAGTCGCCAGAAACAAATGGGGCAGGAAATTGGGAATGAACTGGATGAGCAAAACGGTAAGAACGTGTCTGACGTTGATCAGATTTGCCACTGAGTACTAGTGCTGAAGGCTTGACTATACCTAAAGTAGTTTAATGTCTATGGATTATTATAGTTTAATGCAATTGAGGGTGGTCTGCGGCCGATTTAGATTGTAGTTACTAAACACTAGGTTAAGAAACTTAATAAAAAATCCCCAGCTTTTGAAGCTGCTTTGAAAAGTGCTTTGTTCTGTGATCGAGTTATCCCTGGGCCCTCCTTATGTGGTCACGGGGTGAGGTGGTTCCGTGCTTTTCGAGGACGCAGGGACAGGGCACATGGAGCCTACAGGGACACGTCCTTTGCACACCGAGAGAGTTGGCTCCTCTTCCATCATAAATGTCAGGCTGGGGGACAAAAAAGTCGTTATGTGAAGCCTTTTAATTTCAAGGCTTGATGTGATGAACCTGGCTAGAGAAAGATCAGTTTTCAAACCCACAAGCAAGATGGCTTGGGAGAGATGAAGCATTAAGTTAGGAGCCTACCCAGCAGGCTCTGGTGCTTAAAGTATGTGGCTGAGGGTACAGGGGCTGGAATGGAAGATGCAGCGGTAGGATTATGTGGGGAAAAGGGAACGGAGGCAGGAGTCTGATGGCACTTTAGTGAGTGGTCAGGGGAATGGGGGAGGGTGGAGTCACTGGTTTGGAGCGGAGGTCCTAAGTCCAGTGTGGACACATTCAGTGAGAGATGCCAGTGAGAAATCTTAGTCACAGCATCTAGTGGACAGTGGCAGTTAAGGTACCAGAGCTCAGCAAGAGGACAGGACCACAGAGAGGAGAAGTGAGAAGCTTCAGTGCAGAGGTGATGGGTAGAAGCATAAGAATAGTTGAGTTTCAGTGAGGCTGGTGTTGATCGAAGCCCTCTGCTTGGTGCGAAGCCCTTTAATCTGCGTCATTTCATTTAATCAGCACACAGCATCATGAAGGCGACATTATCACTGTTTGTCAGAGACGAAGCCCAGAGTGGCCGAGGTGCCCCGTTATGTCACCTCACTTGTCAGGAACAGAAATGAAATTTCACTCCAACTTCCTGTCTAAGGAAGGCAAAGTAAGGAGAGAAAAGCAAAAGGTTCTAAGGTGCTAGCTTGTGGTCATAGTGTCATGGAGGCTCACGGGGGAATGGCTTTCAAGAAAGGTTACCCTGTATGGAGCCCTGGGAGTCGGTGGTTGCTCACTCCAAATGGGGGCTGCATCTGTCAGACTGTATAAGCTCCACTTTTCTTCATCTCTCTAAGCAGTGAGTTCATTTGTTGCTATAGTTCTATTCCATTTATCTGTCATAAATGAACAAATAAGTTAATTCCATCTGTCTGCCATCTGTCATAAATAAATAGATCAGCAAGGCAAATGGAGAAGTCCTCTAGCATTACCAGCCTAGTGTTAGGCACTCAGTCATGTCCGACTCTTTGCGACCCCGTGGACTGTAGCCTGCCAGGCTCCTCTGTCCATGGAATTCTCCAGGCAAGCATACTGGAGTGGGTAGCCATTCCCTTCTTCAGGGGATATTCCCCAGGGATGGAACCTGGGTCTCCTGTACTACAGGCAGATTCTTTACTGTCTGAGCCACCAGGAAAGCCCTCATCCTACTATACTAATAGAAGTTCTTAATGGTTTAAGCACAGAGGGGAGAACAGTTCAGTCCTTTGCTAATGATGCTGACATGAACGTATTCATGTATTTGCATTTAACTCAATTACTGGCCAGTTCCTTCCTTGAAAGATAGTATATTTGTAAGAAAATTGGCTCTATAGAAAGTCTGCTTATCATAGGTATAACTTTTCCTTATCCCAAGGAAGTTTAGCTTGTTCACTGGGTCAGAAAGGACACTGGCCACATGCTGATAAAGCATGTCCATCCTGTGACGTGCTCGGATAAGCCATGTCCAATAACCATGGTCCATGGTCAAGCTGGATGGTACCTACTTTAGTGAGGTTGACTTACTGACTTCCCAGATGAAATTGCCATGTATTTTCTTTTTTTAAATTTTTACTTATTTATTTTTGGCTGTCCTGGGTCTTTGTTGCTATGTGGGCTTTTTCTCTAATTGTGACAGCCAAGGGCTCCTCTATGGTTGCAGTGCATGGGCTTCTCATTGTCGTGGCTTCCTGAATTGGCAAGCAGAGTCTTAACCACAGAGCCATCAGGGAAGCCCACCAGGCATGTCCGTATCTTATCTTTCCTCCTATTCAGTAGTTGTTATGCCTTGCTGCATATTAGAATCATCTGCTGCTGCTGCTAAGTTGCTTCAGCCGTGTCCGACTCTATGTAACCCCACGGACGGCAGCCCACCAGGCTCCCCCGTCCCCGAAATTCTCCAGGCAAGAACACTGGGGTAGGTTGCCATTTCCTTCTCCAGTGCATGAAAGTGAAAAGTGAAAGTGAGTTCGCTCAGTCGTGCCCAACTCTTCGCGACCCCATGGATTGCAGCCTACCAAGTTCCTCTGTCCATGGGATTTTCCAGGCAAGAGTACTGGAGTGGGTTGCCATTGCCTTCTCCGAGAATCATCTGAGAACCTTCTAAACCTTCAAAGCCCAGGCCATACCCGAATTGGTTTTCTGTTGTTGCTATAACACATCACTACAGACTCCATGGCTTTAAGCAATGCAAACTCCTTATCTTACGGTTCTGGAGATCATAAGTCTGCCATGGTCTCTCTAGAGAAGACGTTGGCAGGGTTGTACTCCTTCCCAAAGGCTCTAGGGAAAAATTTGTTTCCTTGCCTTTTCCAGTGTCTAGAGGCTGTCTGCATTCCTTGGCTTGTGGTCCCCTACTCCATCTTCAAAGCCAGCAATGTGGACTGAGTTCTTTTCACATTGCATCACTCTGACCTCTAACTCCTGCCCCTCTCTTCCTCGTTTAAGGGCCTTTGCAATGACACTGGGCCCATCCAGATAATCCAGAAGGGTTTCCTAGTTAAAGCCAAGCTTAATCCATCTGCAACCTTGATGCCTGTTGGCCGTGTAACCTAACATTCTCAGATTTGGGGACCTAGATGTATTTAGGGGGCCGCTGTCTGCCCAACACAATACCTGATGCCAGTTAAGGCAGAATCTCTAGGGCGAGGCCTAAGCAGGAGTACTTTGTAAAGTTCCACAGATGGTTTCAGTGGGCTGCCAGGTTTGGGAACCAGTGCTCTTGTTGAATGGGGTTTCCCAGGTGGCTCAGTGGTAGAGTCCGCCTACCAATGCAGGAGATGCAGGTTTGATCCCTGGGTCAGGAAGATCTCCTGGAGAAGAAAATGGCAACCCACTCCAGCACTCTTGCCTGGAGAATCCCATGGACAGAGGAGCCTGGCAGGTTACAGTCCATAGGGTCACAAAGTCAGACGCAGCTGAGCACAAGCACGAGCCCTTGTTGAATATGCTGAGAGAATGTGTCTCGTACTGTACTTTTCTCCCGTATGCTCACTTGGCAGATGTAAAGCCCACGTGTGCACAGACCGTTCACGTGCTTACACGTGACACGTCTGCTGTCCTGGTTGCACAGACTGTCTTCCCATTGCAGTGCTTTGCCTGCATCCCTCTCACCTCTTCCTTCGCACCACCACAGTCCTCATCTCCGTCCCAGGCCCAGATACATACTTGTGTACATGGACAAACATGAGGGATTTTCCCACGAGTTGCCAAAACAAGCTGACTTTTTCTCTGCAGCGGCCTCCCACTGAGCCTGCAGCTATGCTGGTGGTTTTCCGACAGGCACGCTCGCTCCTCAGAAGTAGGACAGTCAGCTACTCTCTTTCAGAGGAATGGAGAGGCTCCCTGAGGGTAAAAGGTGATACTTCTGCTAGGACCATGATCAGCCTTCGTTCCTTTCGCCACGGTCAAGGCCACTCTGCAGTCGAGGTGTTGAGCACAGGGGTGCTGTCCCGTGTGGGGTTTTACTGTGATCCGCGTGTGTCATGAGGCATCTGGGACCCTGGAGAAGGTTACCACTTTTGGTTGTAAATATCTCTCTGTGGTTTATGGGCCTACTGAATTGTTCTTTTGGTTTTCACTGAATGAGTGAAATAATAGGCTAAGATCATGGCCAGCCAGGCCAGGCTGGAGTCGGGTATCCGACCCTTAACTAAGAAAATACACGGTACTGAGAACATAACCACAAAGCTGAAGGGCTGGATCGTCATCACTGCAGGAATTAAGATTCCAGTCTCCTCACAGAGTTCAGAAGGGCCTGACCCACACCAGTAATTATACCCTGTTCACATGCCAGGGACCCAGCCTAATGAGGAAGGGGACTGGCAGTTCAGTGACAAGGCAGGGGGTGGGAGACCTGGATGTCTGGTGGGTGTGGGCACTGGCAGCTGGCAAAGGTGAGGGGATGCAGGAGAGAGAGGGGCGGAGGCCTGAGGTCACCAGGGAGACCCCCACGAGGGACCAGGTCACAATGAACCGCTTGGACGACACAGGGGAAAAGGGTTCGTGTTGGGCTGACTCCCCAGATGCTGTTCCAAGGTGAAGCTGCGAAAAAGTCTTACAGAAAAATCCTTTAAAGTTCATGCTCAAATTAAAGTTCGTGTTCAAGAGCATGAGCCTATTGAAAGGAACACTAAAACAAGAAAATGAACGGGACTGACTTGACTAAAGCGGGCATTTCCGATACCTGGTTTGGCCATTGGCCAAGCTTTGAAGCCAGCGCCTAGAGGAACCCCAGAAACCCAGTTCCAAGAGGGGGAACATCACCAAGAACGGCTGTATCACCAGCCTCTGCCAGCAGACTCATTCTGATGTTCAAACATGCCAGCTTCAGCCAGCCCTTTCACCGTTTCTCTGTCAACCTTTGAGCCCTTCCTTGACTTCTGGAAGAAACCACACGACAAGGACGGTGTTGTCTCTGTTGGCAGCCTCAGTACCGGGCTTGAGGAGACCAAGATATGCTTTGAAAGAAAACCTAGACAAAATGATAAAAGATTTCATGTACATGTCAATGAATTACCATCTCATTCATAAAGAGATTTGTGAGTTCCTCAGGCTCAGAAACTCACAGGATGGAGAGGCGTTTCTGAGGTCACTCCCTTCCCCCATCTCCTGCCATCTTTTCATCTTTGGGAAGAATCCCACTCAGTCACCCTTGCCTACGGTCATTGGTGCTTCCCCCTGGCGTCCCCTGGAGGTGTCGTAAGCTCTCTGGCCATGCAGAAGCAGCACATTCGTCGCCCGTGCTTCTTCTGCTGACTAGCTCCATGATCTGCCTGTATCTATGAAAGCATTTATTTTCTATTTCATAAAAGTTTATCAAATAAACTTTTTNTGTTTCTTCCAGTCCAGTGTTTCTCATGATGTACTCTGCATATAAGTTAAATAAGCAGGGTGACAATTTACAGCCTTGACATACTCCTTTCCCTATTTGGAACCAGTCTGTTGTTCCATGTCCAGTTCTACCTGTTGCTTCCCGACCTGCATACAGATTTCTCAAGAGGTAGGTCAGGTGATCTGGTATTCTATTTCTACTCTCTTTTCTGTTACTTAGCTATATGTTTTAATACTCATGATTGTAAGTTTTTAAGATTGTAAAGTCCTTTAAACCTTTGAATGGTACCCATCAGAACTTTGCATCTTCCTTCTGCTTTTTGCAGTGTTTCTGAGTCCCCCAGGTATGTTTTGGTTTGTTCATCTCCGTCTTAATGCTGTTACAGGCTGAATTATGTCTTCTCAACATTCACAGATTGAAAGTCCTAACTCCAGGAATCTCAGAATCTGATTGTATTTGGAATTAGGTTCTTGCTTTCATTCTTTTTTTAACTTTTTATTTAATATTGGAGTATAGCTGGTTAACAACGTTGTAATAGTTTCAGGTGGACAGCAAAGGGATTCAGCCATGTATATACATGTATCCATTCTCCCCCAAGCTCCCCTCCCATCCAGACTGCCACATAACATTGATCAGAGTTCCCTGTGCCATACAGTAGGTCCTTGTTGGATATCCATTTTAAATACAGCTGTGTGTACATGATCATCCCAAACTCCATAACTATCCCTTCATCCCATCCTTCCCCCACCACAGCCAGAAGTTTGTCCTCTAAGTCTGTGAGTCTGTCTCTGTTTTGTAAATAAGTTCATTTGTATCATGGAAATAGGGTGTTTAAAGAGGTGATTGAGTTAAAATAAGGTCATTGGGTTGGGCCCTAATCCTATATAATTGGTGTCCTTATGCTGCTAAGTCGCTTCAGTCATGTCCAACTATGTGANGAAGTTTGTCCTCTAAGTCTGTGAGTCTGTCTCTGTTTTGTAAATAAGTTCATTTGTATCATGGAAATAGGGTGTTTAAAGAGGTGATTGAGTTAAAATAAGGTCATTGGGTTGGGCCCTAATCCTATATAATTGGTGTCCTTATGCTGCTAAGTCGCTTCAGTCATGTCCAACTATGTGAGACCCCATAGATGGCAGCCCACCAGGCTCCCCCGTCCCTGGGATTCTCCAGGAGTGGGTTGCCATTTCCTTCTCCAGTGCATGAAAGTGAAAGTGAAGTCACTCAGTCGTGTCTGACTCTTCGCGACCCCATGGACTGCAGCCTACCAGGCTCCTCTGTCCATGGGGTTTTCCAGGCAGGAGTACTGGAGTGGGGTGCCATCGCCTGTAGAGGAAATTAGGGCATGGATGGAAGACGGCTGTCTGCAGGTTGAAGAGAGAGACCTCATCAGAAGCCTATTCTGCTGGTACCTTGATCTATTACTTCTAGCCTCTAGGATTGTGAGAAAATAAACGTCTGTTGTTGAAGCCCTCAGGCTTGGACTTTGTTAAGGCAGGTCCATGAATCAAGGACCGTGTTGATGAGTATAGGAAGCTGACATAGACTTTGTTGGTATTTTGGTACATTTTGCTATTGTTGTTCAGTTGCTAAATCGGGTGTGACTCGTTACGACCCTCTGGGCTGCAGCACACCAGGCTCCTCTGTCCTTCACTGTCTCCCTGAGTTTACTCAGATTCATTTCCTGTAAGTAAGTGATGCTCTCTAACCATCTCATCCTCTGCTGCCCCCTTGTTTTGCCTTCAGTCTTTCCAAGCATCAGGATCTTTTCTAGTGAGTCAGCTCTTCACATCAGGTGGCCAAAGTATTGGAGCTTCAGTTTCAGCATCAGTCCTTCCAAAGTGTATTCAGGGTTGCTTTCCTTTAGGATTGACCGATTGGATCTCCTTGCAGTCCAAGGGACTCTCAAGAGTCTTCTCCAACACCACAGTTCAAAAGCATCATTTCTTCTGTGCTCAGCCTTCTTTATGGTCCAGCTCTCGCATCCATACATGACTACTGGAGAGACCATAGCTTTGATTATGCGAACCTTGCATAAGCAAAGTGATGTCTCTGCTTTTTAATACAGTGTCGAGGTTTATCATAGCTTCCCTTCCAAGGGCATATGTCTTTTAATTTTGTGGCTGCAGTCACTGTCCTCAGTGATTTTGGATCCTAGGAAGGTAAAATCTGTCACTACTTTTCCCTCTTCTATTTGCCATGAAGTGATGGGACCAGATGCCATGATCTTAGTTTTGGTAGGTTTGTTTACCCCTAAACCTTCTTTCTTGAGTGTCCTCTCTGTGGGCAGGCAGGTGCAACCATCAGGCACCTTCCCCACAGGGTGTGTAGACATGGACACAGCAGATTCAGGACCCTCAGCTGCAACCCTACCCCCACATCACTAAGGGAAGGAAAACTTTAACCTCAGGGTGACATTCTTGTATGTGTTTATTTCTTTTCACTTCTGTCTGTCCTAGAGGCTCCTGTTCAGCTTATTCCGAGCCTGAACCCCAACACTGTGGGCTCCCCAGGCAAACCCTCCTCTCCAGAGAGAGTGGTCCAGGCGCTCCAGCTGGGAGCCAGTGCTACAGACTCCAGGCTCCGCCGAACAGGGTGGAGGCCCGCCCGGCTCAGCTGTTCTCTAGACAGCCCTGCCCTCAGATGCCCTGTCCCTGCCTCCTGGCCTCTTCTCTGTAGGCCTTTCTTCGGCTCCCAATAGCTATTGACGGCAAGCTTGGAGCTTCTCCAGGGTTCTATCAGGAAGAAAGAGCTCCTATCTGTAGCTCTGATCATGTATTTCAAGCTGTTGCCCACCCACCCTCACCGACCCCCACCCTAACCCCA
>SJYA01002932.1:4755644-4834984 GCA_006410615.1 Neotragus moschatus | reverse complement strand
CCCCACCCACCCCCGGTTTTGGTTTATTTGTCAACACAGTCCCAACTATCTTCTTTTTTTTTTTTTTTAAGAAAGCCTTCAAATGGCTTATTCACTGACAGCATTTCTTCGTGTTTTCAGGGCCACCATGGACTGATTCTCTCAAAAAATATTTTTACTGGCCTTTCATTGTGCCCTTGGGAAGGAAGGGGACAGCCATGTGTGCTGGCTTTTCTATCCTGAGCTCAGAGTCTCGCTCTTATATTTGGGACAAAATCTCAGTATCTATAGAAATCATTTTCCTGAAATAGCTAGTGTTGTGGAAGCTCTGATTAAACAAGTTTTCAAATACATGTGAAAGTTGTTTTCTGGGGCTTCTGTGATTGGAGTGATACTTCCAAGTTCTGTCAGTCAGTCTGTTTATAGACGGATTTGCTCAGAGGTAAGACACTTAGAGATATGGATGGAAGGTGATTATTTTCCATGTACTTAGGGCTTCCCTGGTGGCTCAGATGATAAAAAAAAAAAATCTGCCCACAGTACAGTAGACCCAGGTTGGTTCAATCCCTTGGTCAGGAAGATCTCCTGCAGAAGAGAATGGCAGCCCACTCCAGTATTCTTGCCTGGAGAATCCCATGGGACAGAATCCCACTCAATGGGGTCACAAAGAGTCGGACACAACTGAGCGACTAACACACTGACATAGTATTAAGTACTTGGTGAATATAAAAGTAGTTCTTTATCAAANTTGGTCAGGAAGATCTCCTGCAGAAGAGAATGGCAGCCCACTCCAGTATTCTTGCCTGGAGAATCCCATGGGACAGAATCCCACTCAATGGGGTCACAAAGAGTCGGACACAACTGAGCGACTAACACACTGACATAGTATTAAGTACTTGGTGAATATAAAAGTAGTTCTTTATCAAAACCTTATTAATTTCTCAGAAGGGGTTTTATTATTATTGTATAGTTGCTATGTCGTGTCTGACCCTTTTGTGACCCTATGGCCTATAGCCCGCTAGGCTCCTCTGTCCATGGGATTTCCCAGGCAAGAATACTGGAATGGGTTGCCATTTCCTTCTCCAGAGGATTTTACCAGCCCATGGGTCAAACCCTCATCTCCTGCATTGCAAGGCAGATTCTTTACCACTGAGCCACAAGAGAAGTCCTAAGAAGGGGTGAGAGGAGAGAGAGTGAGCTACCCAAGCCTCATTGTTCAAGGTTTTTTTTTTTTTTTAATCATGGCTTCATTATACAGGCAGAGTCTTCATTATATAGGTGTGATTGATCAAACCTTTGGCCACATGAGGAATCCAGATTCTTGGAATTTGCTGGCTCTGCTGAAAAGATTCTCAGACCCATGCCTGATGTTTGTCACTGGGGACTTCAACTCTGATGACCTGGGCTGGACCTACTTTGGGTCCCAAGACTTATTTTGTCCTCTGGCCTAGTGCTTTCTTTATCCTTTTTTTCTAGGCCAACGTCTTGGTCTTTACCCTGGCCCATATAGCCGGCTGAGAGATTATCTGATGAGAGAGGCAAGGATTTTCCAAAGGGAAAGCTGTGGAAACAATTGTCAGGGGGAAAGGTCATTTATCTTCAGGCCCTGGGACAGCTGGCCCAGCCGATTCGTTGGGCTTCCCTCCCCCTGGGCTGCTCCGAAGTCCCTAGTTGACTTCCAGGAGGGAGGCGGTCAGGCCAGCACCAGCTGCTGGAGTAGAGAGTGAAGGACAGAGGAGCCAGCTAAAACCAGAGACTGTAGAGGCTCTCAAGGGGAGGGCCAGAGCGGTCACAGTTACAGGAGCAGGTCAAGCTGTGGGGCGCTGCCTTCTGCTATCCTGACCCAGCGATGGTGCTCTTCCTTGTCCTTGGTGCCTTTGCAGGAAGGGGAGACCCAGAGCTCCCCTTGGAGGTCATGTTGGGGGTCTCCAAGGCCACCTCCAGGTTTGGTGTTTTGTTGAAAGGACTCGTAGGACTCAGCAGATACTTGCCTTCTAAAAATCTGTGTCTACCCTCAAATCAGTACTTGTGGTGCTTTTGCAGTTATTCACGGACATGTGTAAAGGGGATAATTCTGGGTTATCTGATCACGTTCCCAGCCAAGGTCAAATCAGGTGATGATCTGCCTTTTTATTTCTGCTTGCATACAGAAGTGGCCAAAGGAGGAGACTCTGGCTGTGGGGCCAGTTGGATGGGATTTGAATCCCAACTCTGGCTCCTGACTGGGGGGGGGCCAGCCTCAGGCAAATCACTTAACAGTTTTGAACGTTTTTCTGTTTTTTTACCTAAGTATAATTGATTGACAGTATGGTGTTAGTTTCAGGTGTACAGCAAAATGATTCATATATATGTATGTGTGTATGTATACAAACATAAACACATATATTCTTTTTCAGATTCTTTTCCCTTATAGGTTGTTACAGATTATCGAGTTTAGTTCGTAGTGCTATATAGTAGGTCCTTGTTGGTTATCTATTTCATTTTCTTTACTGAAGAATAAAATAGAATTCACCAGCATTCTACTGTTTGTTGTTAGGTTTGAAGATACAGTCTATATCTCCATAAAATGTAGACATACAGGGGTTCCATATTTGCGAATTCCATGTTCATGGGGACTCTGAACTACGACAGAACTACCATGAGTAACAAGAATCGATTCTAGTTGTATTCATGGTCATCGTGATCAATTACAGTGAAAGCGCACAAAGCGAAGTCAGGACAAGACAAGGCAGGAGGGGAACCCAGACACATGCTTCCAACAGGTGGAGTCACACAGGATGGGCCTGAGTTATAACAACACCTGTAAAGTGTTGTCAACCAGGGAAGTTCATGAGAGACTCAGGGCCCACGGATTATGATTATTTTTTTTTTTCTTTTAGGGAATTGCTATGTTCCCAGATTCCAGAAGGAAAGCTGGCATTGAGCATAAACCAGACTATTTATATGGTTTTGAATTAGTGACCACACTTACCAGTCATTGGTGGGAACCCTCCCCAAATCCAGGTTCCCAAACACCAGGCAGTTTTGTGAGCAGGCCTTCCTAAGAGAAGCAATCAGGCCTGGCACATTCACTGTTTTCCACACAGAGACCTCCACCCAGTGTGGCTTGCTTATTATATCTCTGTGCTTCTCTGTGACTGAAGGGTCCGGAGAGTCCTGAGATGGGGTAGGCATGGGCTCTGCAGAAGGGGAAGGGGTCCAAGAAGCTGCCAGGGACCCATGCTCACCCCTCAGCTGCACCTAGAATGTGCGAGGCCGGCTCCGTTAAGCAAGACCTTCCGCTGAGCTCGGTCTCTTTAGGAGCCGCAGAGAATGTGCTTTTCAAAGTGGAAGTTCTTTAGCATCTGGGGTGGTGAAAAGGATTGAAGGACTTGGGTAATAAAAACCAAAGCAGCAGGAAGGAAGTGGTCTGATTAGAACCAAGTGCTTAGGTGGGGGTGGGGGGAGTGCGTGGGAAAGGAACTGGGGTGTCTGAGCAGTCCTTTCAGGTGGTTCAGGATTGTTAAGGGACTTGGAGCACGAAGGTGGCTCGTCCCTACTGTGCATTTTGAGGGGGAACACCATGTTCTCTTTGCAGGCTGACAGTCCCGTCCCTCCAGGAGAGAGGAATCTTAGAGGAAACAATCTATTATTTTTAACTATTTAAAACAATAGTTTATTTTTTAAAAATAGTTTAGGAACTGGGTTGACCTCAAAGGTAGAGTTCTCTCAGTTTGGTTAGTTTGAAATCCATAAACACAGCTTAAAATTTTTTTTCTGTTGTGTACTAAAAAATTAACCAGGGAGACTTCCCTAGTGGGCCAGTGGCTAAAACTCTGAGCTCCCAATGCAGGAGGCCTGGGTTCAATTCCTGGTCAGGGAACCAGATCCCACATACTGCAACTAAAGATCTCACATGCCACAATGAAGATCAAAGATCCTGAGTGCCACCATTAAGACCCATGTATAAATGAATTGTATATATTATTTTTATTTTTTTTTTACAAAAAAACAGCCTTTGAAAAGTGTACCTCAGTGTTAAGTGTTGTGTACCCACTAGTAAGTGAGCTGAAGGAGGCCCCCATGTGTTTCTGTACCCTGGGGGCCTTTTAGGTAGGATCATTTGAGGCCCCGTGTTCTGTCTCTGGGTTTACTCCTGACTCCTGTAGGATCTGTTATATTAGCCCCAGCCACAGCTTGGGGGGGTCTTAGGGGTGGGAATAAGGTGAATACTTATCAACTGTTTTCTTTCATCATCCAATCAAAAAGCATAAGAGTAGCCATTTTTGTTGTGCTTTGTTTGAAAAGTAATTTTAAAAACTTGCTCTTTTCCTTGCTAGAAATGGACAGAGTCTGGGACGTGGCAGGTAGTGTGTGATTGTGAGAGATGTCTCAGGTGGCTTGTGGAGAGATTGGGCTTGAGATGGTGGTTTGGGATGTAAATTGATGAGATGGATATATTTGCTTTTCACCTTCTGTCCTTGTGTGCATGCTCAGTTATGTCCAACTCTTTGAGACCCCGTGGACTGTAGCCCTGCAGGTTCCTCTGTCCGTGGGATTTTCCAGGCAAAAATACTGAACTAGATTGATCTTCTTAACTCAGGGATCAAACCTGTATCTCCTGCATTGGTAGGTGGATTCTTTACCACTGAGCCACCTGGAAAACACCTTATATCACTTACATATTAATACATGTAGCCTGATATCAGTACAATTAGGCCTCAGTTTTCCCTGTGAAGGAAGAGGAGGAGGCCCGGAGCATCTTTGTGTGTGTCTGTGTGTGTGTATGTGTGTCTGTGTCTGTGTGTGTGAGTGTGTGTGTCTGTGTGTATGTGTGTCTGTGTGTGTGTCTGTGTGTCTGTGTTGTGTACAAGAGAGACAGAAGGGCACCTGTGGGCTTAGACTCGGATGTGAATAGGATACATCTGACGCTCTGGGAGATCACAGTCCGTTATGTACTAGGTGGCAGTCCTGCTCACCCTGCTCAAGGGAGTATGTGGGCTCCTCACCTCACTGAGAGTTCTGTTGTGCTCCTTTGGCTGGCTGGAATAATGCAAAGACCAACCCAGGTGGAGCTTCTCCGTCTCTAAGCTGAGTTTTAAAGGCCTGTGGAGTATAGGTCGTATAGAGGAGGAAAGACACCAAGATGATTATGAAGGCTTTTTTTTTTCCTAGCATCTTCTTTTAAGTTGTATCACTTAACCTTGAGAACTGATGATCTTTTCTTACCCACAGAGGTGTTGAGTCATAGGTTGGATTCTCTTGGGAGCAGCCCCGGGAGGGAGTTTACTAAGCAGGGTGTATAGCAGGGAGTTCCTGGCGGGGTGGTGGGGGTGGGGGTGGTCAGCCCCTGTGGAAGGGAGGCCGTGGAGGCCGGATGGGCAGAAGGAAAAGCTGCGCTCGAAGACAGTCTCAGCCAAGCCCACAGGAAGCCTTGGAGCCAAAATGGCCTGTCAGGGTGGGCCCATGTTGAGTTCACACGCTGGGGCGTCTTGACCCCCCTCCTGACCACTCGTCGGACGTGGAACAGCATGTCATTGGGCAGCGCAGCTCTGTGCCCTTGAGACGATCCCCAAGGAAGCTGATGGCCAAAGGCCACCTGGTGAAAGCGCTCTCAGTAGCCGGGGCACTGAGTCCTTCCTTGAAGGAGGGCCCAGGTGGCGCATCTCTGTTGAGTCCACCCCCACCCTGGATCAGCTTTACATACTTGAGAATTGTTAGGTCTGTAGAGTAAGAACTCAGCAGGTCAGATGGGATGTGCGTTAACTAGAACGCCAAGTCTCTGGGAATGATTGACCCTTACCTGACATTTTCAAGAGACATTTATAAATCTTTGGAATTAAACCAGTATATTGCTTCCACTCGATTTCTAACCATAGCTCTGTTCATAGTTAGGATAAAAATAAGGAACATTGTGTCTTTTCACCTTTTGTAGTTAAATGTGTATCATTATGAGAGCTGTGTGTTTTAGGGCCTTTCTGTCTTTAAAAACTGTTACTCAGTTAGAGCTTGTTCAAAAATAACTGGAATCTGTCAGCAGACATAAAGGGTTCTCTTCAGAAACTTGAAATAAGAGTAAAAAAAAAAAATTCACAGCCAGTAGAAATGAGAATTAGCTTTGTTTTATCTGCACCCGTGTCCTATTAATTGCATGTTCAGACTTCTGCCTCTTAATAAAAGAAAACTAGTTCCAGACTTTTCATTCTTTTAAAGATTTCGTACTTCACGGGTAATTTCTTAGCATTAATTTATTTGGCTGCTCTGGGTCTGGGTTGCTGCACGCAGGCCTTTCTCTAGTTGCAGGGAGCAGGGGCTGCTCTTGAGTTGTGGTTGTGGTGCACAGGCTTCTCACTGCAGTGGTTTCTCTTACTGGGGCGCACAGGCTCTAGGGCACGTGGACTCAGTAGTTGTGGCTCAGGGGCTTAGTTGCTCTGTGGCATGCAGGATCTTCCAGGACCGGGAGTCAAACCTGTGTCCCCTGTTTGGTAGGCAGATTCTTAACCACTGGACCACCAGGGAAGTCCTGGTAATTCTGTTGACTGGTTAATTAAGGGAAAGATGAAATGGGCAGATTTTTAATTGGAGACAGAAACTACTTAAAGAACCCAACTGTCTGAGTTTAGTGGGTTTTCCCCTGGGAATCAGCTTGTATGCTCTCTCTACTTTTCATGGGTTTGTTTTGTTTTACTTTGTTTTTGGTGGCGACGTGGGGGATCTACCTTTTAAAATAGAACAAAGTAAAAACTCCTTTCCAAGAAGTTTTTCTCTGTATCTCACCTCAACTCAAGCTCCATTCTGAATTAACGTTGGTTAAAAGCATAAGCGGTGTTAATGACCATGCTGGATGAAAGGTCTGGACGTGTCTGGGATGGCTGGGAGGGTCAGGACAGGTGACCCCTGGACTGTGCGACCTGCAGCCTTCCAATGCCCCAAACCCCTCTGGAGAAGGGCTGAGCATTCTGGCTTTCCCCTTCTCTGGCGGGCTGGCAGCGAGGTGGGGGTTCCTGCATTTCAGGGAAAGAGAAGGGAATGGGGCCTCTGTCTTTATCTTCGCATGACAGTCATGTTTGGAAGGGTGGNGTATGTGTGTCTGTGTGTGTGTCTGTGTGTCTGTGTCTGTGTGTGTGAGTGTGTGTGTCTGTGTGTATGTGTGTCTGTGTGTGTGTCTGTGTGTCTGTGTTGTGTACAAGAGAGACAGAAGGGCACCTGTGGGCTTAGACTCGGATGTGAATAGGATACATCTGACGCTCTGGGAGATCACAGTCCGTTATGTACTAGGTGGCAGTCCTGCTCACCCTGCTCAAGGGAGTATGTGGGCTCCTCACCTCACTGAGAGTTCTGTTGTGCTCCTTTGGCTGGCTGGAATAATGCAAAGACCAACCCAGGTGGAGCTTCTCCGTCTCTAAGCTGAGTTTTAAAGGCCTGTGGAGTATAGGTCGTATAGAGGAGGAAAGACACCAAGATGATTATGAAGGCTTTTTTTTTTCCTAGCATCTTCTTTTAAGTTGTATCACTTAACCTTGAGAACTGATGATCTTTTCTTACCCACAGAGGTGTTGAGTCATAGGTTGGATTCTCTTGGGAGCAGCCCCGGGAGGGAGTTTACTAAGCAGGGTGTATAGCAGGGAGTTCCTGGCGGGGTGGTGGGGGTGGGGGTGGTCAGCCCCTGTGGAAGGGAGGCCGTGGAGGCCGGATGGGCAGAAGGAAAAGCTGCGCTCGAAGACAGTCTCAGCCAAGCCCACAGGAAGCCTTGGAGCCAAAATGGCCTGTCAGGGTGGGCCCATGTTGAGTTCACACGCTGGGGCGTCTTGACCCCCCTCCTGACCACTCGTCGGACGTGGAACAGCATGTCATTGGGCAGCGCAGCTCTGTGCCCTTGAGACGATCCCCAAGGAAGCTGATGGCCAAAGGCCACCTGGTGAAAGCGCTCTCAGTAGCCGGGGCACTGAGTCCTTCCTTGAAGGAGGGCCCAGGTGGCGCATCTCTGTTGAGTCCACCCCCACCCTGGATCAGCTTTACATACTTGAGAATTGTTAGGTCTGTAGAGTAAGAACTCAGCAGGTCAGATGGGATGTGCGTTAACTAGAACGCCAAGTCTCTGGGAATGATTGACCCTTACCTGACATTTTCAAGAGACATTTATAAATCTTTGGAATTAAACCAGTATATTGCTTCCACTCGATTTCTAACCATAGCTCTGTTCATAGTTAGGATAAAAATAAGGAACATTGTGTCTTTTCACCTTTTGTAGTTAAATGTGTATCATTATGAGAGCTGTGTGTTTTAGGGCCTTTCTGTCTTTAAAAACTGTTACTCAGTTAGAGCTTGTTCAAAAATAACTGGAATCTGTCAGCAGACATAAAGGGTTCTCTTCAGAAACTTGAAATAAGAGTAAAAAAAAAAAATTCACAGCCAGTAGAAATGAGAATTAGCTTTGTTTTATCTGCACCCGTGTCCTATTAATTGCATGTTCAGACTTCTGCCTCTTAATAAAAGAAAACTAGTTCCAGACTTTTCATTCTTTTAAAGATTTCGTACTTCACGGGTAATTTCTTAGCATTAATTTATTTGGCTGCTCTGGGTCTGGGTTGCTGCACGCAGGCCTTTCTCTAGTTGCAGGGAGCAGGGGCTGCTCTTGAGTTGTGGTTGTGGTGCACAGGCTTCTCACTGCAGTGGTTTCTCTTACTGGGGCGCACAGGCTCTAGGGCACGTGGACTCAGTAGTTGTGGCTCAGGGGCTTAGTTGCTCTGTGGCATGCAGGATCTTCCAGGACCGGGAGTCAAACCTGTGTCCCCTGTTTGGTAGGCAGATTCTTAACCACTGGACCACCAGGGAAGTCCTGGTAATTCTGTTGACTGGTTAATTAAGGGAAAGATGAAATGGGCAGATTTTTAATTGGAGACAGAAACTACTTAAAGAACCCAACTGTCTGAGTTTAGTGGGTTTTCCCCTGGGAATCAGCTTGTATGCTCTCTCTACTTTTCATGGGTTTGTTTTGTTTTACTTTGTTTTTGGTGGCGACGTGGGGGATCTACCTTTTAAAATAGAACAAAGTAAAAACTCCTTTCCAAGAAGTTTTTCTCTGTATCTCACCTCAACTCAAGCTCCATTCTGAATTAACGTTGGTTAAAAGCATAAGCGGTGTTAATGACCATGCTGGATGAAAGGTCTGGACGTGTCTGGGATGGCTGGGAGGGTCAGGACAGGTGACCCCTGGACTGTGCGACCTGCAGCCTTCCAATGCCCCAAACCCCTCTGGAGAAGGGCTGAGCATTCTGGCTTTCCCCTTCTCTGGCGGGCTGGCAGCGAGGTGGGGGTTCCTGCATTTCAGGGAAAGAGAAGGGAATGGGGCCTCTGTCTTTATCTTCGCATGACAGTCATGTTTGGAAGGGTGGGCACTGTGTTTCACCCACATAGCCTGTGGCGTGGCCTCAGTGATCGGTTCTGAGACTCAGGCACAGGACTTAACCTCCTCTCTATGCCTGGGTCATCTTGTTTTTAAAGCAGGGATATGTTTCCACCCCACAGGGTTTCTGTGAGGATTAAATGGGATAAAACACATAATGGGCACCGCATCTTGGATATAGCAAGCTCTCAACAGCTGTTCATTGTGGTCACCATCATGATGCCTCTGCTTCCTAGGTGGTCAGTGAAGTTGGCTGAAATGAGGTTCCGAGGGTTCTCATGGAGCCACCAGGCCACCCCACTTGTTATCCCCATTACACCTTAGGCCAAGGGAGATGGGCCAGGGGAGTGTACTGGACACAGGTCAGTGTTTCTTTGTTGGAAACAGTCGTGGGGGATTTAATCTCGATCCCTTTTTAGGGTGAAGCTGGCTAGGAGTCTGTCATACCCATTCTGAGCTCTCATTGTTTTCCTTAGAACTGGAAGAGCTGGCTGGCCTCTGTGCATCTCTACGGTGCTTGTCCCCCCCACCCCTCCCTCTCTCTCTCTGTTGAAAGGTCAGTGTTAAGTCCTTTCCAGCAGCCATCAGGTCTCTCATCTTGGAAACAGTACTTGGTTGCCCAAGGTGATTAAGGTACCATAGTCCCTCCATTCTTTGGAAACAGTTGCTCCCCATGTATTTCCAGGACCATCTTGTACAGCCTCAGTCTTGCCAGGTTTTAATTTTACTTCCATCTATCCGATTCTCCAAAAAGTTCGTTGGGACTTTAACAGCTTACAGGAAAGCATGAACAAACGTTTTGACCAACCCAGTAGTTTTTCCGGGTTCCCCGCCCCCCTTTTCTACCAGCACCAGGGGATGAGGAAGGGGGAAGGACTGTCACAGAGAAGAGTAGTTAGGAACAAAGGCTTTGGAATCAGAGAGGACCTCTTCCCCCTACCCCACCCCACCCCCTTCTTTCTAGCTGTGGGACCAAGAACCATTTTCTTAATCTTTCCAAGCTTTGTCTCATATGGGGTGATAACACCTACCTTATGGGGCACGGGGATTAAACTGAATAGTATCCTGCCGGCTGGGCGAGGGCCCCAGGCTCAGCCCTGGAAGCCCTCAGTCAAGGGCGGCCTTGTTGCCCCAACAGCCCTCAGATAGCTCTGAGCACCGCTCAGTTTTTCATCCTCGGTGATGACAGGCGTGCGGCCCAAAGAAATGTTTGAACTCGCGTTCTTGAAAGTTCAGTTTCTGCAGGTGAGCCGGCACACCTGTGATACGGCTGCTCTCAGGGTATAAATTTCTCCAGCCCACAGAATTTCCTTTTCACCACGCCCGGCTCATTCCCAATATTAGTTCACCAAACTCAGAGCCTTCTGGTTTTGATTGGCCAGTCAAGGTTCATGGAGGCAAATTCTTTCCTGAGATGGGCCCATATGTTCTGGAAAGGGAGTGTTTGCGAGCCGCCCAGGCGGTCACGGAGACGCGAAGCCAGAAGACAGCACTGTGTTGCCGTTTTCAGCAACTCCCGGTGGACAGCCAGGCGGGATGATTAATATTTGAGCATCTTTGTTCTTGCTGTTCCGTTAGAACACCAGCGCTGTTTAAATCACTCTGAAAATAACATGCCTGACATTTCCACGGTTTAAAAAAGAAAAACAACCTGGGGAAGTAATCCACCCCGCCTATTACCGAGGAAGTGTTTTCAGTGAGAAAGGAGAGAAAATTGTCTGACTTGGGGGAGATGGCTAATTCTGAAGAGCTTCATGGCAGAGAATACATTAAAACCTATGAAGCTCAGAGGCGTGACCCAGCGTGTGTATTTAAGAGGCTGAGATTGGCCTCGGGAGGCACTGAAGCTCCATTGCTGGTCCTTGCGTCCGGCCACCGAGCTTGTGTTGAACGTGTATTATGCGCCCACTTCTGACACCGTTTGCTGAAGACATGCAGTTGAGATTTTTCAGCCCATAAAGCCTTTTGGGAATGTGTGTTATAGTGAAGCAGTACCAGAGGCCAGAGAACACAGTTTAATTTCATATTTAAGAACTTTTGTTTCCTTCTTGTGTTGCTCTGTAAATCTAAAGGGAAAGTACAACCTACTCGGGTGTGTAAGGCATGCAGCTAAGTTTGAAACCTGCTCTTAGGGATCACATTGAGCCATGGACCTGGATGCACTAACCATTTGCCTCATGTCATAGCTGTGTTCTTAAAATAATTGCATGTCATAATTGAAAGATCATAATTACGGATCTCAATTTAGATCACCCTAGTGTATCGTTCTATTTATAAGGATGCCTTCATTGCTTCAGAAAATGAGCTTCGACTCTTCTTGATAATTGCCTCTTGCAGCTGGTGATTTTTAGGAATCAGATTTAAGGCAGCTGCAGAGAGTATATGACCACTGTCTGCAAGCCGCATGTTTCAGTCCCCTGATAAATAAAATATTTAACTTTGGGGACTTAATATTATTTTGATTCAGAGGAGAGAAATTAATACCAAAAAAGATGTCTCTTAATGAAATGGATTCCAGTGATGTCTTATTTTCAGTAATTCTGCAGTAAGACATATAATTGTTCTTATGTGTTGGGTGCTTACTCTGTTCCAGGAACTGGCTTCCTGGTTTATGTAAAGTACTGTGTTTAATGCTAGTCCCATTTAAGGGGTGGGAAAACTGACACTGAGAGAACTGAGCACTTGCCTAGGATCCCACAGCAGTAGAATGGCAGCACCCTCTTAAGGCCCTGTACCTGTAGACCAGTGAGACACGGGGGTGTGCTCCTACATTGGGAGTTCTCAAACACTGCGAGATTCTCTTCTGTCTTCCTGGAAGACCAGGGAGGTCTCGCTTCACACCCTTCAGGGCCCAGGTTGAATGACTCTTTCTTCTTTGAACTCCAGGGGCTGCATCCTAAGTACCAGCACCTCCTCCCCGCTACCCCCACCCCATCTTCTGGTGCCTGGGGAGCAGGGCCGGTCCCTCTGTGGGCAGTGTCCCCAGCTCCTTCTCAGGCTCTCCTCCTCAGCTCATGTTGCCCCAGGGTAAAGGATTCAAGAAGGTGCCCCCAAACACTCCTTCCGTGTGCAGACTCACTTTATCAAAAGGAACCAATGATGGCTCTTTAAGGTTTCCTTGTATATTTTATCATTCCACACGTTGTTTTTTTGTTTTTCCCTGATAGAAACCCATGAAAGGGAGGAGAAGTCAGGGTTGAAATGAGGTTTTGTTCTCTGTTCCGTCACAAACAAGCTCAGCTTCCATTGGCTTAAAACTACTGTTAAGTCCCTAGGGGGTCTGATTTTCAAGTTCCATCCTGTAAAGACCTAAGCCCTGGATGCTCTCTGTATAATGTATTTGTGTCCCTCCTTTGCTGGAACTGGTCATGTGGTCTTGCCCCACCCCCCGCCCCTCTTACCCACCCATTTCCCACAGTGGGAAGAACTCCCACGGCCTCCTTGTGTCTGGGCACCTGGCTGTCCTTTGGGCTTACTGTGAATCATTCTTACTGAGAAGGTCAGGCGTCCTCTTCTTCACCTTCTGCTGGCTTCTGACTCTAGCCCAGCTCCCAAAGGAGTGATGTAGTAGACATTTTCTAAGGGAGATGAGCCAGAATCTAGGGTGCCGGCAGGTAGTGGGTGTGTGCTGTTAGGAAAAGTTCCAGGTAATTTTGATACACATTCTCTCAGCATCCTCCCCCCTCGCAAGGTCACTCCTCCTCACACTGACCTGCCTTGCCCATATACCCTCCAAGGTGGGTTCTGTGGATAAGCCTGTAGTTTGGAGTGGTCCATTGTTCAGATCTGTCAGGAAGGAGAATTTGGTTTTTTTTTCAGGAGCCATGTTGTTGAGTTGCTAAGTCATGTCTGACCCTTTGCAAAACCCCATGGACTGTAGCAGGCCAGGCTCCCTTGTCTTCCACTATCTCCCAGAGTTTGCTCAGATTCATGTCCATTGAGTTGGTGATACCATCCAACTGTCTCATCCTCTGTTGCTCCCTTCTTTTGCCTTCAGTCTTTCCCAGCATCAAGGTCTTTTCCAGTGAGTCACCTCTTTGCATCAGGTGGCCAAAGTATTGGAGCCTCACTATCAGCCCTTCCGATGAGTATTCAGGGTTGATTTCCCATCAGATTGACTGATTTGATCAGGAGCCGCATATGTGGTGAAAAATAGGCAGTTTTACTTTGAAGGAACTCTAATTTTAGTTGGAAAGATGATTAGTTATTAAAAAATAATCCTAGGAGATTACTGAGATCAGAGCTGTCACAGAATGATGTGGAAAGTCTACAAAGCAGTTTTATCAGAAGGCATGGAAGGGGACGACAGAGGATGAGCCGGTTGGACGGTATTAGCAACTCAATCGACGTCAGCATGAGCAAGCCCGGGAGTTGGTGATGGACAGGGAAACCTGGTATGCTGCAGTCCATGGGGTTGCAAAGAGTTGGACATGACTGAGCAACTGAACTGAACTGACTGATGGATGGACAGGATTTTTCTTTCCTAGGTTGTACATTCAGAGGGAGGAAGAAAGTTTTTGGCCAACTTAATAAATTTTATGATGGTAATTAATTAAATCTCCATAACAACCTTATGAGGTAAACACCATTTATACTCCAAAGCCCATTCACCTCCATCCTTCCCAAAGATACACCACTCAGCTACTCAAGAGGCAGCATGGCTCCTGCCACCACATGCAGCTGTTGGCTGTGCTCTTCATAAGCCAGTGTCTCCCAGCTCCAGACACCCTCCCGGGCTCTCCTTTGCGATGCTGGAGCTGGCACTCTGTGAGCCACATTCTGTCTTGCCAACAGGAAGTGCTAGAAGGATGCTGCAGGGTTGGGGGAGAGAGAGGGGCAGGCATCTTCTACTTCATGTCTGCCTGCATCCCACGAGCTATGCCTCTTCACCCTAGTAACAGCAGCAGCAGCAGCAATGCCTTCCTGAAGCAGCAGCCGAATGCAGTTTGCAATTTTCCAGTAGTCGCAGGGTCAGCCTCTTCGGGTGCCCACCAGACACTAACACCATCTGAGCAGTACCCCCTCCATAGAACTGTGAGTTCATTTCCATAAAACCCACCTTTAGGCTCCCAGTTTCAATAATCTCAACTTAGTCATTTTGCTACCAATACTGCCTAGCATGCTGCAGTGCATGGGGCTGCAGAGTTGGACACGACTGAGCAGCTGAACGACCACCACCGATACTGCTTCCTTGGTGTCTTAGGGCTGTGCTTTTACTGTTTCAAGTACCTAGTTCTCAGCTTTCTAGTTAACAGTTCTCTATGTTAAATTCTCTCTCTTAAAATAACTACTGTGGTTTCTGCCTCCTGATTGGACCCTGACTGACACACCTATAGAACTTGGACCGACACACTGATAGAACTTCTGACAGAAGTGAGAACTCAGCCCCAGAAGCCTAAGTGGAGCTTCACTAAGCTGCTTGTCCTCATAAGCCATTGTCGTCATCTGCGAGAGCCGCCCTCTAAGCAGCCTCTAACGTACACTCATACTGCACTGGAAAATTCTGACCGCCTTCGAGGAGCGAGAGCGTGACAACAGACTTGAAATTAGGACCTGGAGTCTGTTTTCTAGCAAGCCGCAGGCTGAGCGTCTTTAAGTCTGGATTACTTCAGACAATGCTGTCATAGTATCAGAGGGTGTCCTATGGTAGAAAACAACAGATTTCAACTCAACTCTCCTGCCCTTAGTAGACAGAAAAATCTGTAGCTACGTCTCTATATAAAACAGTATAAACAGAAATAACTATAGCTAGAATAAACAGTAAAATTCAAACTGGACCTTGGTTTTCTTGGTAAGATTGAGTTACTATCTACCCCACAGGATTGATGTGAGATTAAGCCAGATGACATGTAAAAACATCCAGCACCATGCTGGACCTTTAGTTCTAAGTATCTGTAAACAGTGATTATCTCCCCTTCTTGGTGTTTGCTACACTGTGGGGGATCTGATGGCTGACTCTGACATCGGTCCCAAATTATCAGTCTGTGCCAATTACAGTGCACCCATTCCCCTTGTCAAAGATCGGATGGATAATGGGCAGGTGTCCCATCCCAGACCGTCCAACATGAAGGAGAAGGCCTCCTAGGGCCTCTGGCAAAGGTTTTCTCTCCCTTCTAGGACAGAAGTGGCTCAGGCTTTTCTTCCTCTGGAAGGTGTGTCTGGACGTGACTCTCAGAACCTCTCTAATTACCATTTGGTGACTTTTGGAGGCTGAAGCCCTCGCTGTGGCTGGAAGGACAGATTTTTCAGGCCGAGTAATGGCCCCAGAGTTCATGTCCTGGCCCCTGGAACCTATGACTCTCTTACTTCACACAGAAAGGGGGGACTTGGAGATGTGACTGGGGTACAGGCCCCGAGATGAGATTATTTTGGATGATCTGCATGGGCCCGACATACAGAGGCCCTTGAAAGTGGAAGAGGGAGTGGAGACCCAGTGTCAGTGATGTGAGGAGGACTCCGCCAGCCATGGCTAGACTTGAAGGTGGAAGGCGCCACGGGCCACGCGTGCAGGCAGCCTCTAGACGCTGGCAAAGCAAGGAGATGGGCTCCTCTCTGGGGCTGTCAGAAGAAGCTTCAGCCTTACCGACACACTGATTTCAACCCAGCGAGGCCCAGCTCAGACTTCCGACCTCCAGCTCTGTAAGGTAACATGGTGATTGAAGCCAGTAAGTCTCTGGTCCCGTGTTACAGCAGAGACAGGAGACTAGTACAAAGGTGGAAGGAGCCTGGTTACCAAGTGACTTTGCGAACCTCTAATCAGCTGCCCCCTGGAGCTGCTCCTGAGTGAGCTCCTCATGTGAACTTCTCCTCACATGAGACAAGTTTCTACTTTTAAATCCAGCTGGAGTTGGACTTTCTGTTTTAGGCAGCCCAAGATGTCCTGACTGACACACACATGCTTCACAGAACACTGTGTAAGTATCAGGTCAACTCTTAAGTTTGCATTTGTTGAATTGTGAAAAAGTGCTGGAGAAAACCCCTCAGAGTGCACAGCTGAAGAAGCAGGGCTGTTTTCTGATTCATACTAAGTAATAACTTAGAACTCTTTTTTTAAAAATGAAAGACACAAAAGATGTTTGGAAGGATGGATGAATTATTTTAACACTGAGAGGGCCTGGAACTTCAGCAGGTGCACTTTCAAATTGCCAGATTCATTTCCTCCTGTGACCTCCGGGCATCCAAATTCTCGTTTCCGAAATAACATTTCAACAGACTCCAAGAACACGCCAAGAAGTGATTATTTTTACAAATCCAGATGACTTCCTCATTTAGGATAGCCCCGGCAGAGGTAGAAACGAAGGGAAACATGGACTCTTTTTCCACCTTTGCAGAGAGGGAACAGCCCCATCCCTGGCTCTAACCGAATACTGCTGACAACTCTGAAAGCCTTTATCATCCGGACAGCTGTTCAGTGGCCTTCGCAAACCCAGCTGGAGGCGCAGCCCAGTCTAAGATCAGAGAGGCCAAAGATCAAACGCTATTTCAGTTGGTTTCCCAGCCTTCCCCCACCACTTCTGGGTTTCAGATTAGTGTTTGCAGTTGCTGCCCCAAAGACCATCATAAGACCCACAACCCTCTGTGCTCGCTACATCTCCCACCCCCCAAGTACACATGTTTAGTCTTGCTACCTCCTCTTCCCCTTCACCATCGAACTGGTTTTCTAAAGCAGATAAATCTCATGTCCATGAGAAAACAATACTTCTTGTATCATGGCGCCCAGCCCTGCCTGTCTAGCCAGGGCCTTCTCTGAAGGTCGTTTGTTTAATACGCTTAACATCCTTGGTTGTGATGGTTCTTCCCAGGATTTGCCTGGTTGTCCGTTTCTTTGCTTGCACTTCATGGCGCTCAGCATCATCCCCCAGAGGTGGGTATTTCCTCCCACCCATCTGAACCTTTCAGACTACAGTGTGTTTTAAAGCACTGATTCCTTCTCCCAGGAAGCATTATGATCAAGGAACTAAGAACCAGTGTTTCGAAATAGAAACATTTATATTTAACTCTCTAGTTAAGCAGAGATTTTTTTTTTTCTTCTTCGTCTTCTGTATTTGGTATCTAAATTCCATTCAAGATTGAAGAGAATTTTTTCCCCCTCTTACCCCACCTTTCTGCAGCATCAGCTTTCTTCCCCACAAACACTCTTGTGTTTGAAAGAAGGGAAAACAGAGCTAATCGTTTCAGGTATTTCTCAGCACGACAAAGGCTCCACCAAGAAGCTCTCAGGTACAGGAATGTCTGGGTAAAAATGAATCAAAATACTTAGAATAAAACATCAAAGAAGATACAAGCTTGCATTATAGTTACTGCCGAGTAACTAGAATTTGAGTCACGTACCAGCTGGGTCACTATAATGATGAAATTGCCATTAGGGCACGTCTTATTGTTTGACCCCAATAGAACAATTCATGCTCCTTGTGTTCAGAGAGATTTCGGTAAGTGCTTCAATGTTTTAAAGGTAAATCATCAAGGTAGCTTAATTGGATTAAGAGAAAAGCATCCATCCAGATACAGCTTGAATTAAATCACATAAGAAGAAGCAAACTCTCAAACTCAAATCTTCTAAACGGTGAAACTTTAGTTTTTTAAGAATCCAGGGACAGTGTGTGTGTCTGTGAGTATGTCTATGTATTTGTATATTTAAATCATGCATTTGTTTGTTATGAAGTAATCAAAAGTTAGTGATCATTTGGGGGGAAAAACACAACACCTTGGGTATTTTTCCATTCTTCCTTAAATACTCATTTTTCATTGAAAGGAAAACTTTGAGATGGATTTGTTTATAGAATTATAAAATAATTTGGACATCTGTATTGTGGGAACTAAATTATAACTCTTGGAATAGGGATTTTAGTTACTTTTACCTGACATAAAGTATATAATATTTCAAGTTCTACAAGCCACTAGAAACCATGAACTCTAGTAGGGGCCAGATCTGTGTCAACGGCCCCATTTTATTTAGAGAAATTATGAAAACCATTGCACCCAAAGGGAATTTGTGCTTAGTTTGGAAGATTCCACCAAACATTAAAATGATGCCTTGTGTAAGTTCTCAAACTGGGACCGTCTGTCTCCATAGACAACACACTTAGTGGCCAAGTGTGAGATGAAAAGATGAGATGACATTGACTTTTGTGACCCTGTTTTTTTTCCCCCAACAAGAAGAATTTAAGCAGAATCAGCTCTAAGCTAAACTTTAAGAAGTTAATGGGATTACAGTGAGAATTAGACCTGGGAAAAGTGAATAAATCAGAAGATAAATGCTGAGAGAGATAGTATAAACAAAGGAGAGATTTCTAAACTCTAACTCACGCCAGGAGTCTTGAGGGATGAAGGTCACCATTGCTTTAAGATGGAGGGAGGAAGTGAAAGAGGCGGGCTGGCTGATTCATCCTTTTCTCCCCAGCGCTGAGCATAGGGCCGGGTACACAGCCTGTACTTCCAAACGTTTCTTCTGGTGTTGAAAGCAGAGAGAAGGGTCCTCTCCTAGAGGAAGGCCGCTAAGAGGCCTGTTTCAGGATGTCAGTTGGACTTCCTCCATTGGTTAAGAGCAGATACGTGCACAAAGTATGAGACCGCCAAGAAATAGAAGTGCTTCGTGAGAAGTGGTGCTGCACAAGCGTACAGGAGACGGTGATTGGAAGCTGATGAATGGGTCTCACCTCACCAGATCATCATGCTGGTCTTGGCAGGAGTGGCAAAATGTATTCAATTAAAAAAAAAAAAATTACTAGCTAAAGCGTGTAATGTTTACGAGCTAAAAGTTTTACTATCCATTTACTAGCTACAGCCTGCCTGTGAACTTTGGCAAAAATCAGAGGAGAATTTTAAGGAATGTCTAATGTTAAACCATTACTGTCTTTTGTTACTTTTGTGTGTCTGTAAAGTTTATCGAGTCATAATTTGCATACAGTTAATTTTGTTGTTTTGGGCGCAAAGGTTATCCTGGGTTTTGATAAACAGGTACAATCACGACACGAAGCAGGTCCATCGCCCCAGATACGCCCGTTTATGGTCAGCTCCTCCTTCCCTCCCAGCCTCTGGTCATCACTAGTGTGTTTTATGTCCTTATAGTGTTGCCTGGAATATAAATGGAGTCGTGCAGCATGTAGCTTCTGTTATCTGCCGCTTCCACAGACCATAAAGGCGTCTGAGCTTCATCCATTCTGTTGCTCATATCAGTAGTTTGTTATTTTTCACTGTTAAACATAAGTTCATTGTATCTCATTGTATTGTTGTACCACAGTTTCTTTTAAAAAAAATTTTTTTTTTGTAGTGTCCTTGATTTTCAAGAGTGTGTTTCAGGTGTGCAGCACAGTGATTCAGCCTTTCTCAGATTATTTTCGTTTATAGGTTATTATAAGATAATTGAAAAAAAAAAGATAACTGAGTATAGTTCCCTGTGCTAAACAATAGGTCCTTGTTGTTTTTACATAGTAGTGTGTATCTGTTAATCCCAAACTCCTGATTTATCCCTCTCCTCTCCTTTCCCCTTTGGTAACCATAACTTTTGTTTTCTATCTGTTTCTGTTTTGTAAATAACATTTAGAAAAATATATCATTTTTAAGGTTACACATATAAAGTGATATCATGTGGTATTTGTCTTACTCTGATTTACTTCACTAAGTATGATAATCTCTAGGTCTGTTCATGTTGCTGCAAAGAGCATTATTTTTGGTCTTTTTTATGGCTAAGTAGTATTTCATTGTATATTTGTATCATCTTCTTTATCCATTCATCTGTTGATGGGCTTTTAGGGTGCTTCTATGTCTTGGCTATTGTAAATAGTGCTGCTATGGACACAGGATTTATTTCTTCATTCGCCAGTTTAAAGGCTAGTGGGTTGGTTTGGCAGCTTTGAATCAAGCCACTGCAAATATTTGCGTTTAGGTTTTTCTGTGAATAACTGTTTCTGCTTCTCTTGGTTAAACACCCAGGAGTAGGATTTCTGGTTTTTACAGTAAGCATATGTTTAGTTTTCAAAGAAACTGACAAGTTGTTTTCCAAAATGACTGAATTTGCATTTCCGCTCACAGTGTATGAGAATTTCCGTTGCACCAAATTCTTGCCAGCACTTGGTATTGTCACTTTATAAAAAAATTTTAATCATTTTTAATCTCTCTTTAAAGGTTGGTTTTGGTTTTGTTAATACTTTTTATAATGTAAAGTGCTTACTCTTACCCTTCAAAGGCAAAATCTGTCTTTCTCTAAAGAGTGAAAATTTTCTATTAAGGTCATTTAAAACAGTCATTTTTCATGACCGTCTTTATGGTGTTTGTGGTCTACAGAGTCACTGTGAACACTGAATGGTAGTTACGGAACCATTGCTCCTGTGGGAAATACCAGGTAAGGTTCCCAGGAGACTCTGGTCTTGACATTTGTGTCAGCTGATCAGTGTGTAATCTTAAGTGTGTTTCATTTAATATGTTTCGCAGATTCGTTAACACTGAACTCACAGTCAACAGCTCAAACAAAGCCGATCTAATGCATTTTCTCCATAAGGCACATCACAGCCCACGCTTGGCAGCCATTCCAAACAAGCAAAATCACCTACAGAAAGTGCAAAAATGTGGAGAAGGGGGCCATAGGGAGACCAGGGTGCGCTTGTTGGAGGCATGACAGCTGAAACAAGAAGGCAAACTGTCATCTTGCCTCATCTCACCTGGGGACATGTACCTCTCCTGATTCAGATGTTTTATTCTGTGGATGCCCAGGAATGACTGGCGATGTGCTCTGAACATTGTTTTTGGCAGGGTTACAAGTAAATTTTAGCAAGTGGGCAGATTTACCTATATTTTTCTATCAGGCTTCGCTGATAGTTCACTTGGCAAAGAGTCCACCTGCAAGACAGGAAACCCTGGTTGGATTCTTGGGTCGGGAAGATCCCCTGGAGAAGGGAAAGTCTACCCACTACAGTATTCTTGGGCTTCCCCTGTGGCTTAGCTGGTAAAGAACCCACCTGCAATGCGGGAGACCTGGGTTTGATCCTTGGGTTGGGAAGATCCCCTGGAGAAGGGAAAGGCTACCCACTCTGGTTTTTGGCCTGGAGAATTCCATGGACTGTGTAGTCCATGAGGTTGCAAAGAGTCGGACACTACTGAGCAACTACTCTAAAAAGTGCTGAAACTTAGTTTAACGATTTGTAGTGATTTGGTTCTATGCCAAACACAATTAAATACTGCTTTAATAATTAACTCACCAAACCAGGAACAGGCAGCATGAAGATTGCTTTAAAAACACCTCAAGACCTTCCTAGGATTTCTACCCCCATCGTGAAGACATATTCCTGATTTATGTTAGGTTCTGTACACTGTTCAGACATACTAAGCACCCACTTCATTCCTGAAAAGTAATATAAACTGTTCAACTCTGAATTTTATCATAGGAATAGCTATAGGGTATGTGTTTAAATTCACAGAGACAGGTTAATGCGCTTACCAAACCCCCATTGCCTAAAAGTAATTATAAGTTTTCTAGATTGACTGCCAATATGATATAGGTCCCAAAGAAATCAGCCCCCTCTTTACTGAGACAGAACAATAAATTGGTTTTCCTGAATACAGTGGGTAAAGAATCCGAGTTCCTGACCTTGAATATTTCACTGGTTGTGTTCTGTGCAGTAGGGAACAATCAGGATGACATTTGCTGAAATGTTTGAGATTTATAACATAATAGCTTGAGCATATGTGCCAAAAAATAAAAATCTTAAAGCCCATCCAATCAAGATTAATTACCTATTAAAATGCTAACAAATAGTACGGTACAGGTGGGGTAATAAGCTGTCTCTCTTCATATATTGTTACAAAACAAACTATTTGGCGGTGACATGAGACAGCATGCATCTTCTATCTCACTCTCAGTGGGAAAACGGGGGGGAAATGGCTATTCGGTCATTCTCGGTGTGGATTTTGGCATTTCGTTAGGAAGTGCTATCACAAACCTTCTCACTGAAAAGCACATACAGCACTCTGGAAACTGCTAAATTTCCTGGCTTTGTACTCCTGCCAAAAAGCTGTTGCTCCTTCCCGTCATTAGCTACTACATATTTATTCCTCTCTATCTTTACGGAGAGTAAACCCATGCGGCACTCCCATGAAAAGGAAAACAGGAATGTGCTTCTTCCCTCTCACTCGCTCTGCAGAAATTAATCCCATGGGCTAAATGTCTTCTTTATATTCAGCTTGAATTTAATAGTTTCAGTGGTGGACCAAGTGGTAATAGCCTAAACAGTACAGTCGTGATGTGGTTTCTTGCCTGAGATGGTTTTCAAAATTGGTGGGGAAATTGCTGATGGAACTGTGTCAGTGACCTTCTATTAGGAATAATGGTGTTGCTAAGCTGGCTCGCAATGAATAGTCAGTCAGCAAATATTCTGTAAGGATCCGTGACATGCCAGGCATGCTTCTAGGCTTCAGCAAGACTCTGGTGAACAAGATAGTCCCTACCAGTGTAATGTCCTGTGCAGCTTGTCTTGGGTTAAAATGTCTGTTATTGGAAGGTGATGGAAAACAAGCGCAGGACACAGTGATCGAAATATTAAGGTACCCAAAATGTCATCATGGTTTGAAAAGTATTAATAGTAGGTGGGAAGATGTTACAGCTTTTACTTTTTTGATGTGGATCCATTCTTTTTAAATGTATTTATGTTTAATGGAAGGATAACTGCTTTACAATATCGGTTTGGTTTCTGCCATGCCTCATTCATGAATTAACCATAGGTGTACATATGTCCCCTCCCTCTTGAAGCTCCCTCCCACCTCCATTGTTAAAGTCTTTACTTGATTTGTTACAATATTGTTTTCTATTTTATGTTTTGGTGTTTTGACCACGAGGCACGTGGTGTGGGATCTTGGCTCCCTGACCAGGCCTCGAACCCTCACCTCCTGCATTGGAAGGTGAAGTCTTAACCACTGGACAGCAAGGGAAGTCCCTACAGGTTTTAAAAAGTGCAAAATAATTGGAAAAGTTAATAACTCAAAGCTCATCAGAAGGTCACTCGGGTATGAATTTTCTTAAAGGAGCAAATATGCCTTGCCTGTTTGTGTGCTACTCGACAGTGTTTCTTTAAAGAAGAGGAGACATTTGACCCTCCACCCCATCCACGAAGAATCCCAGTGCTGTCCTTTTTCTGAGACCCTCACTAGGGAGGGTGTAACAAGCTATACTTCTTCATTTGTTTCTGCAGAACAGACTCTTTAGCAGTGACATGAAGTATCGTGTCTCTCCTTTCTCACTCACAGTGGGAAAAGGAGAGAGGAAAAAAAAACTTCCTTGATCATTTTCTCTTTGTGGACTTTGGCATCTCGTTGGAAAGTGCCAGTAGGTATTCAGTTGTTATGTTGCTTTGGAAAGCCATAGCCGCCTTCCAAGTCACAAAGCAAACCCCGGTCCCTCCTGGTTCTCCAAGCCCAGGTCAGAAAGGTGGGAGACTTGTATTTTCCCAGGCAGGGAGTTCTTGAATAATACACTTGCAACCTGCGTAGCATCCTCGTGTGCTCCGTGGTCAGCTTCTCTGCCCTAAGAGCCACACATCAATCTGATGCTGATGGTCAGCAGAGCAGCAAAGAGCCAATGTTTTTGTGAAGCCACAGCAGAATGACTTGCTTCCAGCTGGTGATCAATCTGTGCTGGCCGGCAATGTGTTTGCCTCTACAAATGAGCTGGACCCCTCTGCCACATAGCTCTGCCAACTTTTGAAAGAAAGAGTCTGTTTCCATTCTCTCTGGAGGGGGAAAGACAAAAAGTCTGTTTCTCTTGACACAACCAGCTATTGAAAACTCCATGCAGATGTCCACAGCCAGTATCCTAAGGAAATCGTTTTGCGAGGTCAGGAAGTTGCCCTAAAAAGAATATGGATGGGTTCACACACCCCAATGCAAGAAGTATCTTTGTTTTCCTTTTGTCAAGATGATGTGCGCATGGTACCTGTCACACCATCTCTGGAGAATTCTCACTTCAGTATTTAGATCCTAGGGTTTATGATTTTAATTAACTTCCCCAGGCTCCAGGTGAAGACAGCATTGTGCTAATACTATGAAAATTGCTACAAAACTTTTAACTGAGGTTTTTTATTATTACTAATTAAAGTGGACTGACTGGGTCTAGGCTGGAAATAATTGCATGGAATCTGTGCTAATCGAAACACACAGTGTGTGTTAGTAGTTGTGAACTTTTGAAACCTTCAAGTTCAAAGAGTCAGACACGACTGAGCACCCACACACACATTCTTCGAGTTCACTGTATAGTGATTCAGAAAAGCCGTATATCATTTGGGGAGGGAGTTAGTAACGCACACGTGAGTGTGCGTGCTGAGTCACTTCAGTCGTGTCCGACTCTTTGGGACCCTGTGGACTGTAGCCTGTCAAGCTCCTCTGTCCGTGGGATTCTACAGGCATGGAGTGGGTTGCCACGCCCTCCAGGGGATCTTCCTGACCCAGGGATCAAACCCACATCTCTTACGTCTTCTGCACACTGTTGTTCTTTCTTGACTGTGATCATGTTAGCCCACTGCATTAACAGATCCTTTGGTCATTAGTGCAAAAGTATAAAGAAGGAATGGGATTTGTGCATGCGTACAGGGTAGGTGGGGTGGCTCATCTCTCAATAGAGAGCAGGGCTCTCCAGACCCCTGGAGAAGCTCGTGAAAATAAGGTAGATGGCGGACTTACCAGGTGGTCCAGTGGTTAAGATTCTGCACTTCCAATACAGGGGGCCCTGATTCGACCCCTGGTTGGGGAACTAAGATTTCACATGCCACATGGCACAGCCAAAAAGAGAAAAAGAAGAAGTAGATGGGATAAAAGGAAGGGAACTCTGGCAAGAGTGGAGATCACTTTGGCTTCAAATTGATGCTCAGCTGGGCCATTCTCCTTGAGGCATTGCAGGGATTTCCAGTTTAGTTAGCAGTTGTCCTAGGTGCACTTAGTGATGCCTTCCAGTAGCACGTTCCACGTGAAACTGAAGCAGACGGTACCACATTGCTGTATTTCACGTTCCTTTCAGGTAGAGACTGTGTGTGACCATCTTTGTGCTTTCTGCATACCCTCAAGTAGGTGCCCACTAAGATACTTGATGAATGAGCGAATCAATCTATAGTTCTGTTTTGGCGAAGAGTAAAGAATCCAAGACCCTATAGCTGCTTTCAGTAGTTGATTTAACTATTTGAATGTGAATATTCCCAGCTCATAAGAAGAATCTTGTGGAGCAACTCAGGTTGGGAAGCCACTAGATTGTGAAGGTAACTGAACTCTCTCCTTCCAGGGGTCCCTTCTCTCTGTCTCTTTCTTAGTGAGGTTTTCCACAGTTCTGGACATGGGCTAGTTTTTGTCACCAGCATATGTAACCTCCAGCTTTCCCTTACCCATTCTGACCAAGGTTTGAAAACTCTCATGTGGAGTGGAACTTAATAACAGAACACCTTTTATTTACTATGTGTTTTTTTATTTTTCACAAACACTTGGGGACACCTTAGAATTTTTCTTTCATGGTACTGTATGGCAGTACATCCCATCTCCAGATCTCCCTCTCAGCCCATCAGGAAGGAATATTGGCAGTGTTTTCCTGATAAAATTACAGAATTTATGTGGAAGAAAGTACAGTAGTGATAGGAACCATCAACTATTTATTATAGCATGGAGAGGATACAATCATTGAAGGTAAAAGCACATCCTGCAGAACGATAAAAAGCTTTTATCCTCCCTGTTGTATATTGCTAAGTTAAAATATCGTGTTAAGCATTGGCCTGCCTTAAAATGAATACCGTATTAGACTCGAAAGAACCGTCTTGCTCTACTTTGTATTGTTGAAAAGTCATTCATTGTGTTGATTGTTATGCATGTCACATTAAGGAATTGAAATGCATTATCTCGAGTTGCAGAATTGGCAAATGATGTCTTGCAAAGCATCAGGGCACAGAGCAAGAGTTCAGCAAATTAAGGCCCACTGCCTGTTTTTGTGCAGTACACAAGCTAAGAATATAGTGATAAGTGAAAATGTTCGTTGCTCAGTCGTGTCCGACTCTTTGCAACCCCATGGACCATAGCCTGCCAGGCTCCTCTGTCCATGAAATTCTCCAGACAAGAATACTGGAGTGGGTTGCCATTCCCTTTTCCAGAGGATCTTCCTGACCCAGGGATCAAACCAGTCTCCTGCATTGCGGGAGGATTCTTTATCGTCTGTGCCACCAGGGAAGCCCCTTAACAGTGTAGGTTTTTATATTATTTAATGTTTTCAAATGATCATAAAGACCCAAAAGTAGGATGCTATTTCATGATGTGAACATTATATGAGATTCAACGTCTATAAAGTCTTTTTTATTTTGAATATAGCTTTGCTTGTTTGTGGTTGCTTTTGTGCTGTTAACAGCAGAATTGAGTGGTTCCGACAGAGACGTGTAGAGCCTGCAGAGCCTAAATTATTTACCATCTGCCCCATTCAGATAATGTTGACCAACCCCTGGGCTAAGGCAGCGGGTCCTCAACCTGAACATGCATGTGAATTACTTAGGAATTCTGTTAAAATTCAGATTCCCAGTCTGGGGGTCTGGGGTGGGGCCTGAGAAACTGCATCTCTGACAAGCTTCCAGAGATGCCAAAACTACCAGTTCCTGGATCACACTTTGATGTGCAAGGGTCCAGGTATTTAAGGGTGGAAGAAGTGAATTGTAAAGGAGGCACTGTCAACTTTTAAAAATAGAATCAGACTTGTTTTTAGTCTACTCCAGATTCCAGAGGCAGGACCCGAGGGCATCAGCTGTGGTTTATACGTCAGGAAGCACTTTCTGATGACTTAAGGGAATCAGAATCACTGCAGTGATTGCAGGTGAAAAGAAAGCTGGGACATTAGAGAGAAAATTCCTAGGCTGGGCAAGTGGCCGGACTTTCCCCAAAGTGGTAACTCGGAGCTCTTCTAGCTGAGTTTCTTTGATTGACAACGAAAAGGTTTAGAGAGAATATGAAATCAGGAAGCCGGAACTGATTTCTCCTCAGTACAAGGCCAAAGTCTAACAGGCATGGCATTAATTGGCTTAATCTTTCTTAAGGGGTACAAGAGCTACTTTACCTGTGTAACAGGTGTAACCAACTGTTGAGGTCTCATGTAAACTCATGGAGAGTAGTTGTTGAGCTGTGATTTTTATAACTTGTACTTAATATTTACAAGCTAGCCCTGATGTGCGCTGAAAAGGCTGAGTTGTCAGACTCATACAGTTTTATTTGTTCGCTAATGAAGCAATTAAAGGGTAATCCCCTCCCTCTTACTCTCCCCGCGGGGCCCCTTTCTCCCCACACCCCTTCCTTGCAATCTTGAATACCTTATGCATGAATCCAGGCTTGCAATTGAATCTCCCAGCTGCAAGTCATTTGAGGCCCTGACGAGTGAATCCTCTTGTTAATGGCTCCTCTAAAGAAGTACTTTAAAAAAAAAAAAAAATTAAGGAAAGAAACTAGCCATTTTGAGCCAGCCGATCAATGTTGGCGTCTGTAGCGCATTTAGACCGATGAGTGAGTCATGGAGTCCTTAAGCAACCTGAGATGTAGCTATTGAGGAATACCTTCAAAACCATAAAACTCATTAGGTTAATAATACAGCTATCTGCACAAAATTCAGTGCAGGGCCGTCGTAGTGGCCTCATTGTATTCTTCAACCTTGAACACTTTTCACGGGCCTTTACAGACATGATTTATGCTGCCTAATACCCCGGGGAGGTTAAGTATTTTCATATTTATTGCAGAGGAGCGTTCTGTGTTTGCTCGCCTGTCCTAAAATCGGTTTGGCTGGAAGAGGACCCAAGAATTCTGACCTCAGCTCTATATCCAAACCAGGAGTCAGCCCTTGAAAAATGTGAATCAATATCTTGCCCAGAGAGTGCGTTTCATTTCTGCTAACCTGGGGGAGGAACAGCTGGTGGGGGGAGGCAGCGTCCATACAATGCTGGCTTTTTCTTTCGCAAATCCACCCGTATATACCCTCACGTCCCAGAGCTTGACCACGGTGCCACAGGCCAAACATCTTTCAGCCCTCAGACTTTTCAGACAGCTCTTCATCATCCACCGTATTGTGTACATCGCCGTCATAATTGTTATCCTGACAATTAAAACCTGCGTAGCACAGACGGTCTAGATTGTGTCCTAAGCAAGTTGATGCTCTTACCCTTAACAGATGTGTGTGTGTGTGTGTGTGTGTGTGTGTGTGTGGATGTTTTTCAAAATCATAATCATTTTCAGTGCTGACTCCCTCTTCTTGTTACACACATGTGTACCAGGTCTCTTTCCACTTTTACAACCAAACAGTTTTCTTGGCCTTATCTTCCATTCTTGTTCACTTTTCCTTGGGTTTATTGTGGCGATCTCTTTTTTTGGCAAGTCAGAGGCAGATACGTTTTAAGAGACACATTTTGGGACCCATGCATGTCGTTCTATGCAGTTAACTGGATGGATGATAATCCCACTTGGCTCTGGTGTTCTCCTAGGACCAGTGGCTCAGTTCCCACAGTTAATTCCTAATGAGTTCCATTGCTGCAGAATCTCTATTTTTCCTCCACTCCGTGTACCACTGCCTCATAAATCTTTTAAAGATACTATTTTTTGTTGCATGACTTCAGTACTCAGAAAACTTCATTTTCTTACTGTCTGATGGATGACATTAAAATTGCTTAGGTCAGGATTTAAGGCCCCTTTTAATCCAAGCCTAATTTTCTTCAACTGTGTGTAAGTTTCTTCTGTTTCCATAAGTGTGTTTTACATACCTGTTGGTGTTCTTGGGTGCTCTTTAGGCAGTGCGTAGGAAGCATTATGTTCTTAATCAACTTGGGGAGACAGTGTGTTCTCACAATGCCAGTAAATAAGGATAGGAGGGAGCGTATAATTAAGAACATACTTATTCTTTTTTTTTTTCTTTGTATGGAAAGTTTTAATAAATTGTGAGCCATTGACCATTACAGACCTTAAACCTTAATATTTCTTCTTTCCTGTGTGAAACCAGATAATTAAACCAGTCTATCTCAAGTATGACANTTTTATTTATTTGGCTGTGTCAGGTCTTAGTTGTGGGCACGTGGGATCTTTGATTGTGCACGCGGGCTTAGTTGCTCTGCAGCATGTGGGAGCTTAGTTCCCTGACCAGGGATCGAACCCAAGTCTCCTGCATTGCAGGGCAGATTCTTAACCACTGGACCACCAGGGAGGTCCCAGAACATACTTCTTCTTGAAGGTGACCATCGCTCGAGTCCTGGCCTCTTCAGTGCCCTGTCTTTGGTTCTCTTACTCTGCATGCTCTCGTTGAGCTCTTCTCTATTCTGATTGGTTAAATCTATACCCTCATCCACTCTTGTACCTTCTGCCTTGCAAAGGCACCAAGCTTGTTTCAGTCTCTCTTTCCCTGCAATCCTAGACCCACATTTCCAACTTCACCCAGAGTCTTCACCAAAGAAGGTGCCTCTGATGCAGTATGTCGGCAGTACAGTCCATCTTCCTCCCCCACAAACCTCTTCCACTCCTTCCATTCTGTCTTGGTTATTGGTGTCACCATCCAGCCTATCTTCGGGGCTAGATATCTGCAGCCAGTCACTAAATTCAGTCAGTTTCTTCTCTGAAACTGGCCCTAATACCTTTCCTTCCCACCTCTACCATCTCTGCTTTCCTCTGAGGCTCATCTTCTCCCTTTTGAGAAGACAAGGGCAGCCGGCAGGTTTTCCTGCCCCCGAGTCTTTCTGTGTTCCAGTCCACCTTCCTCCTGCTGCCGAATTAGCTTCTTAAAAGCAAATGTAAGCGTATTATTTTCCTGCTAGAAAATCTCTAGTGGCTCCTCGTCACATTTAGGATAAAATAGCCACTTTGAGAGGCTTGCAAACTACAGCCCATGCCATGCCCCGGGCATGGACGCCCGCAGTGACGGCGGCAGCCCACTTCACGCCTCTGCCTTCTCACACGTTGTTCCCTCTGCCCAGGGTGTGGTGCCTGCCTTTCTTATCTCAAGGACACGGTCCTGGTACAGACGTCATCTTCTTCATAAAATTCGGCCCCATTGGCAGTGTTCTTTGGGCCCCGGCAATGACTCCCTGTACTGACTAAAATATTCACCGTTTTGGATTTTCCCTTATTTTATTTGTATTTTATTTTTAAAATATCCATCCATCCATTCATTCAGCCAGCTAGCTGTGCCAGGTCTTACTTGCGGCACGCAGTCGTCAGTCCTTATTGTAGTATGCCAGATCTTTTAGCTGCAGCATCTCTAAATGCAGCATATGGTATCTAGTTCCCTGACCAGGGATGGAACCGGGGTCTGCATCCAGAGTGCAGAGTCTCAGCCGCTTGACCACCATGGAACCCCCAGGTATTCACTGTCTTGGGTTTTCCCCTTCATTTGCAGAGATGAAGCCTCGGGTTAAATGATTTGGTTGAGACTGTGTAGCTAACACTGGTTATACCGCTTCATCCCCACCAGGCTTATACAGCAATTCCAGCTGCCTCACATGCTTGCCAACACTCAGTATCTGCAGTTGTAGCCATTCTGGTGGGTGTCTGGTGGTACCTCATTGTGGCTTTCATTTGCATTTCCCCCCTAACACAAAAGATGTTGGGCATCTTTTGTGTGTGTGTGTGTGTGTGTGTGTGTGTTTTGGCTATTCGCATATCTTATGTGAAGTGGCTGTCAAGCTTTTTGTTGTTTGCAGTTGAATTGTTTGCCGCCTTATTGAGTTGGGTATTCTAAATGTCTATTTGAGTATTCTAAATAAGTCTTTCATAAGGTTAAAAGCAAAAAACAAAAAAACAAAAAAAAAAACAACCCTCAAAACTGTGTAGCTAATATGCAAAGGAGTCATGCCTTGAACCCAGATTGGTCCTGAGTCCAAGCTTATGCCTTGTTTTCTAGTGTCAAAATAGTGTCAAGAAAAAAACCTCACACGTTCTGAGACCCCCCACGAGGATAGTGGCTCTGTGATTATAAAGCCCTGGGAGCTTGCGAAGGAAGCCCGTGGTTTTGTAAAGGACTAGCACTCTCTCTCTTTTTTTTTTTCACAAGTGGTTTCCCTGACTGCATCCATATCTGTGTGGCCCGAATATTGTTTGACTCCCAAAGTAAAATTGTTGATCCAGAGTGAACCAGTTCCATGTTTCTCCTCCTCCCTCTCAAGAGTATTCCAGGGAGGCAAATGTTTAAAACCGCACCTGAGCTATAAACAATTTATTCTGAAGGTAACAGTGTTAGTATTGCAGTATGTAAACTTTTAGCTAATAAAAATCAAAGTAGTCTCATTTGGAAAGTACACAGAAGGTTAGAGGGAAAGCTTGTAAATGTTTTCAAAGACTCTGTATTTAATTCTATCACCAGCTAGCAAAATAAATAGTCCAGCTGCTCACTCTGAATCGGACACGTGTTGGAAATGAAATGTTAATAGTTTAAATGCATCGGTCATTAGAAATCAAAAGGAACACGAAGTACACTTTCTAGTTTATGAGAAACAAGGTGAAAGTTCCCAAAACACATTTGTGGCAACTGGGTTTAAAATTGCTTCCTCATTTTGTATTTTAGTGGCTAATACTTACCATGGTTTGGGTGTCACTGGGGGGGCATTACCCCCTCATCCTGTCTCCACCATTTTGATGCAAAGGTTTGGAAATAAATGGAGAATGGAAATCAGGAGATGTTAAATTCCAGTTTTACTCATGTCTGAGCTGTTTGCCGTAGGTTGCAAGCTGCGTGCCAGACTCTTCTGAGGAACGGAAGGTTACTCTCAATAATGTGCTCAGATTGACCTGAAATATTTAGCCAACACATCTGCTTGCAAGCTCTGGCCTTGTGTGAGAAGGTTATACTGGAATTAATTACCCCCGTTCAGTACTCTGACATGTTTTCTCTACATCTTGTTTCACCATCATGAAACTTATAAAAATCAATTGGAACTTCTTTATTTTTCCTTGAACTTAAAAAATTTTTGGTGAAAAAAGTGATCTAAAGCAATGTTTCCTTGCTTGCAGCAGATGTTCAAGAAAAGCATTAAAATTTGAGTTCTGTTTCTTCAAAGCTTTGTTTTTAACTTAAAATTAGGATGGGGTTGTATGCCTCTCATGCATTATAGCCGTGGCACCTTTAAAATGTCTGATGTTATTGTTAGAAAACCAGGAGAGTGAGTCGAGGGGCAGGCTGTGTGCTGAGGTGCTCTCAGCCTTACAGAACTCTTGGGGAAACTCGATGTTAGCTTAGGAACTTTCCAGCTACAGAGTGGGGAAGGCAGGGAGGATGCTGGGAAATTCCTGCAGCACTCCTGGCTCTAACACTGTGGTGGTCATCCCAGCATGTTTACCATTAGTATTGCTGTTCACCTGTTCACTCTTAACTTGGCCTTAACAGTTTTCTCAGTGAAATTGAGAGGAAAGCTGCCTTCAAGGTGTTGCATAGAGTTTCTGTTTGAGGTGATGAAAAAGTTTTAGAAGAAGATAGTGGTGAAAGTTTTCTCACATTGTGAAATATAATATTGCCACCAGATTGTACCCCTAAAAATGGTTAAACGTGGCAAATTTTATGTTATCCATGTTTTGCCGGTTTAAGACAATGAACAGTGGGACATACCAAAACCCACTGAATTGTACCCTTTGAAAAGATGAATTTACAGTTTATAAATTATATCTCAGTGCGGCTGCTAAAAAAACAAAAACCTGTGTATCAAGAGTGGAATGTTTTGGTGAACTGAATATTTGAGGTAAATAAGGACTGGTACATTGAAACTCACAAGTAAGAAGTAATTCCGTGGGATGTAAGAGTGTGAACGTGAGGGGTTCCCCGGCAGTCCAGTGGTTAAGACTCCACACTTCTGCTGCAGGGCACATAGGTTCAACCCCTTGTTGGGGAACTGAGATCCCGCAACCTCTTGGCACAGCCGAAAAAAAAAAAGAATATGAACTTGAAAAACACTTTTGTGCCTCAATGGGTTGTATATCCTTTTAGTTATCTAAATTATGTATCTTTAGAAATATGTTCTTTAGAAATATGATACTTTACTGTCAACAGAGCATCAAGTTAGAACTGTGATGTCCAGTGCAGTGGCCACTGGCCACACGTGGCCACTGAGCACTTTGTCTGTGACTAGTCTTAACTGAGATGTGCTATATGAGCAAAAATAACACTGAATTTTGAAGCTTGGATACGAAGAAAAGAAGGCACAGTATCTTGTGAATAGTTTTTACACTGATTACATTGAAATTACAATTGTTTTTTACATACTAGGCTATGTAAAATGTACTATTAAGTATATTTCTATTTCTTTTTACTTTTTTAATGTGGCTGCCTTTTTTTTCTTTTTTTAATGTGAATTGCCTTTGGGGCTTATGTTATATTTTGATGGGACGGGCTGGTCTGGAAATCAGGCCCATCTACCCAGGGATTCACATACTTTGAGATGAAGACTGACTTCTGATGACCAAGTAGAAGGCAGAAACATTCCCTGAATTGGCAAGGATGTGGAAGGAATTTACCTCCCAAAGAATGGCTTCCCCTTCTTCTCCTACGCAGAGGGTTCCAGAAATGGCCAGCCTAAGAAAGGTCCTTCCCCAACCAGGAGGAGCGCTCCGGGGATCAGTGCATCCCTGGCCCTAGGAGTACAGCTGCTCTGCTCCAGCACATGGATCCATAACAGAGGTTTGCTTAGTTGAAGAGGGGAGGGGTGAGGTCAGTCCACCTTGGAGGACGGATTGGTTCAGAGGCAGGTTTTCTTTGGCCAGAGGAGCAGGAATTGCAGGAGTAGAATCATAGCCTTCAACAAGAAGGTTTAGAGCCCTCACAGGCTGCGGGCGCCTCTTGAGTCAATTTTCAGAAAATAATGAGAACCTGCACTCAGGACCCCCTCCCTCAGGAAGGGCACCTCCCGAGCCTTGAAGGACTCTGAGCTCCTGGCAGAGGTACCCCCTGGCTCCAGCCTTCACTGTGTCCTCAAGCCAGCCTCACCACTCTGTTGTCCTGCATGGGTTCAACATCCCCGAGGCAGCCGCAGCCGTGGCTGAGCTCCTCCCATGGGCTGGCCAGCTCATCTCTCCAGGCGTTCATTCTCCTTCTTGGTTGTGCTCTGGTTACAAAGTGACATAGGTTTCAGAGGGTCTGCCCCAGTGGTGTTTCCCACCATCTATCCTGTTGTTGTTATTATTTTTTAATTTTCCATTTCTTATCCAACATTTTTTATTTCTCAGATTTCTACATATGGTGTTTGTTTTCCTTGCCAAAGAGCTTACGAGTAAATATTTATTTGGTTGTGCTGGGTGTTAGTTGCATCCTGCAGGGTCTTTTGTGGCAGCACATGGACTCTCTAGCTGTGGCACACGGGCTCAGTAGTTGTAGCGTGCAGACCCAGTTGTTCCGAGGCATGCAGGATCTTAGTTCCCTGACTGGGGATTGAACCCAAGTCGCCTGCATTGCACTGGACCACTGGGGAAGCACTGGACCACCAGGGAAGTCCCACCCCTGTCATTTTTAGAGGGTGATTTTGCAGGATGTGAGATTTTTCAGGAACGTGCCTATCACATTATAGCAGAAATACCCATATGAACTTTGTCTTGCTTCTTTGGTGGGCGAGTCTTATACCAGGTGACCACCGCTGCCACACTGGGATTTGTTTGTTTGTTCCTGGCATCTCACATAGACTCAGGTCAAGACCATTGTACCTGGCGATCAAATATGGTGGGATTAGTACTGTTCCTCTTGAGATGTGGTGAATGTAAGCCTGTGGGCTGCCTGGGAACAGGTCTGCCTTAGCTGCATTATCTCTGTGGGCGTCCTTGACTTCTGTGCAACCAATCTGCTAATATACTTTGGGAATTCATTCTCTCTGCAAGTTGATGAATGCCTGCAAGCCTCTAGAAAATGACCCTCACCTTCCACCACCAGTGAGAAAGGAGAAAATGATATTGGAACTTAGGGAAGCTGAAGGGAGTTGTGAACATCATAGACATTAGAAGGCAATTAGTGATAAAATAGGAATTTCAGACTACCTTCCTAGCTCCTCACATCAAGACATCACTTACATTGAATTATTTTGTTTTCTCAGGTCGCAACTTCTGAAAATCTTCAGAGAATAGATATCTTCCTCCCCAGTTTTTTACTAGCATAGGAGAAATCTTTTGGAATGTCAAAATTCAGAATATGGGGCGCTTCTGGCATTTTATTAACTGAAATGACAGCTTGTCTGCATTCTGCTCAGGGTGGATTTCAGTGGCTGCCTGATCCTACTTGAGAATGGTAACAAGTATTACAGGATGAAGCCTGAGACCTTGAAGCTGTATTTCAGGGGTATGTGTGTGCACACACATGCACTTTGTGTGTGTGTGTGTGTGCATGCGCGTGCATGTGCCTGCTAGTCCCTTCTCCAGGGGATGTTCCCAACCCAAGGATCAAACTCAGGTCTCCCATATTCCAAGCAGATTCTTTACCAGCTGAGCCACAAGGAAAGCGACGAGGGAGGGACAGAGATTGAGACTGACTTGTCCAGAGATGTGCAGGAGAAGGCGATGGCACCCCACTCCAGTGCTCTTGCCTGGAAAATCCCATGGATGGAGGAGCCTGGTAGGCTGCAGTCCATGGGGTTGCTAAGAGTTGGGCACGACTGAGCGACTTCACTTTCGCTTTTCACTTTCATGGATTGGAGAAGGAAATGGCAACCCACTCCAGTATTCTTGCCTGGAGAATCCCAGGGACAGGTAGGCCTAGTGGGCTGCCGTCTGTGGGGTCGCACAGAGTTGGACACGACTGAAGTGACTTAGCAGCAGCAGCAGCAGCAGAGATGTGCAGGCCCTTGGGGGTGTGTATGAGCCTTCCTGCAGGGGCTGACCTCCATCACCAGGTGATGCTGGGGATCTGGGCTGATAGCATCAGCACACCATCTCAGGGAGGCTTCCGGGCTTAGTAGAGCTCGCGATGCTGTACCATTTACCTGTCACTTAACAAGAGGGAACAATGATATCCTGCACTGCAATTATTTTTGCAAGTATTACTGAAGGTAACAGCTTAATAAATTTAAAAGTTTGATCATAATAGATGGTAATGACGTTTTGAAAAATGGTTTACTTTTCGCTGTGAAAACCTTTAGGTGGTAATGTTTAGCTGGCAGCTATTATCATTATTAAATGCAGTTATTAAGTGTAGAGTCCCCTCCCCTCCCCGCCCCATTTCAGGTGCACATCTTTGTTTTCATGACAGGTGGAGGAATCATGGCATTTATCATACAGATATTAATAGNCATAATAGATGGTAATGACGTTTTGAAAAATGGTTTACTTTTCGCTGTGAAAACCTTTAGGTGGTAATGTTTAGCTGGCAGCTATTATCATTATTAAATGCAGTTATTAAGTGTAGAGTCCCCTCCCCTCCCCGCCCCATTTCAGGTGCACATCTTTGTTTTCATGACAGGTGGAGGAATCATGGCATTTATCATACAGATATTAATAGTGTTCATAATTTAAAAATACAGTGGATCTATGAAATATGGTTAATTAGGCTATTGAAAAGAAAGAACCCAGATGGGGGAGTGTGTGATAAATTAAGTTTGGAGATTTTGTAAAAGGTTGAATGCCAACTCCCTAAGAGATACTGTCTTCCTCTGCACAACTTGGGATGATAGAGCATTTCAGACAGAAAGCTGGTTGATTAGAAAGAACATATTGACAAGAGGCCAGATTCGCTCATTACTTATACATGGGATTTGAAAAATAGACTTTCTCTTAGTCTAGTTCTCAGAGTTCCTTAGAAACGATGGCCTCCATCCCACCCCGTAGAAATCCGGCTCGTCTGTCAGTATCAAGCCCAGATGCTGCCTCATCCATGGATCCCTTCCTGCGCTTTCCACTGTGAGATGGTCTTCTACACCCAGTGGCACTTTGTCCCTCTCTCCTGTCCTAGAGTATGCTTTGTGTTGGGTCATTTACAGTTGTTTCTGAATTTGTTTCTCTGCTGACTCTCCTCACCTTCTTAAGGGAAGAGGACTATCACATCTTTGTATCTTTAGAAAGAGATACAAAGTGCCTTGTGCAGACTCAGCAGATAGAAAGATACTGTTATCCCGTTGGAGTTGGTTCCTGATTTTATTTGTAACTTTGTAGAAGATACACCACAAGTATCTGTGGAGCCCTAGTGAGCTGTCCAGAATGCTTCTGTGAGCAAGCTGGTACTGGCATTGGGACTTCATCTGTGATCAGCCAGGCCTGACCCAGAGGGGGAAGGAATTTCATTGTGAGAGGGGAAAGGAGCCTCTAGCTGTGAGCCAAGTGAAGAAGGCTGGCCACTGAGCTCGAGGCCTCTAATAGGAGGTGCCAGGCACAGAGATCCTGGGAGGCAGGGGGAGTGCAGTGTTGGTCTCCGTGTGCAGTGTTGGCATCTGTAGTAGGTTAATAGTTGGCAGGGAGCTTCAGCAGCAAGTTATGAGGACCTGACCGAGGGGAGCAGACTGGCTGGGAAACCAAGCACAGCCCCCATCTTGCAAAGATCCAGAACAAAACACAAGCTAAAATCCCCCAGAATAAGCATGGGACAGGCTCCCAGCACCAGGGCACACCCAGCCAGGACATGGCAGGTGCACAAATGCCTTGCCGCTAAGCTCCTCTGCTCATTGTTCTCTTGTCTAGGCTCAGGCCTGGCACCCAGTTAGCTTCAGCAAGTAGAGGGCTACCCAGCCCAGGAGCCCAGGAGGCATGGCTGGAGGGATGGGAAGAATACAGGCTTGGTGCACTTCTTTCACAGCTGTGGTAGGTGGCGGTTTTATGAGGTCAGCACATCTGGAAAACGTTTAGGGCCCATCAGTGTTCAGAGATAAACCCTGCCAGCCCACCTGTCAGGGTTGAGCTGTGTGCGGAAGCCCAGGTCACTGCTGTCCCAAGCTCGGTGGCCGTAGATGATTTGCAGTGGTCCTGTGTCCANTTCCGTTAAAGAGCCAGATGACATTTTCAGCTTTGCCGCAGGCCACCCAGTCTCTTGTAACTACTTGCCTCTGCAGTTGTAGTGCGCCAGCAGCTCTAGTTAGAGGAACAGATTATCATGTGTGCAGTGGAGTACTGCTCAGCCATAAAAAGGAACAGAGTTAGAAACTGGAAAAGGTCGAGATTAAATCCACCTCATTAGTAGAAGTTTCAGGTTTTCCTTTCTCCATTCTAATGAATCATCTTATGAGCCCCAGTTGTGTAGATTACTGGCTTCAGTTACAGTCCTGGCTTAAATTTCTCCCTCTTTTCCAACAGAAATGGAACCCAGGGAGAAGGCAATGTGGCTATATATATTGTTTTAACATTGATTATCCGGGACCATGTAACGTAGGAATTTTCTGGTGTGCAATTTGGAAACAGCTGAACCGCTTCTGAGAACTGCACAAACCAAGTTAACTTGAGACCTTTGTGATTAATAAGATAGAACTATTTCTCTTAAAGCAAAGCCAGGGATTAAGGCTTTCTTAGGGTTAAGAGAACATTCGTCTTGCAACCAGGGATTTCAGTGTCTTTCTACCGGAACAAATGCTTTTTTTCAGATCTAGACACAGTATGAAAAATAAGACCCTTTGCAAGGTGCTTGGGAAAGTTCTAAGTGGTTCCCAAGTGGGGAGGCCTTTGTTCTGGAGGAACAAGCCTGACTTGAGGGGTGAATCGGAGGGGCGCTGGGCCCATCATTCACGGCTCGAGTAGGTCAGAGAGAAAAGTTCACATCTGGGTGTTACTGACCACCAAGCCCTTTCTCGTGGTCCTTTCAGAAGTGATATATTGTCAGGCTTACCAAGAGCACAGACCTCTAGTGTAGATTTATTGGGAGAAAATACCCCTTGTCCACATGATAAAGTTATATATTTATTTTCTTTGAAACTCGGGGTAGGTAACATGTAAGGACTCTGTGCTGGTTATTTGGAGAAATATGCTAGCAAGTAACACTAGCTAAAGTGTTTAAATTTGCACATCACACAGTGCCTGGCATATAGTTTGTCAGTTGCCTGGTTGAATGAGAGACTTTGCATTTTTCCAAGGTCGATGGCTGTCGTATGTGAATGTGTGAAGGTGGTACAGTTTTTGCTTTGTAGCTGTTGAACTGTCCATGTAAGTCAGTGGCTTTTTTCTCTTTGTATGTGGCCTTTCACGATCAAAATGTTTTTAAACACTGTAGGAGAAAATGTAAATGAAGTAAATACCATACATGGGCTTTGTTTCTTTGCAAGGTTTCTGGGTAATATGCTTCAGTTTCCCTTGTCAAGTTGAAGCATAAACATGAGAGTGTTTGCTTGTCAACACATGGGATTTGGTAATTAATTTATATTTAGAAAACCTTTTCCAATTCTGAACATTTTAGGGGACAGGGTTTCCAAGTGCATCTCACTAACAACTAGGAGCAGCTGCATCTATGCTGTTTTCAGACGGCTTCGCCGGTGACATCTGTGAAAACAGACAACTTCAGTGACTGAGTGCACCTCAATCACGTGGCGTGGAACAGCGTTCCATGCTGTAAGGGAGCCAGAGCGCCCCTGGAGTCGAACAGTATGCCCACCTGTACAAAAATATACTTGACTTCCACCTGAGTTCTAAATGTACCTGTATTACGTCACCAGTGGCTCAGTGGTAAAGAATTCGCCTACCAAGGCAGGAGATGTGGGTTCAGTCCCTGGGTTGGGAAGATCCCCTGGAGAAGGAAATGGCAATAGCCACCGTCTTCTTGCCTGGGAAACCCCATGGACAGAGGAGCCTGGTGGGCTCCAGGCGTAAGAGTCAGACACAACTTAGTGACTAAACAACAACTCAAAGGTTGAAAGTTGCATTTTAACAAGAAGTGCAAACTGTTGACACAATACTTCATTTTGATTGGTACCTGCTTTACATTGGAGAATAAAAAGATGATTCCTTATCAATAAATCTGATTTGGAATGGACGTTTACAAATCTGGAATAAACAGTGATGGCTTACCTGGCAGCGTTGTTATGACCATTATTAGTCAAAATACAAGGGAAGTTCAGAGTCTATGCCCTTCATGCAAACGTGAAATAGAACTGAAAGTATTTGGGTGGGATGGGTTTGGGGAGGCGTGCGGGGAGCAGCACCTTCGCACCAACCACTTGGGTCTGTTCTCTTGCCAAAGTGTTTTCTGGATTTCTTTCACTCCCTCCCTCAACCCCAATCCTTCTGGGTCTGCATTTCACAGGAAAAGACAAGATCAGTCTTTTAAAAATCAGCCAGTTAATTAAGGGAAATCATGGGACAGTTTCTTGTTTCGTAGCTGTTCAGATTAAATGTGGCAAAGGGGATTCTCTTTGACTCTTGTAAAACTCTTCTTGGTTTTTCCTAATAAAAAGCATTTGCTAGAGAGAAACCACGGGCCCGGTTTTCCTTCCCTCAGTGCTTCCAATTAGGGATCTATTATCTCATTCCAGATAATTGGAAAAGGATATTCAAAATACTGCTCCGTGTAAATATGGCTTTTGCCTGCATTCTATTACTTAGGAGTTCCGAACACATCTGGAGCGAGGGCGGCCCCAAGGGCATTGAAGTGCGCTGTTTGGGTTGGCAGGGTGACATTAAAGAATATGCCAATTTGTAATGGCTTTTGGAAGCAGGCAGTTTTAAACTCTCCCTGAACTATTCCCCCGAGAAATTATTCAATTAAGTACAACTAAAATTAATGTTTAGCATTTTTTGTTTAAATAAAAGAGGCAGCTATAAAGGGAAATCTGTGGTTCATGCTTGTGGATTTTCTTTTTTTTTTTTTTTTGCTCTCAAATCCAGCACTTGAAAAATAATTTCGTGGCCTGGAATTGGTGCATTTCCTAGAAGAGACCTAGGTTGCTGGGTCCTCTTTACCACTTTCGCTCTGAACACGTCTCCATAGCTGCCTGGGCAGGTTTAGACACCTGGATGTCCAGCACAAGCTGGGGAACCATGGGGAACATAGAGCCAGAAGGACTCCTCCGTCTGTCTTCCTCATTGCTTCCCAGACTTGAAATAGGCAGGAGTGATCACCTGAGGGCCTTGTTAAAGTGCAGATTTGGATTCATTAGTTGTGAGGTGGGACCCGAGCTTCTGCAGGTCTGTTAAGTTCCCAGGAAATGATGCTCTGGCTGCTGGCCTGAGGGCCACACTTGGAGTAGCCAGGTTCTACGTAGTAGTGGGGTGTATTTTGGGGGTTTGGTACCTAGACTTGACTTTGATTTCTAATTGGTGGCTTGTTGCATAGGTATGACTCTTGCTCTTCTTCTTGGTATATTCTTACTTATTTCTCAGAAGCCCTGGGTCTCCTGAGCCTTCTTAGGGTCCCCCTCCCTCCACCACCTGAAGACTGTTTTGGGAAATAAAAAGTCACTTTTGATTGATTCATCACAGGAGATAATAGCTTTGGTTCTTCTGTCATGAGTCTTCCTGGAGTCCAGAAACATGGCCTGGTTTTCTCTGGTGCATCTCTTTGCAGCCATGTTATAAAGAAGAGTGGGGGAAAGCTGACCTGATGTTCTTTAGTCTCTATCCCTAAACACAGAGGCCAGAACCCTGATGTGTGAAAGGGTATATAAGTAAGTGTGCCTTTGCAGTTTTTAACGAAGCATTGTTACTTTCAAGGTGCGGCCCCTCAGGCCTTGAAGCCCAGGACCCTGATGGTCAGCTTTGAAGGGTGATCTGATTGGGACATGGTTAAAATCCACCCTGGGTGAAATCTCCTGAAAGACAGATTGGTAACCCCAGGTGGTTCTTTGTCCTCATATGAGAGTATGCTCTAGGAAAGACTGCAATATTTACATCTACTGGACTGGTTCATCCCTTCCTTGTGTTGAATGCTAAATTAAAGTGAGGGCTACCAGATAGAAGAAGAGTGAAGCGTCCTTGTAGTGGCCACTACATGCCCTCCTGACTGTCCCACCCGGTGTGCTGTCTCCCCAGCTCAGTGTGGCATCCACGAGGAGTTCCTCTCTCTCTCTTTTTTTTAACCTTAGAACCCTCTGACAGTCTGTTCTTTGTTTTTTTCTCATTCTCTTTTTTACCTTAAAACTATCCTTCTGTCAGTCTATCCTTTGTTTTTTTCTATCTCAAAAAATCTCTCTGTAGAGCACAGTCCTGATCATGTCACTTGCTTGCGAAAGCCCTCCAGTGGTTCTTCTTTGCCTAAGCAGTGTTTCCAAGACCTTCTGAAATTTCGTCGTATTCATCTGTAGTGTTACTTATTTAAAGTTTTTCTTTGGACTTAATTTTTTAAATTTGATTTTTTATTTGTGCCAAAGTAATATATTTTGATTAAAAAATCAGAATTAAAAAAAATCAAAATTAGAAGGCTTAGGAGAAGCAAGTCTTTTCCCCATCAGTTCTCCTCTCCTCAAAGTTTTATCAGCCAGAGGCATTGCTTCTAATTGTCTTAGTGATTTGTNCGTTTGTGATTGTCTTAGTAGTCCTTGGCTGGTGAGAAAAAGACAGTGTACTTAATATGTCATGATATATTTGCTTCCAAGAAAAGGCCAAAGGCTGTCGCTGTGCTGTGTCGAAAGGATGTCTCCCCCGCTGGAATAAAGAACAGCAGGACAACCCCAAAGGACCTATACTTTAGTCTGTATCATCTTCACGTTTCAAGCAGTAATTTACTACTTACAAAACAAGCTTCATCTGTCAGCATGAAATGAATGGTCGTTAAAATAGAATTTTAGTTTTCTATTTTTAATATGAATTTATATTTTTGGAGCTATGGAATAAAGAGCTATAAACATAAAGAATATATCCCATCATGTGATGTTTATAGTTAAATAATTTAAATAGAATAAACATATTAATACTGTGGGGTATAGAAGAAGTTTCTAAATTTTCTAACAGACTAGCTATAACTCAAAATTAGAAAACAGTGACTTAGAGCACCTGGCAAGTTTCCAGTAAATATTAGGAGTTGTCGTTTTGGTTTCAGATCATAGTGACAGACCAGTGTCTTCTGGCTGCCTTCTCTTGCCCACACATGAGCTGCACTAGGTCCTGCAAATCAGGCAGATTGCCCTCTTTCTTCCCTTCCCTCCTGCGCCCAACGTGCCTCCCAGCGCAGCCCACAGACGTGGCAGTGCCACCTCTTTCCTGAAGCGCTGCCTTGTGGGACTGCACGCTCTTCGGGGCGATGTCTTATTCTTGCTCTTGTTCTTGCCGCCTCCTTTGCTTTGGTTTTTGTTCTTCTTGTTGTTTAAATACTGACGTTCTCTCATATCGTTCCTCCTCCACCTGTCCTTCTGTTCCTGTTCGTTTTGTCTTGCTTAATTTGAATTTTTCAGTTAACATTACCGAAAAACCATGTATGCTTGGGTAGCGCTGTACTTTTAACACAGGTATAGACGAGTCTAACCGCTACCACAGACAGGGGGCCCAAAGCGGCTACATCATTCGCTTGTCCCCTCCCCCGTCCCTCACCCTTGGTGGTGACCAGCTGCTCTGTTCTCCATCAGCCTAGTTTTATCTTTTGGAGCCTGTCATATAAATGGAATCATACGTATGAACTTCTGTAGTATTCCACCGTGCTATTGAGCCCATCCAATGAGTTTTTCTAATTCGATTCTTGTATTTTTCAGCTTCCCAGTTCACATGTGGCTCTTTTCTGATTTCTGGGGTTAAAAATAATTTTTTTTTTTTTTATGAAACCAACCATATCTTCATTTGATTCAAGAGCGTTCACCTTTACTCGTCAGGTCATCTTTATTTTAACCGCTTTAAAGCTTTTGTCAGATAATCCCAGGGTCCGTGTTATCTCAGCATTGCCTCTGCAGGCCGTCTTTCTTCGTGCATCTTGAGATTTTCTGGTACTTCACAGGCTGAGTGATTTTGGATTTGATCTTGGACATTTTGATTATCATATGATGAGACTCTGGTTCTTGTTTAAAAGGAAAATTTATTATTTACTTGGGTATTGTTTCTTCCTTTCCTGTATCTTTGCCCCTCTTATTTTTTACCTCCGTGTTTTGCCCTCTTTAACCTTTTCCTGTGACTCCTGGGAGATTATTCCAGTTTGTTTTCCAACTAAATCTTTTATTTAGATTACAGTCTGCCTAACTGGTTCACTGTGGTTTTTTAATTTGACAAGTGTGTCTCTACCTGGAGCACTGTTCATAGTAACTATGGTCAGTCTCTCATTGTGGCTCTCTGTTGTGTTGTATTGATTTAGTGTCTTTTTGAATCTTGTTTTTTAAAAGGAGAAACCTCAAGAAACTGGCTTCTCTTTTTCTGGAAAGAATTCTCTTTTCTAGCGCAGAAGGGGTGAGGGAAGGGGAGAGGGTGCTCCTCCTGTATTTACACCCGGTTAGCTCGTCTGCACACACAGGTCAGTGTCTTCTGTTAGAAGTTGAGAAGGGTCCTGATCTTGGCATAGGCCTCTATCACACATGTCACAGCCCAGTTGAGGGAAGACTGAAAGGTCATGGGATTGATGGTGGGGAGGAAGAAGGAAGGGAGCCTGTGCCTTCTGCCCAGCCTGGCCCACCTGTCCCTTTTTAAGCAGCGAGCAGGTGCAGCCAGGGAGCTTTCTCCTAGGCCTCCAAGGCCGAATGTTCCCCAGAGGCTCCGCGTGGCTGGGCAGTAACTCCCCTCCCTAGGGCACCATGGCCCATGTGTTACTTTTCCTTTGCTGGGTCACAGGTTGATCTCTCCTGTTCTGTTTCCCTAACCCCTTTCCTAGGATTAGGGTAGGGTTAGGGTTTCCTAGTGTACAGAAAAGTGTACTATTAGATGTTATCATCCACCCCATGTTTCGTTTCCACTGATAGGAATAAAGGGAGTTAAATTAATGCCCTCAAGAAAAGCTCTTTATTGACTGTTTGTTGTGTTTTTTTTTTAATGCTTTTCTTAAAATGTCATTAGCGATATAAGCTAAAGGCATACCATAATGACTTTGCAAGTGCCAGCTTCCACTATGAGTACCAAAAGATACCAAACTTATCTGAAAATATGCAACACATTGCTTGCACATTTCTTCCAAGTTCCATATGGAATTTACTGAGACTGTAACTGAGTATAGAAAAATTAAATATAATTAGATTCTGCTATGTTGGCACTGTTTAATATTTCTTGCTGCTCTTTGATTCAGTTTTGCATCACACTTCCTATTGTCCATCTTTTCCCATTCTGTATTGGAATGGCACTTGGTATCTCGAGTTAATACCCAATAGAAACATAAGTTCCTTCTTGAAACCAAATGCAAATAATTACCAGGAATCAAAATATCAGTTGCCATTTGGAGGCTGTACTGTCAGGAATCTGAAAGAGTCAGCTGGTTGTTTCTTAACCTGTGTTCTGAAACCTGTATTTAATTTGCTCATAACAGCCTGTGGTTGGGGAAATTCCCCCCTTAGAAGCTGCTAGGCTGCAAGGTGGGAATTCCCCCAGGCTCCTTGCCCTTGGAAATCTCCTTCTGAGGTCATACGAAGAAGTGAGTTCAATTAAATCAACCCACAGTGGCAGTGCAGACCTTTTAAAAACTAACTTGGCAGTGTGTTTCAAAGTCCACGGGGCAGTCATGATCACACTTAATTAACTTAAACAACAGAGAAGAAGGAAGATGATCACGGAGGAAAGAATTCATTGACTCATGATGTAGAAATACAGAAGCATTCTCAGTATCCCACAATAGGCTATTTTTAATGAGTGTTTATTTTAATGGAATGAATATTTTGTAACCATTAGAAATTATAACCATGAAGACTGTATAACAACATGAAAGCATACAAATGATATGTTAACTGGGGGCAGAAGGCTCATATATTGCAATTATATAAAAGTATGTATGTTTATGTCAAATCTTAGAAGGGGATCCATAGAAGATACTCTTCCATCTCTCATTTATAAACTTGCTATTATATAATTTTTATCAGTTAAAGGTTTTTTTTCTTTTTTTTTTTTTTTTTTGGAAAGCAAACAAACTGGTTATCAGATGAGGTTTACCAGCCAAGATGTTTGGTCTAAGATGAAAACATTAACCCATTCAGTATTGACTACTGGTTTTTGTTTAGTTAATCTTCTACTAGTTTTTTATATACCTCTAAGTTATGAATATTTATAATTCTAATAAGAGCTCTGTCCAGAAACCCAGTTAACATATAACAGCTGACATATTTAGTATCTGACAAGGAATATTATCACTTGACTTTCTTATGGTGCTATAAGCTTATTAAGTCTGAATTTTATATTACATATTGTGACTTTAAAACATATCATGCAGGGACTCCCGTGGTGGTCCAGTGATTAAGACTCCATGCTTTGAATGCAGGGGATTCAGGTTCAACCCCTGGTTGGGGAACTAAGGTCCCACAAGCAGTAAATAAGTAAATCTTTTTACTTTTTCCCCCATGTCTTACTAAATAGTGTGGGACTTAAAATGTTCGATAGAAGTTGCCAGAGAAGATTATTTTTGCCTTTTTTTGTTATATAGGTTACTTAGGAATGGTGTCCTTCACATTCAAATATGGTGTTTTTTCCCCCATCTTCTATCAGGTGTTCTTTCATCCTGATGAAAGATTCCTTTTTATCTCTGATCATACTCCTTGACTTGAAATCGATCTGGTCCATAGTAATACAGCTGTGCCAGCTTTCTCACACAGACACGTTCTGTGCTTTATATTTGAAGTTTATTGTGAAGGCATATAGTTGAGTAGTGTGGTTTTTTATTATTTTTGAATCTTGTCTGACATTCTATATCTTTCAGTTGAGAAGTTGGTCCATTTATATTTAATGTAATGACGGATACAGTTGGGTTTAAGTCTGCCATCTAGGTTACGGCCTTTTGTCCTGTCTGTTCTCTGTATCTCCTTTCTTGGCGCCTTCTGGGTAAATCATGCATATTTGGTATTCAGTTTTATTCCCTCTATTGATTTTTTTTTAAGCTATTCCTCTTGGTGGTGGTTATATGGTGGTGGGTGTGTGTTCGGTGTTTTAAGTTATTGCTTTAGAACTCTGCTGTTAACACATTATTGATGAGAGACATATTAATACATCTTTTTTTACCCAACCATTATTGACATGTCAGTATTGTTTACATAACAAATTACTGGCCACAGACATTAATTCCTTAAAATAATCCGCTGGTCAATAATGACTTAATATAATAATCACTAGTCACCTATGGCTATTGAAATTAATTGAAATATGAAAAAATAAGTCCCTGACTAGAGTATGGAGAAGGGATTGAGGAACAGAAACAGGAGGGTAAATTGGGACGGTTTTAGAAACACTGGAAACTTTTTGTGAGGCATCACTAACAGAGTTAAAGAGAAATGGTAGGATTGAAAGATAACAGGGAGGTAGAATCAACAAGAATGGCTAACAAATGGGATGTCAAGTGAAGGAGAAGGGAGAAGTCCATGTGACTCCCGAGATTTCCTTCTTAGGCAAGCAAATGAGTGATGGTACCACTCATTAATTGAGGCAGGGAAGATAGGGGAGTCAGATTTGGGAGAAGCTGAGTTTTGTTTTGGAGACCTTGCGAGACAGATATTTGTAGGAATTTCAAGGTGGAGATAAGTAGCAAGCAGTTGGCTGTGTGAGTCAAAGATTTTTGGAGAGCTGTGTAGAGCAGAAATTTTCTTTTTTAAAAAAATTTAAATACTTTAAAGATTAAATTATTTAATTTAAATAGTTTTAAATGAAAATAGAATAGAAATATACAGAACTCTGGGGATCACCAACATTTAAGAGGAAGAGGACTCCTCTGGTGGTCTGCCTGCCCCAGTGTGGGGGACAGGTCCGATCCCAGGTCCAGAAAGACTCCACATACCTTGGGGCAGTTAAGGCCTGTGTGCCACAACTACTGAAGCCCACCCATGTGCCTAGAGCCTGTGCTCCCCAGCAGGAGAAGACACCACAACGAGAATCACTAGGGAGTAACAACTAGAGAGTAGCCCCCCACCCCACCCTGCCATCGCGACAGCTAGAGAGAGCCTGCATGCAGCAGCTAGGACCCAGTGCAGACAAAAATAAATACACACACATTTTTTAAAAAAAAAAAAAGAGGAAGAAGAAACTCTAGGCAGAGCTTATAGATAGTTGAAAGAAAACTAGGAGAGAATATATCCTTGAATACAAGGAAATAGTTGTGAATGGCCAGTTAAATAATAGTGACCAGTTTACTAGGCAGACATTGTGTAGATAATATTTGACAAATTTGACTTAGATCCACTTTTCTAAGAAGCAGCAAGTTATTCAGTGCTTTGAAATTATTCAGTGCTTTTATCATTTATACTGCAATCATTCATTCCCTTTATCTTTTAGTATCTATCCTATCTTGCTGTATATTAGGCACTCTCCTAGGGATAGGAGCTACAGAGATAAGAGTTAGTGTCCATCATCCTCTTCCTGTAAAAGAAAGACATGCAAACAGATATCTGTTGCTTATTTGCTAACACATGTCCACAGCCACAAATAAAGAGGAAGGGAAGGAAGGAGGGAAGAAGGAGAACCACAATTGAAAAATAAAAAAGCAGCATATAGAGCTCATCATAAGAAATTCAAGCAATGCAGAAAATACCGGCAAGATCATCAAGGACCCCACCACTGAGAAATAATCGTTACTAACATCAGGTTAACACTGTCTGGATACACCTTTAAAGGCTGGTACATATAAAAGGAGGGATGGAAATAGTTTTACCTAATTAGGGTTATACCATATGTGCTAATTTAAATGTTAAGTGTTTAATTTCACTTTTAAAAAGATAAGAGTAAAAAAATAAACTTCACATGAAGAATTCTTTCTAAGAGGTAGTAATTGCTAAAAGATCCATTTAAGGTTAACTAGAAAAATAGCATAATACATTAAAGCCTTGGTTATTTTTATAAAGCTGTAAGTGTATGTCTTACTTTTCAGCAGCCTGATATGACTCTGTCAGTGATGAAATTAACACCTTAGTTTCTTTTCACTTTCTCCCCCTGTTCCTCCCCTACCAACTGCTTCCTAATCTTCACCTTTAATTCCATTGTCACTGTTTATAACATTTGTCTGCTCCTCTGTAACTTGATCCATATATTTGTTTATTCTCAGCTCCATGTATTTGATTCAGTTTTTACCATCATCTCTTGTGTCATGGCCTCTGGCTTCTCCAGCTCAGAGTTGTGTTATTTTTTTTCACCTCTCGGTTGGCTAGATTTCATCATCAAGTAGCTTTCTTAAGAAGGCCTCCAGTGGTCCCCGAAGTCCTCTATACCATCTGTCTGTCACCTTTATACTCAGATGACAACTTGGCCAGGCATAAATTTGTTGGGTCATGCTTTCTTTCCCCTGAACTTTTGACATTTCTCCTCTGTCTCCTGAAATTATGTTGAGCTTTTTTTTTTTTTTCACTTTACTACTCCTTCCCTCTCTAACTCCCCCCATCGACCATCAATGAATCAGAATTGCAGTTTTCAAAGAAATGTAAGTTCTTTAAAACCGTCTCACACACTGCAGTTGAGAGAATTATTACCAGGAAGGCCCACCACAGCTATGAGACTCTGATGTGAGCCAAAGTATTTTTGGAGTGTTAACCATGCATCTTTGTTTTCCTTTATAGAGATAATTGATGACCTTGCCAACCTGGTGGAGAATACCGATGAGAAACTTCGAACTGAAACCAGGCGTGTGAATCTGGTGGACAGGAAGTCCACGTCTTGCGGTAAGAGACTGCTGTAGTTAGTTACAGCTCTTGCTTCTCTCATTGCTTGCGGATAAGCTTCCCACATTTGGTCTGATTTTACCGCAGGGATCCACTTGCTCTTCAAATACATGCAGTTTCATGTGATGAAGTGTTGAGATTTCTAGAAGATTCCTACATCTTGGCGAAAACGAAGTGAATTGTTACAAGTGCAGGGAAAGTAGAATGCATTGTTGTTGTTGTTGTTTTTAATTAAAAATGAGAAACTTTCCTCAGTGCTTACCGAGAATAATAGTGTGAGAAATTGTATGATGTCATGCAGACTGGTGGTGGTAGATCTCATGGGTTTTACAGGCCACCTTGCTTGTTTTGTGCCTTGTTTTTTTTTAGTCCGAAGTGTCCTTGCTGAAGCTGGAGCTGTAGAGCAGTTAGAGCATAGCATCTAGAGTCCAGCTGAGTTTGTAGCCTGTATTTAGTAACATTGTCTGTGGCAGTTCTTTTACTTCTCAATACTTTGTGCATGAAGTGAGGAGACATAGGTCAAAGTAAGAACCACCAGGAAGGATGCCTAGAGTGCTGATTCCCTGGCCGTCCCCTTGAGACTGAGGAGAGCGAGGCTGGAGTTCCAGAGGGTTCATCATTTAACAAGGGTGCCAGGCGCTCCTGATGCGGGCCCTTGCCCTTGGGCAGGCATTTCGATGCAGATGCTTGTCGGGTTTCAGTGGTCTCTTGCCCGTGCCCACTGCCGTGCCCACAGGTAAGTGACTGGCGACGAGTGGTGCTGAGAGCAGCAGTGATTACACTCGTGGTTATTGGGTGTTTCACGTCACAAAGGTGCGCCAGGTTTATAGAGCTGAGACTTTTGTTATATATAACAGTGCAATAGCACTACCAAAAAAAGAAAAAAAGTCTAAGGACCTGAACANTGTCTGTGGCAGTTCTTTTACTTCTCAATACTTTGTGCATGAAGTGAGGAGACATAGGTCAAAGTAAGAACCACCAGGAAGGATGCCTAGAGTGCTGATTCCCTGGCCGTCCCCTTGAGACTGAGGAGAGCGAGGCTGGAGTTCCAGAGGGTTCATCATTTAACAAGCGTGCCAGGCGCTCCTGATGCGGGCCCTTGCCCTTGGGCAGGCATTTCGATGCAGATGCTTGTCGGGTTTCAGTGGTCTCTTGCCCGTGCCCACTGCTGTGCCCGCAGGTAAGTGACTGACGACGAGTGGTGCTGAGAGCAGCAGTGATTACACTCGTGGTTATTGGGTGTTTCACCTCACAAAGGTGCGCCAGGTTTATAGAGCTGAGACTTTTGTTATATATAACAGTGCAATAGCACTACCAGAAAAAGAAAAGTCTAAGGACCTGAACTTTTCGCGTTTTGCCTGATTTTAGCCCTTTCAGTAGGAAGAACATAGTGGATCCCTCTGATCTGTCCAGTCTTAGAAGAAGGACCTCCATGCAAGGGCTGCCTGTGATGCACGGTTTGAGAAGTGCTGCCTCCCTTGCCTGTGTGTGTGGTCAAACAGCAATCTAGAACAACCAGGGGATGGAGGGCCAGGCAGATAGAGACCCTGGAATCTCAGAGGAAGTGGAACTTGGGGGCACCCGTCTGCTTCCCTTTCATCACCTGTCTGCTCCCCTCAACCTGGCAGTTCTCATCCACCGATACCAAGCCACTCTGCGCTCCTGTTCCTATAATAGAGCATGTGCTTCTTTCTGCTTCCTGCCCAAAGCAAAGCCTTCTTGATTTTGCTTTAACAGCCTTCTTATAACTTCCCACCATGCTATTCTTTGCATCAGATCCTGAGTCTCTGGCGACAGAGATACATGGGTTCACTCCCACCTCCATCTGTTATTATCTTCAATTCTCATACAAACTTAATCTTTCTGAACTTGCGTTTCCTTGGCTGTTTAAAAAAACAAAAACAAAACAAGTAGACAGCCTGCTTATCAAAATGAAATTATATAAGCCATGTAAAGTATCCAGCACTGGCCATTGTCCATGAATTTCCGTATTTTGTGCAGAGAGCGGCTACAGTCCGATAGTGAAGAGTGTGGGCTCCAGGGGTTGGACTCACATCCCAGCTCCACCATTCACCAGCCGTGTGACCTTGGGAAATCCTACTCCCCTGTGCCTTGATTTTCCCATCTCCAAAGTGGGAATAATAATGGTACATATCTGAGAGGGTTGTTGTAAGGAATACATGATTTAATAGAGATAAAGATGTACGTGATAAGTAGATGGATAGATAGGTTATATAGCACTTAGAACAGTGGTTAGCACATAGTAAGCAGTGAGCAAGAGTAAGTATTAACTGTTATCATTATATGTCAGTCTGTTTTGCGTTTACAACATAGCAATCCTCAGTACATGCCATTCATGACATCATGATGAAGAATATAGATTCTACTGTTGCTAATCTTTTTATTTTATAGTTTTACCTGGTAGTGATGTTTGTATCTAGAAATGTCCATAAAAATATTCTGAGCTGAGCTGTTTAATTTTTCTGTCTCTACATATATGACTACTTCCTGTCTCTACAGTTGTGACTACGCTAGGTATCTAACGTAAATGAAACCGTACAGTATTTGTCCCTTTGTATCCAGCTTATTTCACTTAGCATAATGTCTTCAGTATTCCCCTATGTTGTGCCATGCATCTGGAGTTCTTTCCTTTTTTAAGCTGAATAATATTCCATTCTTAGTGTTTATACCACATTTTGTCTACCCATTTATCTGTCAGAGGACTCCTAGGCTGTTGCCACCTTTTAGCTACTATGAATAGTGCTGCAATGTGCCTGAATGTACAAGTATGAGTCCAAGCCACTGCTCTTTTGTGTATATACCCGGAAGTGAAAAGTAAAAGTGTTGATCACACTCAGTCATGTCCAACTTTTTGTGACTCCACGGACTATAGCCAACCCAGCTCCTCTGTCCATGGGATTTTCCAGGCAAGAATACTGGAGTGCGTTGCCATTCCTTTCTCCAGGGGATCTTCCTGACCCAGGGATTGAACCTGGGTCTCCTGTATAGCAAGAAGATTCTTTACCCTCTGAGCCTTCAGGGAAACCCCATCTGAAGTAGCATCACTGAATCAAATTGTAATTCAATGTTGAATGCCGTACTGACCTGACCTTTTGTTTTGCTTTCAACCTTTAAGCTCTTAGTTACTTTCTACTAGGTTTTGTTTTTTTTTTTAGTCTGATAAAAGCCCAGTTGCAAGGAGTCAGGGACTTCTGCAACCTGAGAGGGGCAGGCAAATGGGTTGGAAGGTAAGGTCCTGGGCCTGCCTAGTTGGGAAGTGTAAGAGGAGACCTTTTCCCCATTTTAGTTAGGCCCTAAAGAGCTATACCCTGGGGGAAAAAGTGAACCAGAACGAAACTTGCCTTTGGAGATTGTGGAGAAGGCAGCCTTGGCCCATACAGATTAGAAGAAAAGGAAGAAAGACTATTTTTTCTGACAAGTTGTGGTCACAGAAAGGCCCTCATGTGCATTTGTATCCTGAGTAGACATGCTCATCTGTTGTAGCTCCAGGTGCCTGGCAATGAATCACCTCTCTGAAGGAGAGAATATTATCCCTGGTCTCTAGGAGTCAACCAGAAATAAGACATTCAGGGCAATGACCAGCACACACTCGAAGATAATCCAGCATACACAGAGACAGCACACGTGAGCAGGGACCAGCAGCAAACTGTAGCAACCAAACCTGCACACACTTGCCATATTAGAATTTTCAGATATAAATGATGAAATCAATTATTATATTTAAAGAAAGACATGACAGGCTTGAAAGTATCTTCAGAGAATAGGAAGCTATAAAGAGTAACTTAGAAAATCAAAAGGGATCAAACAGAACTTCTAGAAATAAAAAGTGACTGAAGTTCAAGACCCTGTGGACATATTTGGTACCCGGCAGAAGAGGGACTCAACTAGAGGACAGATGGGGGAAAAAAAACCAACATATTCCCTTTCTGTAAATGCAGGCATCTACAAAAGGCTGTCCAGACACCATGGAAGTTAAATTATGATCTCAATTAGAAAGATGTTTAGTGGGGTAAGGGCTTGGTCTAAGAGCCTCAGGACATAGCAAAGAGTTAATCATTTGCTCTCCCCAAGTGCACGGCCAGGTTGATCATTGATATGTAAACACATACACATAGTACATGAAACTGCAAGTAGGGCATATTTTAACTGTTTGGGGGTGGGGGTGGGTGGGAATTAAGCCTCTCTGGGTAACTCAGTTACTGTTAACTTGATGACTGTTTAAGGGGGCTTGAGTGAGCTAAGAAGAGCAGTGACGCCTCATCATTTTACTTAAGGGAGTGCAAAAAAAAAAAAGGCTGTGAACCGTGAAATGGTCTTTTGTTTTCCTACCGCCAGCATATCGCCCTACCAATCTGATATAATATCAGCCATAGATGCTTTCCCAATGAGGAAATTTCTGGTTGTATAGACAGACCCGACTGCAAGGGGGCCCGCACAGAAGGGCCCAATGATGAATCTGTTTGTTCAGTTGTTAACAAAGGATTCAGACGCCTCTTTATGAACCTTTCACTCGGCAGCCTGGGCTTTAACATTTTTTTAACTGGGATCTTTGGGTGGTTTTTTTTCCCCACCTCCCTTTTCTTCACCCACCCCCACCCCAATAACAACAGCATCAAGTATAAAACAATATTGTCTCTCTCTAGCTTCTAAACGCAAACGAGACTGGTATTTTTCATTGGCACCTACATGTCCGTTCAGATCTGTTGTGTGTGCTAAGGACACCCACATAAAAGCAGCATCTTTGTAATTGCAGTTTAAATATTCATTGTGCCCCGTCCTCATTAGAATTCAAAATAGAGCCTCGTCTGAGTCTGAGGGACGCAGCCAATTGTGAAAGGCCAGGCTCAGAGTTCTGAATGACCCGGGTCGAGGGACAGTGTTGCTTCTCAGCATATGGACTATTACGTAATGTTGTCTAAGCACCGCCATTGTGAGTTTAGCAGCATCTTGGGGATGTGGTTAGAAATCAGCCCTGCTGGCACTGTGTTAACACTGTCTTAATCTGGAACCACTGGGTTTGCCTTCCACTCCTCAGAAATGGGGTGGCTTGAGCAAGGTGGATCCGTTCAGTCTTTCAGGAAGGACAGTCCAGCATGGCTGTGAGCCCAGGCAGACCCAGGTCACGATCTGGGCTCTGACACTACCACCTGGGTGACTCGGAGAGGGCCTTCTTCTCTCCAGGGCTCAAGATGGGCGTACCATGGTTATTCTGCAGACTACACAAGAACAAGCTGGGTGGCGGCATGCGTGCCTGTGCCACTGAGTCCTCAGTAAATGCCAGCGATGTTGAAATGGGGCTGTAAATCGGTCATCAAGAGCTGCCTTGACGAATAACACTCAGAGGCTCTTACCTCTCTCCGAAGCCAGCTTAGAATGGTCTTTAAGGAAAATAGTGATGATTCAAGAAAGTTATGCTGGAATATTATGGAGCGAGGAAGTTTGCATCCTCATTTAATGTGAAATGGAGTCAGGTTTTTTTCCCCCCCAGTTAAGCTGGAATTTATCATCTTGTGGCTGAAGCCATTTCCAGTCATGAAATTAGCGAAAGCCACCGGGGGGGCATATTCAGGTGGCATGGCTTGACGTTTGTATAGCACAGAAATGATTTGCTCTTTTATTAGCACGTTATTTTTACCTATTACAGACTTATTTTCCAGATAGACGTATTTAGACCCAGGGTGGGAGCAGCATTAAGCCTTTTATTATACAGGCATACATCATTGTATTGCACTTTGCTCTTATTGTACCTCACAGATGTTGTGGGGTTTTATTTGTGTTTTACAAATTTAGGGGTTTGTGGCAGCCCTGTCTCGTCAGATGATGGTTGGCGTTTTTTGGAGAGTATTTTTAAATTAAGATAGGTACTTTTTTTTTTTTTTNTAATCCCGCCTGCAAGTTGCTTCAAGTCTAGTGGGAGAGAAAGAACCTTCACAACCACATTAGCACCGGAGATGGGGTGATGAGTGTTTCTCAGGTCCCAAACGACCAGCTTAAAAAGTTAGTAGTAACAAGAGGAAGCAGTTTGCTTGCAAAGCCACATAATCTCTCTTATATTCCTTATGTCACCTCTGTGGGGACCTTTGATTCCAGTCTTGTCTTGCTCTCTCTTAAATTTTTATTGGTGTATAGTTGTTTTACAATGTTATGTTAGTTTCTGGTATACAGCAAAGTGAATCAGCTATATGTGTGTATATTATATATATATCCCCTCTTTTTTGGATTTCCTTCCCATTCAAGTCACCACGGAGCATTGAGTAGACTTCCCTGTGTTAGACAGTCTATTCTTAATTAGTTACCTATTTTATACACTTGTTCAGTCGTTAACTTGTGTCCAACTCTTTGCAACCCCATGGACTGCAACATGCCAGGCGTCCCTGTCCTTCACTATCTCCTGGAGTTTGCTCAGATGGGTGGGACATGGATGATTGGCACTGGGTTAGGAAACTACAGGCTCAGGGAGGGGAGTGGAGTGGATGGAGCACAAAAGGAGAAAACAGTCAGTCTTCAGGGGAACCTGATCAAGTCTCTCCCCAGCTTATGATCCTTCAGGGGATAAAGTCCAGAGCCCAGAGCATGGTTTCATGTCCATTGAGTCAGTGATGCCATCCAGCCATCTCAACAGTAGTGTACATATGTCAATCCCAATCCAGCCCACCCCTTCTTTCCCCCTTGGTATCTATACATGTGTTCTCTAGGTCTGTGTCTCTTTTTGCTTTACAGATGGGTTCATCTGTACCACGTTTCCAGATTCCACATATATGCATCAATATATGATATTTGTTTTTCTCTTTCTGACGTACTTCACTCTTATGTGACAGTGTCTAGGTCCATCCATATCTCTGCCAATAGCAAAATTTCATTTCTCTTAATGAATGAATAATAGTCTGTTGTATATATGTTCCAGTCTTGTCTCTCATATCCATGACGAGAGAACCCAGATACCTTCCTAGCTCTTGGAAGAAAAGCCATTTCTGAGTACTGACCAATAGAATGGGTACAAATCAAGAAGGAGAGGGAGTACCTTTCTATTGTATATACTTAAGTTATGGTAAGTTTTCTTGGTTTATTTATGAAAGTGCCTTGATTTATTATTTAATTGTGGACGAGCAGACAAAGGAGGTGAAGACGCTTGTTTGCTCACCCTTTTGAGTTGTGGTGTGCCCAGGTTGCACGCAGAGGTACAATGTCAGGTGCTTGGACTCCTGGGGTGACAGCAGTCTTGGACCCCGATCGATGTCCTAAAGTAGGTGGTCCTCGGGAGCTGTCCTTTGGAAAGCTGAAAAGCTTGGGTTCAGAAGTAGGAGAGCGAAAATGGCAGACAAGACAAACTGCAGAAACAGAGAGGCTGTGATGAGGCTCACTTGGGGGGTCCATCCTCAGTGCTGGAGAAGGCGAGGGTGGGGAGAGAGCCGTCTCCAGCCCCGCTGCCAGGAAGGCATTTGAGTTAGTGCAGACAGGATGGGTGGGACACGGATGATTGGCACTGGGTTAGGAAACTCCTGGCTCAGGGAGGGGAGTGGAGTGGATGGAGCACAAGCAGAGAAAACGGTGGGTCTTCAGGGGAACCTGNTTGGGGGGTCCATCCTCAGTGCTGGAGAAGGCGAGGGTGGGGAGAGAGCTGTCTCCAGCCTCGCTGCCAGGAAGGCATTTGAGTTAGTGCAGACAGGATGAGTGGGACACGGATGATTGGCACTGGGTTAGGAAACTTCTGGCTCAGGGAGGGGAGTGGAGTGGATGGAGCACAAGCAGAGAAAACGGTGGGTCTTCAGGGGAACCTGATCAAGTCTCTCCCCAGCTTGTGATCCTTCAGGGGATAAAGTCCAGAACCCAGAGCGTGGTTTTGTAGCCTAGCAAATCTAGTCCCTGACCTTCTGGCATACTGCCCCCAGCATGCGCACGTGCAGTGTACACACACACATATATTCTCTTTCTCTCTCTCTCTCACACACACACACACACTTGCTTGACACACTGCCCCCAGCATGCACACATGCAGTGTACACACACACACAAACACACACACACAGTTGCTTGACACACTGCCCCCAGCATGCACACATGCAGTGTACACACACACACACACACACACACACACACTCTCTCTCTCTCTCCCCCCCCACTCCCCCCACCACAGAACACAAGCTGCTTTCTGTTCTTCATTCCCCTCTGCTGGCTTTCTAGGCCTTCAGCATTCAATGTGGATAGCACATACCCCAGAGCAGCTCATAGGTGGCCCCTGGGAAGCTCATCAAGATGCAGATTCTGATTCTGAGGGTCTGGAGCGGGGGTTCCGGTTGCTGTATGTCTGACTCACTCCCAGAAAGCGTGGACACTGCTGCTCCAAGGGCCACCCACCAAGCAGGAGGGATCTAGAACAGCAGTTCCAGACAAATCAGAATCATCTGGAGAGGTTTTTTTTGTTTGTTTAATTCCCGTTGCCTAGATTCCCCTTCCCTCTAAATTCTGATTTCATTGCTCTGGAATACAGAACATTGGGATTTTAAAGTTTTCCAGGTGATTCTGATGTTCACATTGGGAACCTGGGTGACTGAAGTCTTCCCTGACTCCCCAGGTCTGGGCTGTGATGGACACCCATGGTGCACTAGACCTCAGCCTCATGCCCTCTCCAAGGGGGCATCTGTTCTGTGCTCTGGGGAACTGTGCAAGGTTTCCAGGGTGTACAATAGACCTGGTCCCTGGACTCAGAGCATCTACAGTATAGAAGGAGAACCATCACTCAGCATAGTGCCTGAGTGGAAGGCTTGAGGGGCACAGAGGGGAGGCTTAGTCAGTGTTTATTGAATGAATGAAGAAGGAGGAAAGGGAAGGAAGAATGGAAGGAAGGATGGTGGGGGATGGATGCCCGATTTAAAACAGACATTTCATTATTCTGGATCCATCTCCCCGGCTCGCCGTTTCTAGCCATGACCTTATAGGAATGAGTGGAAATGAATAAACAAGTGATTCTGAAGGGGAAAAACCTTGACAAGCAAGTATTATCGTATATCCCATTTCGCCCTCACGCTCTGGTATGGTCAATACTGCTCAAAGTCCCCACTTAAGCTCTTAAAGCAGTGTTCTTCCTACTTCCTGATGCGGCAGTGTTGGGCCTATAGGTCTGTGAAGTTCTGTTCGGCAGCTGGGTCTTTAACATCTCTTTGGTGACCACTTCCTGGTTTGCACTCAGCCTTCCCATCTCTGCAACGCTGAATGCTCTAGCGAAAAAGTCAGAAGGGTTTTGAAATGCTAATGCACAGCTGTTGACAGGTAGAATCCCCGTCAGCCTGGAATGTCACACCTGTTCAGAGTAATTGAGCGTCCTTGAAGATCTTCTCCTTTAAAACCCAGAAATGTGACACTGGGTTGCTTCCAGCTGAGAGAGAACACTTCCCCCAGACTTCAGCAGCAATTTTGCCTCAATAAGTTAGAAAAGAAATCATCACAGGATTCCCCCCACCAACAATGTTTCTGTATAGCTTTAGGCATGTGTGTCTGGGGGTGGGGTGTGTGTGTAAAAGACACATCAGTTGGGTGCCTCCTCTCATGCTAAGTCACTTCAGTCGTGTTCAGCTCTTTGCTACCCCATGAACTGTATGTAGCCCGCCAGGCTCCTCTGTCCATGGGATTCTCCAGGCAAGAATACTGGAGTGGGTTGCTAGTTAATCTTAATAATTTATTTTTTGAAACTCTTTAGGCACATTTAGCCCATTTACTAATGCTGCTGGTGCTGCTAAGTCGTTTCAGTGGTGTGACCAACTCTGTGTGACCCCATAGATGGCCCCCCACCAGGCTCCACTGTCCCTGGGATTCTCTAGGCAAGAATACTGGAGTGGGTTGCCATTTCCTTTTCCAATGCATGAAAGTGAAAGTGAAGTTGCTCAGTCGTGTCCGACTCTTACTGACCCCATGGACTGCAGCCTACGAGGCTCCTCCAGCCATGGGATTTTCCAGGCAAGAGTACTGGAGTGGGTTGCCAGTGCCTTCTCCATTTACTAATATATTACTTTAAAAAATGCTTGTTGAAGGTTTCTTCTGATTTTAAATATAATAAATTTCCTGTAGCAAAATAGAGAACACTAATCACGAAGAACCCACCACCCATGATCAGTATTAACATTTAGGGTATATCTTTCTAGTCTTTTCTCTGTGCATAAGTGTAATATGTCTACATGCATTACTTTTTAAAAACCATTTGGGATGATATTTTATATGCCACACAACTTGCTTGCTACTTCCTGGAGTTTGAAAGGTTTCTCTGTCTTTACAGAGTTCCCAAAACAGTGACTCTGATGACTGTATAACTTTTTCAAATACTGTGTATTACTATCTTTTTACATGACTTCCTGCTTTAAGCAAGAGTAAAAATTTCTAGCATTTATATTATTATATATTATCCTATTTATATTGTATTTATTATAAGATATACTTGGAATTTGGGAACCACAGGAAACAAATCTTTTTTGTTGTTGTTGTTGCAAGGCATGTGGAATCTTAGTTTCCCAACCAGGAGTCGAACCCATGCCCAGAAGTGCAGAGTCTTAATCACTGAATCTTTAAGGAAGTCCCAGGAAACAAACTCTCATGTTCATTTTCAGTGGAGAAATACCACACTGGAGGAAGATTTGCAGATCATTCCTTTGGGGAGTGGCAGCTGAAAGATATTTTTAAAGATATTGTGTATTTTCCCAAAGGCAGGCAAAAAAAATCACCACTTCATTTGGCAAGCACATCTTGGGTTCTGGGTGCCGTACTGGGCGAAACGGGATAGTACTGTAGCCCTGGCCTCGAGGGAGCTTATGTGGCAGTTGGAGGGGTGGAGAAGACAGTGAATAGTCAACAGGCACACAGATGTCATAACTACCAGCCGTGACAGTCTAGACAGCCAGAAGGCACTCTGGATCTAACGGCTCTGAAAAAGCATCCAGTTCTGCATTACTTGGGGCTCCCCTGGTAGCTCAGCTGGTAAAGAATCTGCCTGCAATGCGGGAGACCCAGGTTCGACTCCTGGGTTGGGAAGATCCCCTGGAAAAGAGATAGGCTACCCGCTCCAGTATTCTGACCTCGAGAATTCCAAGGGAGTCAGTCACAAAGAGTTAGACACGACTGAGCGACTTTTTCTTCTGCATTACTTATTTTATTAATATCACGAAGATTGTCACCAGAGAGTGGCTTGGATAACGCAAGCACATTTAGGTATTATAATTTATGGCAGACAAATGAAATCCAGTACCATTGGTTCCATTTGAATGTGTCATAAACCAGTCTCCGGTTCCTCATCCACGTGGGCTCAGTGACATATCACTGAAGATACAGAAGGAGAAGCTAGAAGAGCTAGCGGAAGACAGCTGCAGTTTTCGTCCTTCCCTTCTGTGAGCCTCATCCCCCTTCCATCGTGGAGGGTGCTGGTGAAATTAACCAAAGCCAGCACCTCCAGCTGACGATGTATAACCAGTCCTCCTTGTCCATCGGTGCTTTGGATGAAGGAAGGATAACATAGTTTCTGATTCTCAGTCACCCTCCCTGACTCCAGCCCAACCCGCATTCCAGTTCACCCTGTCCTCATTATGAAGCAGAAAAGACTGCCTAAGGCCTGGTTTATTTACCTAATAAACTGGCTGTTGTATGGCCTGGGAAATGCTAAAATTTTTCAGCCAAGAAATCCTAGTAACAAGCAAACAGAGGTCCAGCAGTCAGGTTTCTGAAGAAACAACAAAATGAAGGTCAGCTAATATGGCCATTATTCCCCTTCCTGGTGGCCATGACAGCGCTGGGGTTTGTTTGAAGATCCCAGACTTCGAATCCTTGCTCGCATTGTTTGCTGCCCAAGTATTTCAGGCTGTGCCAACAGCTTCAGATATTAATGTATTCGAGAGATCAGTGAATGAAGAATTCCTCTGCACTTTTTTTTCCCCCCTCTTTAATTTTTTTTTTTTTTCTCCCTTTGCCATACACTTTGTTTGTAGTGTTCTTTGTCTGCCAGACGTTGCCGGGCATTTCTAATGAGGAAGCAAAGAATTGCAGAAGGAAAAAGGCAAGGGGCGGGGTTGGGGGGCGGGGATGTAGGGAGAAGAAAACAGGCGAGGAAACACAGGGCGTGTTTAGCACTTTAACCGTAAGGTGACGTTTTTTACAAGCTAGTCAGGTGCACGGGACACGCTGGGGACCACAGAGTCCAGGACGCTGATGCAGAGAATACGGTTCTGGGAACGGCCAACTCATTGCTTAGCTTCTCGCCACAGTAAACACACTTTTATTTTTGAGCACCATTTTCCCTGCTGGACAGCCGGCCTCAATGCTGCTCTAANTTTTTACAAGCTAGTCAGGTGCACGGGACACGCTGGGGACCACAGAGTCCAGGACGCTGATGCAGAGAATACGGTTCTGGGAACGGCCAACTCATTGCTTAGCTTCTCGCCACAGTAAACACACTTTTATTTTTGAGCACCATTTTCCCTGCTGGACAGCCAGCCTCAATGCTGCTCTAAGTGTTCATCCCAGCTTGCCTGATTGCAGCCCCCTCACTAACTCACCCTGGGCGGCCGCTACAAGGGGAAAAAAATTAAAGCATTTCCTACTCCTGGTAACATTACTGCTGCAGGATAATTGGCGGCTGTTTGTGAAGAACATTATCACTGCAAAACCCAGGAAGGTCTGTCTGAGAGCTGGTTGCTGGGGCTAGGCGAAGTGGGGAGGGCTCTGAAAATCTCATTTCTGCGAGGGCAGTGAGCTAGGAATTAATTTTTTCGCATCACTCGATCCTCGGACTCATCCTTCCGTGCTGTACGTACAGGGGGCTGGTTTTGCAAACTGTCCTTTGATACCACATGGAAATGTTAATGAGACAAAACCAGCTAAAGGGCTCTTTAGACAGCAGTGCTCCGGGGAAGGCCGAATGAAATGCAGACCCTCCGAGGGCTTCTCCTCCGCACAAGAAGTCCCTTTGTTTCTCGTCTTATAAACCAGAGGCATGTCTGAAATTGCAGGGAAAGTGAGAGGGGCCGGAGAGTGGGCGCCTGGGGCTTGGCTTTCTATGTTTTTTAAAAAGGGGAGGGGGAAACGATTCTCTGGTTATTTGCGCCTGAGTTTGGTAGGCAAGCGCAGGGTGTTTTTGAAGTTCCAAAGGAAGGTTCTCTGAAGATGCGAGCAGGATCTGTCTTTCACTTGGACTTAATTAAGAAACTTGCTGGCTTTGTCTGTAGGGGGCCCATTACGTGCAAGCTGCAGCCCCCTCTGAATAGGGGCTCAGCCTGGAAAGTGTATACATTCCACACCGCCTTTGTGTCGTGTTGCCAAACTGGAGGCAGAGGCAAGTGGGGACAGGGCTCTGCCAGAGGCCATCCGTGCTGCACCCAGCGCCAAGCAGAGCCACCACCAGTACACAGGTGTCCCTTGGGGGCCTGGACCGAGTGGGACTTTTACAGGATGAATCTCGTAGACACACAAGTGGTCGGGAATCGAGTCCTGCTTTGGTGCCCCATCACTGGCTGGAGAGTGGACCCAGGAGGCACTCAGCGTCCTGGGAACGGGCGTTCAGTCTCTAAACCCAGGGTGGTGGGAGCCCAGCTTCGGGCGCTGTCTCCCCCCCTCCCCCCCAGCTCACTTCCCCCTCGCCACCCCGACTCCCACCCCCACCCGGAAAGCCCGGGGAGAAAGTTTGCCTGGTCACTGTTCTTGTAACCTTGAGAATAATTTCCCCCTGGTGGGCTACTGTGGCCTACCCTATTTAGAACAAAGTTGCTGAATGCTGAAGGATAAAGAACAGTGGGAAGGCTGTGAGCAGTGGTTAATCAGCTAATTCGCATTTCAAAAGACACTAATAAGAGGTGATCAATTCAAATAAAGCCCTGGGTATGAGTACTTTCCTCACCCTGCAAAGCCTGCCGAGCAGGGCTCTCAGCCCCTCCTGCTTCTCTCCCCCTGCCCGGCTCCTCCCTTCCCCTTTGATGCTGTCGGGACCTCCCAGGGTACCTGCGCCTCCCAGGGTACCGAGCCCGGCAGACCTTCACCTTCCTCCTGGCTGAGACCAGCTGCTCCCAGTAGCCCAAGTCCTGGCCCTTGTTTGCCTGGACTCTCTGTTCCCCTACTCCACCCACCCCCGTACCTGTTCAGCTTGACAAGCGAGTGCCAATCTCTTCTCTCCCAAATGTGTGGTAACTGTCTCTATCTCTCCAGCTCTGAGACATCGGACACCTCTGGTCACCCTGTCCACTGCCACTGGCTCGGACCTTCCTCGTTAGTCTGGCATTAAGTGTCCTGCCCCTGGGACTCCCTTTGTGATGACCTGAGTGGTCTGATGGGCCTCGAAGTGGCCCCACGACTTCTTTGTCCCCGCCACCTCTCTGCCCCTGCTCCATGCCTGCTGTCCACACAGAGTTGGGTGGGCCGCATCTCGAGCTTTTCCAGCAGGACTCCTCATAATTCGGTCTTTCTGCAGTTCCAGGCTAATGGGCCTGTCCTGGAACTAATGTCACTTACCCAGTGACTGGAAAATCACCCTGCCAGCCAAGTGGCACTGTAGAAATAAAGCTGTAAATGCCAGCAATCAAGTGATTTTGTTCCAGCCAGGAGTTCAGTTCAAGTGTTGGGAAATGAGCTTGTCAGAGCTTTCTTTCCGCCTCCTCTCCCAACCCTTGGCAAAAAGTAAAATATTTTACCATTGATAGAACACGCCTGTAAAAGGAAGAGGGGTGAGGGCGGAGTCCTGGAGCATCCTTGACCCGGATGCAGAAGCCACATCTGGCTTTTTCTGCAGCCCTAATGTATGTGAAGCGTGTTTTGAGTGTGGTCCTTGGTGTTCAGAATCCCAGAGCACTTTAGCCCCACCGTGCCCCAGAACTCCATGAGGAACTCCACTGCCAGCTTAATTATGTACTCTGAATGAAAGACATCTCATCTTCTGGCCGCGAGCAACATGGAATGTCCTTGAACTCCATTCCTGACTACCTGATAACAGTTGGGGGTGTCCTCGAAAGCCCCAAGATGGCCGCTGACCTCAAGGGGAGAGGAGATGGCCAGTCTCCAGGTCTGTCATCCCTGATAGAGGCCTTCTACTTAGTGTACCCTCAGGCTCTCAGAAGCATCTTTATCTGCATCTTATTTTGACCCTGAATCACTCTGGAAGGAGTCCCACTTTCAGAAGGAGTGTGGATCACGTGACCTGCCAGGTCCACTTCCATGTGGGCAGGTACCAGCACTGCAGTCACTACCAGGGGCTTGTGGCCCAGCAGGCTCTCCCTTGGGACAGAGGACTTCTTTGCTGTCTGTCAGCTGAAGGACAATCAGGCTCCATAACACAGTCCAGTTTTATATCAGAACAAGCTCTTGGCTATGAACAGAAAGCATCCCTGATTACTAAAGTACAGAAGAAAGGTGTTAGAAGGATATTGAGTGGTTTGAAAAGTCACTCATAGAGAAGGCTGGAGAATCAAACTAGAACGTGGGGAGAAAACCACAGGTGGCTGGATCATCCCCACAACCCCATCACAGAACCATCTCGTAGGACTTCTCACTGCCATGACTACTGGATGGTCCCCGGGCCGCCATCCGCTAACCCCACCGGTGCTGACCAGCAGAGGCTGTAGCCAGGAGAGGGCTGCCTCTGATGTCCCTAGAGAACCACTGTTGTCTGGCTGTGTGCTGGTGCTTGTGGGGAGGTAGGGGGTTGTCAGTGTTTGGCCCTTCTGGTCTTGCCGCCTACTAAGACTCATATAGCTTAAGAATTCCTCCCTTGTTAAAGAAAAAAAAAAGGGGGGGGGGTTCAGATGCTGAGCAGCTGAGAAACTAACTTGTGTTCATTTCAGACTTGCAGCTCACATGGGAAAAATGCATTAGATGCATCTGATTCTTTAGCAGCCCCATGGATAGAGAAGCCTGGCGGGCGACAGCCGTGGGCTACAGCCAGCTAGGCTCCTCTGTCCATGGGATTCTCTAGGCAAGAGTACTGGAGTGGGTAGCCATTCCCTTCTCCAGGGGATCTTCCTGACCAGGGATCAGAGCCCAGTCTCCTGCATTGCAGGCAGATTCTTTACCATCTGAGCCACCAGGGAGGCCCACATGAGAGTTACTTGCCAAAGATGGACTTCTTCTCCAAGACTCATCTCATTGAGCCACGGAGCGTTACCCAAGACGAACTATGTAATTAGTGAGGTCCAGTGAGAAGTGAAAATGCGGGGCCCCTTGTTTAGAAATTATTAAGACTGTCATGAGGGCGGCAGCATAGGACCTCTAAGCATGGGACGCTGTGTCACTACGCAGGTGGCTTTTCCGGAGCAGGGCCGTGGGCTTATTAGTTGGGTCCTGGGGCCCTTGCCAGGTCTTGTGAGTGGATTCCGGCAGGTCAGTGTTATTTCACTGTTTCCTGCCCGTGATTTGAGGTGTGATTATGATTCCCCCCATTTTACAGATAGGGCACATGGGGCCGGAGAACAGTGGAGCCATGTATTGCAAGCTACTTCTTCTGACCCCAAAGTTCCCCTCTGTGTACACCATGTCACACCACATACCAGGAGCTTACAGAGCAAGAGCTGTGTGATGCTCCCTGGAAGGTACACTTTTGGGGCATCGTCTCCAGACTTGTTAATGTTGTGGGAGAAAGACTCCACCTGCAGTGCGTGAGACCTGGGTTCAATCCCTGGGTTGGGAAGATCCCCTGGAGGAGGCCATGGCAACCCACGTCAGTATTCTTGCCTGGAAAATCCCCGTGGACAGAGGNGTGTGATGCTCCCTGGAAGGTACACTTTTGGGGCATCGTCTCCAGACTTGTTAATGTTGTGGGAGAAAGACTCCACCTGCAGTGCGTGAGACCTGGGTTCAATCCCTGGGTTGGGAAGATCCCCTGGAGGAGGCCATGGCAACCCACGTCAGTATTCTTGCCTGGAAAATCTCCGTGGACAGAGGAGCCTGGCGGGCTACAGTCCATGGGGCTCACAGAGTCGGACACGACTGAGCGACTTAGCACACAAGTATGTATGTGTGTGTGTGAGACTGATGCCCTAGGACCTTGAGCAAGTCATTTACTCAGCTTCCCAGGGCTTCAGTTTTCTCATCTATGAAAATCCTTGGCCTTCTGTCACAAGGTAGGGTTGATGCCTCTCTGTCCTGCTCGCCCGGCAGGCACATCTCATTCTTGGGATCAGCACACACTCTGGGGCCCACATGCATTCCCTCTCTCCCAGCTCCCCTTCTGCCACTTGCTCTGGCCTTCAGTGTGCCCCTGGGGTTCAACCCCTTGAATGTCCAGCTTGCGCTACCTGCCGGCTTCTACCCATACCACCCCAAGACCCCTTCTGTCCACAGGATGTTCCATGTAGGCTTCCTGTCTTCACAGTCGTAATGACCGGGGTATTTTCCTGCTTCCTCCGCCTTCTCCTTTCTCTCCGGTGTTGATGTGTGTGTCCTTTCCCCCTCCTGGTTCCCAGAGAGCCCACCTCGAGCGGTACCTTCTAGAGAGCCAGGTCTATTAATCCCACCTGGCTTATTGATGTCTCTGGACTGTCTGATGTCTCTTGACTGTCTCTTTCTCCTTTTCTGTTTTTTTCCTACCCTTTCTCAATTCTCTTGACACTATGTAAGATTAAGGCTTTTTTAAATATAAAATTTATTATATTTATAAAATACAAGATTATTTAACATATTTTTAATTTAAAAAATCATAGCTCTCAAAATACAGCTTTCTTTAAAAAGCTATTGTTATGAATTTGTTTTTATTCTATGAAGTCTTCAACTGATTATTTTTTCCCCTTAATTTTTTTTTTTTTTTTTTTTTCATTTTAAATGCAGGGAAGGAGAAATTTCCAAAGGTTATTAGTTCATTAGCTGTTAGAAGGAATAATTGATCTGTCAACTCAAAGGATTTATAAGGATTTGGTTCACAGGATTCATGAAAGCAGTGGCATGCGTTTAAGTTCTACCTCAAAAGAAAACATTTCAGAAGGGGCTTCCCTTACTTTCCTGGAGATAAAAATTAGCATCTCTGTAGTGATGAAAGGCCCCCAATTTTTTTTTTAAGAGTCTCTCTATCTTAAGGCGCTACCACTGCAGCATGTGCACCCATACCTGAGATAATTGGATGCGTATTTCAACCTAAAGGATGGATTATAAATAAATATTATAAAGTTTCGAGTTTCTTCTACTGTTTTTTTTTTTTAACCCCTACTAAAAGGAATGGAATACAACTAACATTTCTTCAACCTCAAATGGGGTTTTGCTTTTTTTTTTTTTTTTTTTAAGCAAATGCACCCAAATTGGGTTTGGTTCACAAAGGAGAGCCTGACTGCAAAGCTAACAGACCCATCATTAGCCACCCCTGCCCTCTCAAATGGCCTGTCCATCCCCCTGCTCACAATATGGGCGAAGGCCGTAAACAAGGGATCCCAGAGCGCTCCGGACAAGAAACATACAATGGAGTGGGATAAATTTCTTTAGCATAAATAGCAGTCTCCAAGGGTGACTGGTGTGAATGGATTCCCGCTGTGAGGGTCTCTGTGCCTACAGAGGAGATCTGTGGCTTTAAGAGCTGTGGTCCCACCCCCTGGGCTGTGGAAGCGCTCAGTCTCCCCCGCTGGGCTTGGTCCGAAGGCCCCCCGTGGGCCTCCTCTTTCCTTTCAAGCTGTGAGTCCTAAGGAACTCTGTGACAGCTCTTTCATTCTGCTGTGCAAATCCTTGAGCTGTTCCTAGTGCTTTCAAAAGGGAAATATAGGACATTTTACTTATTCTCTCCAGCAGGAGCATTGGAAGCCTGGTAAGACCCAGGATTATTCTGGCAGTAAGCCTGGCAGAGATCTTCCTCTTTGTGATGACTCAAAATTCCCTAAGATGACCACTAACCCAGTTTATACCTCCTAGCTCCGTTACATCATGCCTTGTGGGCTGCCATGTATCTGAAGACGTGCTTCCTGCTGGCCAGCGTCTGGATACCCAGACAGGAACTATACCAGTAGAATTAGGTGCATCCAGGGGTGCGTGTCAAAGGTTAATTTCTTCGCAGCCATGAGCCAAAATATTCAGGCTCTAGAGTAAACCACTACTTTAGAAGAGTTAAACAGTGCATGTTCACTTTTCAAAACAAAACAGTGCCCTGATTCATCCATCCCGATCATGCTCCCGAGAGTCAATCACTTTGAACCGTTTTTGCTGTTCTTCAAGTGATTCCTTGAGTATTAACACATCATTTTTTTATTTCTAAGCTTTAGACATTACCTGTTGACTTTCTGGTCTGATACATAGGGTTTCACTCACTGGGTACTCAACCTCTTTGTTTCTAAGATCTTGGTTTTCATTCCTCTGTGTATTACTATTGTAACTTTCAGTAATACTTAAATCTCTATTTCCAGTTCCATAGCTGGTACCCAGTACATTTGCCTCACGTTTTTCCCCAACCTCTTCTCATCTCACAGCCCTTCACTTCTGTCAGGTGTTGATACTTTGCATTCTATTTTGACCAAGATTAAGATTTCTGAACTGCGGTTGTTTCCAAGTTAAAAGCCAATAAATAGCTTTCAGATTATTTTATCTGTGTGAATGCTGTGCACTGGAAAACCAAGAGGTGCACTGTGGTTGATTATATTTCTATCTGTGTAATTCCTAACTCATAATCCTTGTGTTAGTCAAAGGAGAATGTTGAGGTCTATTCTTTTTTTAAATTCCATCATTGGTTTAAAACCATGCCACATTTTGGTTTGCTAATTTTTTTATCAGATTTCTTTTTGTTGTTGTTGTTATTTTTTTAATTCTTCTGAATTTTTTTTCTTTTCCTTGTTGTGAGAAGAAGCTTGTCTTTTTCACCATACCTGATATCTTTTGAATCTGTTTCATTCTTCTAGAAGCCCATGAACTTCCTATTTTAATTTGCTTATTCTAAATTACTTATTACTTATGCCACCCAAAAGTTACCCTGCCCTTTATATTTCTTGGATATTCTGATAAAATGGCCTTCAGTTTTCCATATATTCATTCCCTTTATTTGTCTTGAAGTTTTTCTAAACTGAATGTCCCTTTTTTCCTGGAAACCTACATCCTCAAACCCTCAGGTTTTCTGTTCCAATCTGAGTGGGATTATGGCTCCGTAAACAGTATTTATTGCTAAATCAACTGGTGTGCCACTGCTCTGTTTTCTATCCCTTCGCCCCCGCCCCCCATAACTGGTTATTCCCTTTTATCCTTTTGCTCACTTCTCCATGCGCTGTGGATAATTCTTTCCACTATATCAACATATCTTTAGAATGCCTCATAATGCTGATTTCTCTGTGGGAAAATTCATCAGATAATCTCAGTGTTTTTATTTATCTTTTGGTTTGTTTGTTGTTGGCTTTTTGTTCATTGCTTTTCCTAGTAGGTTTCCTTCTAGATGGCTCTTCCTCTTTTAGCTAGGTTATTTTGGGCCCCCCCCACCACCTGGGGTTTTTGGACTGCTTGTCACCGTAGTATTTCTATTTGTTGTTATTCTGCGTGCTTATACTCTTTCTCTGATCTCTCTTTCTCAAAAGCTTTAGTCCTTATTTTGCTGAACAACATCCTTTCTAAGAGAAGGGGCAAGAGCGGTATGCCTTATGAATTCTCACCTGTAAGAATGCTTTATTCCATCCGCATGCTCAGTTGGTAGCTTGCCTGAGTATAGGGTTGTGAATTATAAATTACTTCAGATTTTGCTTTAATATCTAGTGTTGCTGATGACAGGTCCACCCAAGCTGATTCTTGTTCCTTTGTTTGTGACCTGTTTTTATTTGTCGTTGACATACTGTTTGTTTATTATTCAGGAAGCTTTTAGAATCTTTTATTGTTGCTGTGAGAACAACAGAACAGTGCATCTGGTTGTGGGTCTTTTAACTTGTAGAAGCTCTTATTCTTGATTGTTCTTTATTTGTTGGATTCTGTTCTTGTTTTTATAGATGCAATATTTCCCCCAAGTCTCTTGAAGAATACTAGAGTCTTTCAACATGTTGTATTTTATTTTTCAGTTCTCTTCTTTTGTCAGAATTTTCTCTGTATCCTCTGTGGTCAGTTTTTCTGTTTGTTTGCTGATGCTCTCTTGGCCATGATACGGACTTTGCTTCACTGCTTTGATGAATCCTCGGGATGAGTCTGTATGCATGAACCTGGAAGTAGAAAGGCTGTGGGCGCTCTGTGCACACAGATGGATCTGCTTGACTGATAGGCCTCATTGCCGGGTTGTGGAGGACCCCCTTCCCACCCCTCACAGTATGCCACAGGCGGAGTACTCAACTCTAGGACAGCAGCACCCACACTGGCAGCTCCAGTGCCCCAGGGAGCTTTTGCCCAGTTTCCTTAGGGAAAATGCTCCTCGTTTGTACATAGGTGTCAACACTTGGTTTTGCTGCTTGGCAGGTGGGAAGGTTCATATAAAGATCTTCAGTGAGTCCTGTCCTCAGTTCCATTTCTCTCACTCTCTTGCTTGGTGTCTCTCAGTCTGGAGCCTCCCAGGAACCGTGCTTCTTCTTATTAGCAAGTTGGCACCCTCCTCAGTGGTTTCGCAGCCACTGCTTCCTGCTCACTTTGCATAGTCAGCCCTTCTACATTTGTCTTCTGTCCTCTAGAAATGGGGGCGGGGGGGGGCGTGCTCTCTTTCACCAGCGCTCGCTAGCCAGCTCTGTTCATTGTGGTGGAGCTGTGGCTCTTCTTCTGTGCCTCTCTGCTTTATCTCCTCTTGAGCAGTTTCTTTCAGAGCAAATCTGATTTTATGTCTGTTACTGCCATTCATCTGCCCAAATACACAGAGAGATCTTAGTGGATAGATGTCCTTAGTAAGCTAAAGCTCAGGGCCCACCCATGCCTGGGATTTGGGCCAGCAAGTATTCTTTGAGTGTATACTACAGTAGGGACTATGGGGTGCATAAAGATGTAAAGGATGCATTCCCAATCTCACAATCTAGCGGGAAGCCCATAGCTTAGGTAGAGCCAGGCCCAGAACTATGGGCATTTTTAGACGTTTTGTGTTTTGGTCGGAAGGAACCTCAAAAGGCTTGCCAGGAACAAACCTGGCAATACTTCTCCAGGAATTGATACAGTGAAAAGCCACGTGACAGCTCATTCATTCTTCATAGACTTTAGGATTGTGAGGAACTGTACTAGAAGTTCATCAGATGCTTACCCTGCCTCAAGGGGAAGTGGGATGTGGATCTAAATATTTCAGTAAGGGAGATAAGACACGTATCTAAGTATCTCTTCAATACAAGGCAAAATGAGATAAAAGGTATAAAAGGAATACAGGTAAAATGTTACAGGAACTTAAGGAGTGAAGAGGTGACTTCATGCAAACGTGCGTGTGGAATAAAGGAAATGAAAACAGACTCTTTGAAAGACAGAAGACTTAGACAACCTAGATGAAGGGGAGGAGAGGGCATTACTCAGATGAGTCCAGGGTAGAAGGAGAAATTTGTCTCGACTGGAGCCAGAATGTCCAAGATGCTCATCGTGTGTCATCGTGAAGTGATACTCCTGCCTTAGAACATTGCTTCATAATTGAAGCAGAGGTTTTCTCTGACCACTCATTGCTCAGTTGAGGGTCTTTATTCTTCCACCAATTTTTGTATCCAGAACCACAAAAGTATAGCTCCCCCATTCCTGCCCTCCTGTTATTCCACCCAGGGAAGCCCATGCCACATGAAGTCGGCCTCTTCTTTCCAGCCTCCTCTGGCAGAGAGTTTCTGGTTTTCTTTTTTAAGATTTTTTTCAGTGTGGTCCATTTTTAAGTCTTTATTGAATTTGTTACAATATTGCTTCTCTGTTTTATGTCTTGGGTTTTTTTTTTTTTTTGGCTTGTGGGATCCAAGCTCCCCAACCAGGTATTGAACTCGTGCCCCCTGCATTGAAAGACAAAGTCTTCACCATGATACCACCAGGGAAATCCCAGGCAGAGAGTTTTGATCAACTCCCTCACCACCCACTTCAGCCCGCTCCTAACTCTCCTCCCTGAATTACAGAGGTTGGAAAGTTACGAGGTACATTTCTCAGACTACTTGCCCCTGAGATTCCACACCTTTCCTGGCTTCCACCTTGAAGACGAGAAAATAGCAGTAACCACTGTGAGGTGTCACCGAAACCCTGAGAGACGGGGTCTTCTGCTGGCATGGGGTTGGGAGCGTTCGGCTGTTGGCGACAAGCCCAGCAGAGACTATAGGGCCAGTTCTTGCTGTCCTGTGTGTCACGGGACTGGCTGCTGTAGCAGTCGTGCCCAGCTGTCACCTTGCGTGGTCGGCCCTCTTGGTCCCAGTTATACATCCTCCAGATCTGGTTTTTGGCTTGTGCTGAAGATCTGGTGCTCCTTCCTTTTTTTTTTTTTTTTTAAGCCCCCTTTGCCCAACCTAGCTAGAGTGACTGTTGTCATCAGCAACTGAAACCCTATTGATACGACATGTTTTGACCTTCCAGCCACCCACCCTTGCTCCTTGAGGATTTGGGTGCTCAGTCCCAGTTCTCTCTCACTCTGCTTCCTGCCATCCTGCAGTGGGGTGACCCATCCACCATTCTAGCTTCATCCTTTCTCTGTCTCCATGGCTACAGCATGGCGTCTGTACATCCAGAGTTGAATCACCTGTAAGAGTTTCTCTGCCTCCTCTCATCCCTCTTCCCCACTCCACTCAGAGCGCCCTTCAGCCTCACCGTCCCTCTCTCTTCTGACACGTCAGTGAAGCTTCCTTTCCCTGTAAGCCCCAACCGAATGAGTATTCGTCTCAGCCACACTCCTACGAGCAGTCATTTCACCCTCTGGACCTACCTGTGCATTTATTGTCTCTCACGATAACCTTGAAAATGTTCCAGGCTGATATAGGATCTCGCCGCATACTTATTGCTAAGGATATTACATGAGTTAATGCTTAGAAAGTATGTACTATGTTCCCAGCACTGTTCCAAGCACTTGATTAACAATCCAAGGAGATGGGAACATTCAGTGTCCACGTTGTACAGATGAAGAAACTGAAGCACAGAAAGGTTGAATGATTTGCCCAAGGCCGCACAGCTAGTCAGTGGCTGAGCTGGGATTCAAACCATACCCTATCTGCATTCCCTTCATCTGTTTTAAAAGATGCCAAGATACCTGTGTATCTTTATGTGGATATTAAGAACATTTTTTCCATGTAACCATAAATGTGATTAGTCTCTCAATGCTAATACCACAACTTGTGGTTTCTGAAAGCTGCATCCCATTAATATATATGCCAGCCCCCCCCTTTTTTTATGAAAAAGTATCTTTTTTTATCTCCCATGTTATTTCCTCACTGTGCATTCCAAATCTCAATTCTGTTGTGAAATCTGGTGTCATACTATCACAGATGAAACTTTGGGGCAGCTGTTGAATAATAGCTAGGGTAGTGGATGTCCCATGCTACCTACCGAGTCCTCTTCTTTCAGTACCAATCCTGTTACCCCCAGTAGTGCATTCTCTTCTGAAGAAAAGTCTGTCAACTAGGAAAGGATGTCAATTAGTNTTTTTTTTTTTTTTTTTTTTTAAGCCCCCTTTGCCCAACCTAGCTAGAGTGACTGTTGTCATCAGCAACTGAAACCCTATTGATACGACATGTTTTGACCTTCCAGCCACCCACCCTTGCTCCTTGAGGATTTGGGTGCTCAGTCCCAGTTCTCTCTCACTCTGCTTCCTGCCATCCTGCAGTGGGGTGACCCATCCACCATTCTAGCTTCATCCTTTCTCTGTCTCCATGGCTACAGCATGGCGTCTGTACATCCAGAGTTGAATCACCTGTAAGAGTTTCTCTGCCTCCTCTCATCCCTCTTCCCCACTCCACTCAGAGCGCCCTTCAGCCTCACCGTCCCTCTCTCTTCTGACACGTCAGTGAAGCTTCCTTTCCCTGTAAGCCCCAACCGAATGAGTATTCGTCTCAGCCACACTCCTACGAGCAGTCATTTCACCCTCTGGACCTACCTGTGCATTTATTGTCTCTCACGATAACCTTGAAAATGTTCCAGGCTGATATAGGATCTCGCCGCATACTTATTGCTAAGGATATTACATGAGTTAATGCTTAGAAAGTATGTACTATGTTCCCAGCACTGTTCCAAGCACTTGATTAACAATCCAAGGAGATGGGAACATTCAGTGTCCACGTTGTACAGATGAAGAAACTGAAGCACAGAAAGGTTGAATGATTTGCCCAAGGCCGCACAGCTAGTCAGTGGCTGAGCTGGGATTCAAACCATACCCTATCTGCATTCCCTTCATCTGTTTTAAAAGATGCCAAGATACCTGTGTATCTTTATGTGGATATTAAGAACATTTTTTCCATGTAACCATAAATGTGATTAGTATCTCAATGCTAATACCCAACTTGTGGTTTCTAAAAGCTGCATCCCATTAATATATATGCCAGCCCCCCCCTTTTTTTAATGAAAAAGTATCTTTTTTATCTCCCATGTTATTTCCTCACTGTGCATTCCAAATCTCAATTCTGTTGTGAAATCTGGTGTCATACTATCACAGATGAAACTTTGGGGCAGCTGTTGAATAGCTAGGGTAGTGGATGTCCCATGCTACCTACCGAGTCCTCTTCTTTCAGTACCAATCCTGTTACCCCCAGTAGTGCATTCTCTTCTGAAGAAAAGTCTGTCAACTAGGAAAGGATGTCAATTAGTACTTCTTCCCTCCACTGTCTTCCAGGATAAGTCTAGCGTAGTAGGATCATTCTTTGGCTTCAAAACTCAGACCGTGGAGACTTGAACGCCAGCTCAAGCACTGAGACCTGGGACAGGAGACTTAACCTCTCTAAGCTCCAGGCATTCCGTCTATAAAAGTGAGGGTAGCCCTGTTGTAAATTGCACTTGAAGAGATCGCCCGGGTACACTACCCTCTCCCACCCCACCTTCCCCATCCAGACTTAAGCCCAACACATTACACTATACTCTCCTCCCCAAACAAGCACATAACCCATCACCACGCCCGTAACAACTCCAAAAATTTTAATAAAGAATTTATAGAAGATTTCACACTGAGACAGAACAGGTTACAATGTAATTTGTACAAAGCAGATCTTCCCTTTAAATTAAAAAAAAATTCTTTAAGCGCTGCTTTGCCATCCACTGCTCTTTCCCCAGAAGCACCCTCGGGCTTCATGGTCACCCTCCTGGCCCATCCTGGCCCAGGCAGAATCTCTGCAGGTCCTCTGCCCGGTCAGACAGGTGTGCGGAAGCCTAAATTCCTGGGCATCAATGAGTATTCATTTAAAAGAGAAGCAGCAGAAGTATCTCCCCCTGTTCAATTATTCCACACAAAGCTTGACTTAGAGAGTTCATGGTTCCTTGACTTGTTTCCAAGAGTGAGGATGAGCGAGAGCTCCACTCTGGTTTGGAATGCCTCCGGTCACCGCTGCGCTTCTCAAAGGGAAAAGTCATGCCTGTTTATGCCGGCTGTTCACAGTTCAGTTACTGGAAGCAGAAAGTCAGCACTGATACTAGCAGCCTGCACCGCCAAGTTCTCTTACTTAGATTTTGGTTATCAGAGCTCCCTGTAGGCTTGTCATTGGGTTGGTTTCTCCCTCCTACCAGAGAAACAAGGGTTTGTTTTCTGCCTCCAGATCACTTGCATTTATTTCCGTTCCTTTCCTGGACATTTTTTTTTTCTTTCTCTCTGAAACATCATTTCAGGCTTTTCATCAATTTGACTAATAATAGTCAATTTGATTACTGACCAGTGTGTGCTACGAGGAATACTTCCAACAGGGGAGATGTATTTTGTTGCAATAGGCTTGAACACGGCTATTGGTGGCTGTTAATCGCATATGAAATGACTTCTATCTGCATGGAGTTTATGGGCTTCCCAGATGGCGCAGTGTCAGCCTGCCAAATGCAGGAGACACAGAGATGTGGGTTCAGTCCTTGGGTAGGGAAGATCCCCTGGAGTAGGAAATGGCAACCCACTCCAACATTCTCACCTGGAAAGTTCCACGGACAGAGGAGCCTGGTGGGCCATGGGGTCGCAGAGAGTCAGATATGACTGAACACACACAGCACGTACAGAGTTTATGGAGTTAATGCAAGGAGGTTAGGGAAGCCCCATATTTTCCTAGAGTAATCATTTTGTTGTCATCAGTGTCTGTAGCTCTACTATTTGAGAAAATTTTTTAAATCTTAAAAGACTGATAACGTGCCCCCGCCCCGCACCTTTCCTTTCATTTGTTTCCTACAGGGTGAACCTCACTCATCAGAACTAAACAACTGTTTGGAAAGTTAAATGAAAATTCATCAGAGTCCGAGTATTTATTGCTTCCCGAGAAGTTTCTTCATTGTAGATCATCCAGGATCCAGTCATGAATGTGTACTGTCAGGGGCCAGGGATTTGGGGGGATGAATTTCCCAGGGTTTAATCATTTCATAAGGCCTCTGAGTGTGACTTTTTCCCCAATAATCTACTTATCTCAGTAATTTACCCCTCCTACTGCCTTGCAAGGAAAATGAGTCTCCCAGGTTGTTTGCATGATAAGTAGCTGGGAATTGTGCGAGCCTTTCAACAAGCAGCCCTGAGTTAATTGTAGCAGCCTGAGCTAATGGTTTCCCATGTTAGTTGGCAGGTTAAGTGAAGAAGAGGGCTTGAAAACACCCTTTATCACAAGTACCACGCATTTGAAAAGCTGCAATCTTAAAAAATGTTTGCTTCGTGGAAGATATTTTTCCCTTGCAGCATAAATGGGTGAGAAAAATGTCCTTCCGAAGATAGGACTAGCAGTTTTGCAAATAGCTCTGGATGTGGGCTCCCTGGAGGGGTTAGGAGGCTTTTGTTTTTGTTTCTCCAGTGGATCATGCTAATTCACCCCCACCACCTCTTCTTTTTTCAGTCAAGTCAGAAATTGAAGAATAACCTTGTTCATTGCAAGAAAAATCACTTGGAAAAAAAAAAACAAAACACTTCCTAATACTTTCTGGTTGTACTTTTTAAGGTATATTTCACATGTATCCTTGACATTGTTAGTACAGTCACACATCATCCAGCAAAGACAAAATGGGTTTTCTATTCAGGAAAAAAGTTAGAATACAGTTTGCTTTGAGAGGAGGGGGCCAGGGGAGATTCTGCTCTGTGTCCTCTGAAGGCAGAGGGGGCTGCATGCCCTTGCCGACAGAAGAGAGGCCCTGGAAGAGGGAAGACCCAGAAACTCCTGCTCTGCTTGGTCAGCGCCCTCCCATCCTTCAGCTCTCCAGCTCACTCATCCTTCCTCCAGGAAGCCCTTCCTAATCCCCAGGCTGGGGAGTCTCGTGTGCTCCTCCATCTTTCTTTTATACCATTTTCACGGTTGCTGTTTAGTCACTAAGTCATGTCTGACTCTTTGCAGCCCCATGGACTGTAGCCTTCCAGGCCCCTCTGCCCATGGGATTTTCCAGGCAAGAATACTGGAGCCGCTTGCCATTTCCTCCTCCACGGGATCTTCCCCACCCAGGGATCAAATCCTGCGTTGGCAGGTGCATTCGTTACCATCGAGCCACCAGGGAAGTCCATTCATTGTTGTAATTGTACGTGGTTTTTTGTTGTTTTTTTTTGTATGGTCTTTTTCTCCTCAAAGTTGTACCTCCTATGTGTACGTAAGGATCCTGTCTGTCTTTCACATACCATTTTACGCTCAGCATCTAAATTCTCAGGAAATATTTCTGGCATGAATGGCTGGATGAATGAGAATACAGTCAAAGATACTTCAGTGAACACCATTAAGGTAAATTCACAGGTTAACTGATGACCATGTGGGAAGAATTTAAGAGACTTGTTAAGAGGAAGGGAGAAAGGAAGAAAAGAATCACAAACCTCAAAAGCAGGAGGCTACTTGGGAGCAAAAAAAGAATGTGTGTGTGACATTCCCTGAATGAACTGACCTTGGGATATGAAAAGGTGGAAAGAACAAATGTGAGTGGTCTAAGAAGCAGATGACTGAATTGATCAGCTAGGTTTCCAGCATAAAATAGATGGCATGTTCATCCGGGTGATTGCCAGGGAGTGTGGGCAGGGACGTGGGCCCAGCTATGAGATGCTGGGGCACCAGGGATCAGCCACAGTGGGAAACTATTACTCACTCCTGTCAACTCCCATCCCAAAGGAGCACAAGGGGAAAAAACAGTGTTTCTGAAGCTGACTTAGAGCTAGAACCAGAGAAGAGGGCAGCAGACAGGACTTGTGGTTATAAGGGGGTACAGAACCTCAGTGCTGACACGGGAACAAATAAACCAGCCTTTCCCTCTCCTGACCTGGGATCCAGCCAGTGCCTCTATCGGCCAACCCAACAGGAAGCTAGCAAGCAGGAGAGCCTAGGTGATTTAGTGTGCGGAGATCAGCCACCTGTGTCCCCAGTCCAGAGTGCAGAGAAGTGGGGGAGAAAGATCAAGAGAAGCAAATGGAAAATAACCAGCCCAGAGAGAGAATTGAGACTTGTGTTTTT
>SJYA01002932.1:4698404-4755544 GCA_006410615.1 Neotragus moschatus | reverse complement strand
GGCTTAAAATATGATCCAGTGTTGACACCAAACTTTTTAAGCTTTCCTCCCTGAACAATTTTTGTACAACCCAAGGAACTCTGAATTGGGTATCCAGGGGTCTAATGTCTGATAGTCTTACATCACTCAGATTATTCTGTGCACAAGATGCTGTGGCGTTACATTAGATGCAGAAGGCATACTCCCTTCCCATCCATCACTCCTTCTGTATTCGTCTTTTCCAGCCAAAGATGGGTGACAGACATTTTGTCACTCCTACATATGATTCAGGGAATACGTTTGCCAAAATGAGAAGAGCAGAAAGAAACGCAAGAGATCCGAACTGCAGTTACACAGACACAGAAAATCCTGGCGGGGACTCCCCTGGTGGTCCAGTGGCTAAGATTCCACGCTCCTGATACAGAGAGCCTGGGCCGGATCCCTGGCCAGGGAGCTAGATCCTGCCTGCCTCAACTGAAGATCGCGTGCCACACCCAAGACCTGGTGCAGCTAAATGAATAAAAGCATTCAATTAAAAAAAGCTTCTTGGGTTGGTGAAGAGCTTTAGCTCCTGCACACTGTTGAGGGAGATGGTGGATAACATGCATTTTAGACATGAGGATATTTGTGGAATAGCAGTGAGAAAATTGCAGTTGTGCAGAATTTCCCAAAATGCTGGAGCTGACTCAAGCCGGAAAGCATGCATTGACTGCCCTAGCCAAAGGAGGGACAAAGGAGGGGAGAGGAAACATCGGTTCAAAGAATGTTTGCCTGGGAAATAAATGCCGGTCAGAAAAACTGACACTTGTGATTCTGTTTTGCCTTTACAAATGGTGCTCTTCTTGGGAAAGTAAACCCGTGATTGAAAAAGAAAGCGGATGTGTAATGCATGAAAATGCCTTTGTAAATACACGTCAGGTCTCATTTCTTTGGCTTTTGAAGCAGTTGGGGGCTTTTCAACTCTGGAAATTCGTTTAAAAAAAAAAATAGGCAGGATAAATGTTTGTCTTCTGTGATGTATGTTCATACCATACCCAGGTTCAAAGTTCTTAACGAGATAACCGCTTCGGGTTCTCTTCATCTCCAGGTGTTGGAACGCTAATTGATGGAGACAAACCTGAACTTAAAAGTAAAGGAGTTTACATTACATTCAGAGAAACAGAGAACTTGAAAGGAGGGCTTCTAGCAAGAAGTTACCGTGCTCCGCTGCCTGGAAGCACAAGTAGTGTGATCGGCGTTCAATAGCGTTAAGAATGAATGCGGAGACGGGTAGTCCCCTCCTCCCTCCACATCCTGGGGATTTCGCAGCTCAAACTCAGTCCCCCAATTGGCTTTGTTCAGGAAGGGCAGATATGGTAAGATTCTGCATTTCTAAGGAACATATGTTTGGAATTAATCAAACCACATTTGCCCTAGCTGAAGCTGGAGTTCAGGGAAACGTGGACAACCCTGGTGAGATCTAAATTCAGGAGGAAAGGTCATGGGGCCCGTGCTAAAACCCACGTCGGAGAAAGCTCATCCTGGCCACCAGGGCACCTGAAGCCCCAGAGCAGATGTGAACCCAAGCTGGCCTCAGACGGCCAACCCCCAGGCCAAAGGGAAGCGACCTTCTTCAGCTAACAGGGAGGGAATGAAAGTGAGAGAGAGCCCGAGGAACACCGACCAGAGAAAAACCAGGTGGGGAGGTGAGCCCATCTGGCTAATTAGTCACAGGCTGTAAATCCATCCCCCACACCCCCCGCAAGCATCTTTCTTTTAAGCCACATCTGCTGTGGCTCCTGAGAAGGACCTAGGTCTTCAGAGGAGAGGCAGAAGGACATTTGCAGGGGTGGATGCCCCTCAGTTTGGGGGAGCTTTTCAGTTTGTCTGTTTGCTTTTTCCAACATTTATTTGTTTGGCAGCTTCGGGTCTTATTGTGGCTCACGGGATCTCTGTCACGGTGCTGAGACTTAATTGCCCTGCAGCATGCAGGATCTTAGTTCCCTGACCAGGGACCAACCTGTCCCTGGTACCCTTACCCTTCTTATGTGGCTAAGAAGTCACATATGCTGAAATCAGAAGGGTTTTTCCTCTTCCTCTCTCAGGTACCAAGGAAGCTTTTCCAAGCCTATTTCATTGCCTCCATCAGCCCTGCTTTAAAACGACAAGCTTGTCTGGCATTTTAAGTAGATGAAGAATCTCTCCATTAAACTGAAGTGGCAGGAATGAGATACATCCATCCTTCAGAAGTGTTTTGTCATTAAATCCTCACACCCACCCAATGCGACAGACACTATCATTATCCCCACTTACAAGCTAGAACAATTAGGAAATTCACTGAGTTCTTAACAAGTTGTGTGCTCTTCTGTAAGTGTGCTATGCTTCAGCAAAATTTATGTTTAAGAAAATGAGGCCATTTCAACCCCAAGAAGTGAAGTCACGGCCCCCCCAAGGTCACCTAACTGGTATTAACCCTGATGTGAGGGTTCGGCCCTCCCCTCCATGTCACTGTAAAGTCTACCCCGCACATTTCATGGTAAATAGTTCACGTAAGTACCTGTATTTGCAAGCTCTTACACAGCTAATCCTTCATTTTGTCACTTCTTCATTATCTAAGAAATGTCTCTTCTTTCAAGGGGTTCAGAGTCTAGTAGGGGCAGACGGAGTATTTTTTTTTTTTTAAGTCAATAAAGTGTTACAGGGTTCTAAGATATAATCTCTTTATGGAAGGGGTGCATCAAGAAGGAAGTGGCCAGGGTAGAAGAGAATGCCCTCACAGAAGAGGTTACTTGGAGTGTTGAAAGGTGAATAAGAGGGTCAGGGGGTAGCAAGGTCAAGGCTCCCATGGTCGGTCTGCTCCTGGCTGCCATAACAAAGGGCTGCAGACTGACTGGCTTTAGGCAACAAGAACATATTGTCTCGTGGTTCTGGAGAAAGGAGGTCCAAGGTCACGGTGCCAGCAGAGGTGGCCTCTGGGGAGACCTGGCTCCTGGAGTTGCATGTGGCTGCCTTCTTTGCTGTGACCTCACATGGCCTGTCCTCTGTGAGTGCACAGAGAGAGAACGCGAAGTCCTCTTCTAAGGACATCAATTCAGTTCACTTCTGTCCCTCAGTTGATTCTGACATCAGCTGACTCTGATGCTGGGAGGGATTGGGGGCAGGAGGAGAAAGGGACGACAGAGGATGAGATGGCTGGATGGCATCACTGACTCGATGGACGTGAGTCTGAGTGAACTTCGGGAGTTGGTGATGGACAGGGAGGCCTGGCATGATGCTATTCATGGGGTCACAAAGAGTTGGACATGACTGAGTGGCTGAACTGAACTGAACTGCGTATGACCTCACTTAACCTTCCAATTGGTTGGTTGTTGTTTGGTCACTCAGTCATGTCCAACCCCGTAGACTGTAGCATGCCAGGCTTTCCTGTCCATCACCAACTCCCAGAGTTTGCTCAAACTCAAGTCCATTGAGTTGATAATGCCATCCAACCATCTCATCCTCTGTTGCCCCCTTCTCCTCCTGCCTTCAATCTTTTCCAGCATCAGGGTCTTTTCCAATGAGTTGGCTTTTCACATCAGGTGGCCAAAGTACTGGAGCTTCAGCTTCAGCATGAATCCTTGCAATGAATATCCAATGAAAATGCTGCCATTTTCAGGCAGACCGTCCTGGACATGATCAAGGACATGGTCGAGGGTTGATTTCCTTTAAGACTGACTGGTTTGATCTCCAGCTCTCAGACATGCACATTTGGTTCCAGTGTCTGTCAGATTATTTTCATCTGCCTTGAAAATAATCTCCAGGGAGTTCACTTGCCAGCCAGGTGGAAGGCCCGTGCTTAGGGAGAGGGTCGGCAGCCGTGACCTTTGAATACTTAGTGGTATCTGAGGACTTAGCACAGGAGCTGAGGAGCATATTCTGAAAAAAGAGCCCAAGGATGGCCAGCTCAGAAGGAAATCCTGCCTTTTTCAAACCAGCCTGGGGTAGTTGGGCGAGATGATGTTGCAAGCCCTGGTCAGTTGAAGCCAGCAGTGAGAGCTGCGCTCCCAAGGGGCTCAATGCGCAAGTGAAAAAGGGAGAGTTCTCTTTTGGGGGGTCGGTGAAGGGAGGAAACCTCCTTCTACAGGCCTCACTGGAGCTCAGCCCTTCGCAGGTAGCTCGCAAAACCTCTGAGTGCTTTTTTTCCTCTTTATTTTGTCTGCCATATGATTATTTTCTGAAATCTGTGTCGTGTTATGAAAGAGACAAGTCGAATAAACAGATTCTATTTTCGTCCAGAGCCGCGGCTCGGGCAAGCGTTCCAAGTCTGAACCAGCAGGAGCCCTCTGGGTCCTGCGCGCCTGTTAGTCTCTCTCCGGCCACACGGTGGCGACACACCTGAGCCGCAGGGGTGGGTCTCAAAGCCAGCGAACAGGGAAGCCCCAGGGCCCGGCACCAAGGTTGGGAGCGTGTCACTGACTTTCTCTTGCCCTCGTAAGAGTCAGGTTCAGTGTCCACTTACTTGTCATGTTTTTCCTTTGACCACGAAGAGGAGTTGCCCCGTGGATGGTGAGCAGCATCCATGCCCCACTGGCCTGGTCCTCCTGGATTCACACAGCCCCTGCCTGCAGCTCTAAGTCCCGTTCCCAGATTCGAGTTCTGGGCCGCTTAGCTGCATCCAGCCTGCGCTCCGGAACACACAGACATGTGAGGAGAACAGCCCTGCTTCCCCTTAGTTGAACTAAGGCAAGGCTGGAGGATTGCAATGAGAACTGTTGCTTGGAAGTAGAATATACACGACAGCTTAAATTAGGTGGGTAAGTTCACAGAGACTGGCTCGCAGGCCAAGACTTGGGGATAGATAAAATAGCGCAGCAGTCAGCGGTGAAGACCAGCTGGCAAGACTTGTGGACCATCCAAAGCCACCTCAGGATCTGAGGACCTTGTAGGGCAAACTTAAAGAGAGCCCAGCTTCTGTCCCAGGGTAGATTTTATTTTTAATTTGTAACCTCTGTGTCACAAAGCTGTGGAGTAGCTTACAATAAGATAGCGTGCGCATCTGTGTAAAGTCTCAAAGCTGCTAAAGGAAGAAATTTAAATCAAATTTACAAGAATGTATATAGAATTTATCAAACCAATAAACTGAGACCATGTTGCAAGTGAAAGTTGCTCAGTCGTGTCTGACTCTTTGTGACCCCATGGACTCTACACAGTCCATGGAACTGTCCAGGCCAGGATACTGGAGTGGGTAGCCATTCCCTTCTCTATCTTCCCAACCCAGGGATCGAACTCCGGTCTCCCGCATTGCAAGCAGAGTCTTTGCCAGCTGAGCCACCAGGGAAGCCCACGTTGGCACCTCAAATTTAGCACCAAGACTAGAATCCAGGGAAACATAACACAACAAGAGAGACAGGATTATGTGACACAGGACAGCATCTAATAGGAAGGAAACAAACTTTTCCCCAAGAAAGGCAAGCTTGCTCCTGGTACCAAATATTTATCACTGTAACTGGAGCATATAATTCAACAGTGATTTTATAGAGCTCACAGAAGCTCTTCCATTTGTTCGATAGCAATGTGTGTTTGGGTTGATACTCCATTTAGATCTGACGAAATCCCTGTCTTCCCGGAATTTGTCTCCACGCCCACCATGCTGTGTAACATCCCCTTCTTATTTATTTGTTTGGCTGCGTCAGTAGGATTAGTTGTGGCACGTGGGATCTTGGTTGCGGTGCCTGGACTCCCTAGCTGTGGCTCACAGGCTCCAGAGTGGGAGGACTCAGTAATTGCTCTACAGCAGGTGGGATCTTAGTCCCCTGACCAGGGATCAAACCCTCGACCCCTGCATTGCAAGTCTTGCACCTCCCAGGAAGGCTTAGCACAGCCTGACAAGGATATGTTTTCTGGACTGTTCCCCATCTCTCCTTTCCCAAATGGGAGCTTTTGGTGGCATGGTCAAGGTGTTGATCTACAAGTGTATATATGTTGGGCATATGGGAGGTGATTAAGTATGAATCATAATATAGAGAACCATGTGTGGCCTGGATGGAGAAGATGGCCATCAACCGGAAATCCAGGACTTAAGAGAGCGGAGCTTCCATGACCGTTCCTCTGTGTCCAGGAGCGGGTTGTGATGTGAGGTTTCTCTGCCTTTGGGGAGGAGGTGAATGCAGTTTGGTTTGCACTTGGGAGAGCTGTATTAGGACACGTGTGTTGTTAGGTTATTGCAGTTTTACACGGGTGTGTGGGTCTGTGTGCCCAGGCACACCTCTGCTCGCTGGGCAGCCCAGGGGAGGCTGTCATGGGCCTGTGCTTCTCTTCTCTGGAGCCCAGTACTATGTTTATTCCATGTGGTCCCTGTTCCAGCCACACCTGCCCTCGCTTCCTGTGCCAAGCCGTAGCGGTAGGCATTTAACCTGGACCCCAGTCTGGCAATGAATCAGAATAACACCTAAGCATGGTTTACAAAGACAGATAGTGGTCCAGGGTGCCTTTCCCAACAGAAAAGGGAGACCAGCCATTACCTGCCCCGCTAGCCCTCCCACTTCGAAAGGGAAGTCCCCTCTCTCCCCTGTTTCTTCTTGATTTTACTCCTTGTTTCTAAATAATGTGCTTGTACTAATATTACTCGATTGGATTACAGTTCTGGGTGTTGTCTGTGAACTTCCTGCTGTGGAAGACGTTGCACTTACACTTTTCCTCTGTGCCACCAACAGCATTAAATCACAGTTGTCAGTTAAATCACTACTCAGCATTTTCATCTCTGCTGTATTATATATATATTTTTTTTTTGGTGGTGATGCCAGGGAGCAAACTCAGAATATATTAATGTTTTTAGTTGAACCATGTAGCTTACTATAATCAGATTTACTTTCTTACACGCTGTTTCGTTCTTCCTAAACTTACTGTTATTTTTTCCTCCTTTGCTGTTCATAATGCTTGCCCTAAATTACTTCAGTGCTGAGAAATCCTTATGGATATGGTGAAAAGCACATCAAATGACCTGTCTTTTTAATGTTTTCCTTGGGGCTCAGCCCTTTTGTAGCTGAAGAATATCTTTATTCTGCTCCTTGCAGTTGAGCGATTGACCACATCTGTAGAACTTTAGGTTGGAGGCTGTCTGGGACTGGAATTTTGTAGGCGTTTTTCATTGTCTATCTTTCCTTGTTGATTCTTGAGCCAGGTTGACCACTGAACTTTGTCATGTGCCCTGTTTTGCTCTCAAGAATGGCCCTTTAGCCTGAGTCATCTAGATTTCACGTGGAAGGCCTTCCAGTGCGGTCTCCCCTTGTCCAACACTGTTGTGTTGGGTATTTGGCCTACTCTTCAGTATGAAATTCATGCCTTCAGTTTTGGGCATTTTTCATTATATTAAAGTCTTGATAATTACCCCCTTGGGTTTTTTTTTTCTTTTTTCTTTCCTCTGGTACATTCATTAGATGGAAAATGGGCTTTCTCATTTCCTTATTATCAGGTTGGTCAAGAAGTTCGTTAGGGTTTTTCATAAACTATGAAAACCCAAATGAATTTTTATGCCAACTCAATATTTTCTCTCTTTTTCCTTTCTTTGCTTTTTGTTCATCTTGGGGACGTTTCTTCAAAACTTTCTCCTGAAATTTCTTTTTTGCTGCTGTTTTTTAAACTCTCTCAAGTTTTCTGATTTCTTAAATGTTCCTGTGTCCTAGTGTTACAGATACAAAGCATTTTATATTACTGAGCATATTAATTATGGTTTCTTTGCTATTTTCTTCTGTTCTTTGCATTGTATCTTTTTACTGAATTCCTTTTTTTTTTTTTTTGCGGGGGGTATGTTTGGAGTCTCATTTTTCCCTTCGGTCAGGTATCTAGTGATTCTTGTCTACCCACTGACATTTAAGAATGAAGCACTAAAGAGACAGCTGAAAGTTTTATGTGCATGGTGGGGCGTGGAGAGTTGTAGGTCTCACAAGAGATTATCAGACAGGGAAGGACCTATTCATTTTATGGAGTCCCCACGTGCTGGCGCCTAAAGGTCTTTTCTCATTGGTTAGTCCCTTTCTGCTGAGAAGGGGCCCTGTGGTCTCCTGCCTGGTGAATAGAGGCTTAGCCATGAGTGTCAGGGAGCCCAATATTGGGGGTGGGGCGTGTGCTGTCACCTTCCCGTGTGAAAATGCGTGTTTATCTTCTGTTTCCAGCCTCTTGACTCCTCCCTTCCTCCTCCCGCACCTGTCGCCTCATGCTCAGAACTCCTGNCCACGTGCTGGCGTCTAAAGGTCTTTTCTCATTGGTTAGTCCCTTTCTGCTGAGAAGGGGCCCTGTGGTCTCCTGTCTGGTGAATAGAGGCTTAGCCATGAGTGTCAGGGAGCCCAATATTGGGCGTGGGGCGTGTGCTGTCACCTTCCCGTGTGAAAATGCGTGTTTATTTTCTGTTTCCAGCCTCTTGACTCCTCCCTTCCTCCTCCCGCACCTGTCGCCTCATGCTCAGAACTCCTATGGTCCCATTCCTCCACTGGCCCTCTTTCCCAAGAGGGTAGTGCAGTGCTTGGCTGTGCAGGGTGATGGCGGGATGCGAGGTAGAGGGGGTCCTCACGTAATCTTTGACCAGCGCCCCTGTTTTTGGCTCTGTCTTCAGGAGTACCTGTGCGACCATCCCCTGACCTTGAGGGGGATCCACCCCCATCCCTACTCACTTGTTTGTTTCAGCATCTCCTCTGAATCCTTTATCACTTGCCCATGTGCTTTCTGTCATCCAGCACAGTGTCGATACATCTGCTTGGATGTCATTTGCTCCCTTATTATCTTCCATCACGGGTTCATGCCATTTCTCCCCCTAGAGATAGAGTCCGGGGGCAGGGCAGAGGTAGCTGTGGGTGTTTGATTGGCCGCGTTTAATGGAACCAGCCTGTCACATACCTTGCACCCTCCAGTCTTCATTACAATCCCTGCTGTAGGTAGAGGTACTCCCACACCGCAGATAAGGAACCGGGAGTCCCCCACCCCTACCTAGAAGCAAGGCCCTTTGTCAGGGTCACTAGCTAACCAGTTACAGAGCCAAGACTTGGACCCAGGTGTGTCTCTGAAACTCACACTCTTCCGGCCACATCACACTTCTGATTCCCCAGGGCTGCTCAAGGATCCCTTCTTAGTACACTGGACTGTATCCATCAGGACCACATACCACAGGCAATCCCAAGGGGCCATGTCGTTCAGCTCACGGGCCTTTTTTCCCCCTTCTTCCCTTTGTTTCCTGAAGCAATTATTTCTCTATTTCATTTAAAGACCTGGCCTTTGCAGCTGCTGCGGACAGCTTAGCGTTGTCTCAAGGTTGAAGACGAGAACCAAGCCGTGAGCTTATGAGCCATCAAACTTGAAAGATGTATTGAGGTGAAATACCACTGCAAAGCCTCCCCACCAAACCTTTTCTTTTTTTCCCCTTAAGTGCCTTTTTTCTTTCCAAAATGAAAAAAGAACCATTTGTACTATACATGCATAATAAAATCCCTCCAGCTCACACACATAAAAATCTTCGGTTCTGGCGCTGCTCAAGACAAGATTTTTTTGGTAACTGCCCACCCCACCCCAGCACAGCAGACAGTATAGTCTTCTGAAGCCAAAATAATTGCGTGTCTTACTGCGATACTTTGAGTCAAAGATCAGCGTATGTGTGTGGGCTGGAACACGTGCCTTTCCTTCTCCCCTCCAGAGAAGAATCCTGTCAAATAACATTGTTTTCATACCGAATATTTAAGTCGCAAATGTGAGCCATGTGGGCAGGGGTTTGAAATCAAGACAGCTAAACTGTGAGGTGCTTATGGAGTTCAACCATTTGCGAGAAACACAGACTGACTTCAGGGGGAAGCATGCAAGAGGGGTTTTTCATCCCCTGTATGATCTCGCTTTATTTTTTCCTTTCTTCCTAGCCTTCCCGAGTCTGGTATTTCCCTTGGCATTCTCCAAGAGGTCCGTATAGTTATTGGCAAATGTGAAGCGCAGTGATGCGAGGCTTCCAGGAGTTTGTTGCAGCTTTTCAGCACTGAGCAAATCAGTCACTTTTGAAGGGAAAATGTGAAGGTATTGTTTGTGTTTAAAGTGTTTGTTTTTCTAAGCACAAGTGCCTTAGCAACTGTACGTGAAGACAGGTTTATTTGAGCAGAATTTGTAGTAAACAGGGTGTGTGGTTATGACCCGGCGATGGTACACCAAAGTGTCTCATTTGCGATTTGCAGGCATGCTATAACCAGGCCGTGACCTTTCCCAGAGACAGTTTGCCGCTCCGTGTGTTTCCCAAAGGTGATTCTTGCTTCAGAGGACCAGAGGTCCACCCACAGGTGTCCTAGATCTGCCTCATATAGGGTCAGGCGGGCACCCTATGGCCCACGGTGCTTTGGACTGAGCCCTTGCCTCCTGAAGGCAGGCCTTTGAGAAACAGCCCATCCAGTGTAGATCCAGGAAGCAGTTGGGCCTGGGAAGACCAAGGTGTCCCCGAATCCCTCCTTTGGATTATGACTTTATTTTTTTCTTGGCCATACCACATGGCCTGTGAGATCTCAGTTCCCTGACCAGGGATCAAACTGGCACCCCCTGAACTGGAAGCTCTGAGTCTTAACCACTGGACTGCCAGGTAAGTCCCCTGGATCATGACCGGTTTTTCCTGATTGTGGTGTTTTAAGTCCAACCAGAGTCAAGTTTGGCTGCTCATCAACAACTAAAGAGATGTTTCTTACAACCAGCTGTTACCTGAGGCACTCATTAAAAATGCAGATTCCCCAGGGGCTTCCCTGGTGGCTGAGTGGTAAAGAATCTACCTGCCAGTACAGGGGACACACGTTCAGTCTCTGATCCAGGAAGATCCCACATGCCTAGGGGCGACTAAGCCCATGCGTCACAGCTATGGAGCCTGTGAGCTGCAACGGCTGAAGCCTACGTGCCCTAGAGCTGATGCTCCACAACACGAGAAGCCATGTCTATGAGAAGCCCCTGCACCACAAGGAAGAGGAGCCCCCCACTTGCTACAACTCAGGAAAGATTGTGCTGCAACAAAAGACCTAGCACAGCCAAGACAAGAAAGTAAACAAAATTATTTTTTAAAATGCAGATTCCTGAGTCCAGCCCCAGGCTTCGCTGAAGCTGGCTCTCTGGATCCTGAGGCCTGGAAATCAACCTTTCCCTCCTAGCTCCAATGACTTCCCCGCACGTCCGGCTCCAGTCCCTGCCCGCTTCCCCCTACCACCGCCCCCCTACCCCTTGCTTAGGCAGATCATATTATCCAGGACCGTAAGTTTTCCTTGTTGATAAGGATCACATGATGCTATTATTAAAAATACAGATTATTGGGCCACATCCCAAAACCATTGAATCAGGATTGCGAGGGTGGAGGGGAAGGGTGACTGAGAAGCAAGGAGCGTGGAACCTAGTATTCCAGAAAACTTCAGATCCTAAGATTGCCTGCTGGAAACCATCAGAGGGAAGAAACTAAGCCCCATTTGTGCCTTTGAAAGACTTTGCATATATTAATTAAAATATAAAACCAGTGTGGGGGATTCCCTGGAGGTCCAGTGGTTAGGACTTGACACTTCACTGTCAAGATCCAGGTTCAATCCCTTATCGGGGAACTAAGATTCTGCAAGCCACACAGCTCAGCAAACAACAAAAAAAAGGTGAATGACTGAGGATAACCCAGGTAACCAGGGTCTTTGAGCCCCTGACAAATCACATCAGAACTTCTCATAAATTACTTTTACCTGTTTCATTTCTAACAACTTTTGAAGCTTTCTAATTCTGCTAAGTTGAAGTTAGAATATAAAATCAGTCCTTATTCTGCTGGTTAAAAAATTAGTGGTGGTGGTTTAGTCGCTAAGTCGTGTCCAGCACTTGCGACTCACGGATTGTAGCCCGCCAGGCTCCTCNACAAATCACATCAGAACTTCTCATAAATTACTTTTACCTGTTTCATTTCTAACAACTTTTGAAGCTTTCTAATTCTGCTAAGTTGAAGTTAGAATATAAAATCAGTCCTTATTCTGCTGGTTAAAAAATTAGTGGTGGTGGTTTAGTCGCTAAGTCGTGTCCAGCACTTGCGACTCACGGATTGTAGCCCACCAGGCTCCTCACTCCATGGTATTTCCCAGGCAAAAATACTGGTGTGGACAGCCATTTCCTACTCCAGGGGATCTTCCCATCCCAGGGATCAAACCTGGGTTTCCTGCATTGCAGACGGATTTTTTACCTACCGAGTGAGCCACCAGGGAAGCCCTAGTTAAAAAGTTAAAAGCAACTTTAAATTTATTTTCTTTTCACTAATTATTTCAAAAAGTACATTTCATTTGCCTTGATTCATCAAAACCAGGCATTGGTTTTTATGCTTTTGAAGAAAAAAAAAATTTTAACACCCATCATTTCTTGTATCATTTGAAGTTTTCAACTCCATCTATATGTAAACCATGAGCTCCTAAGATCCAAAAACTATGTACTGTTTGTCTGTGTGGCACCTGTGTGCAGATTGATGCCTTGTGTGTTAAATGATTGCTCCGTGGAGGAGAGAAATATATTTTATTTTACTAAGTTGATTTTCTTTAATACTATCACAGTNCCCATCATTTCTTGTATCATTTGAAGTTTTCAACTCCATCTATATGTAAACCATGAGCTCCTAAGATCCAAAAACTATGTACTGTTTGTCTGTGTGACACCTGTGTGCAGATTGATGCCTTGTGTGTTAAATGATTGCTCCGTGGAGGAGAGAAATATATTTTATTTTACTAAGTTGATTTTCTTTAACTAATACTATCACAGTTAAGCTTAACCTTTGTTTCTTTGGTGAGGCGTCTGACATGTGGTTGATCATTGGCTTATTAATTTGAAGATTTATGGCTGGGAAAATGCTGATTTTTCTTTTTATTATTTTTTTAAATGTAAAACTGAGCGACAAAACATACAATTGTACATACCTGAAAAGAGATGTCCAGATCCCCTATACCCTCCTGGGGAAATTTCATTGCATAAATGGGTTACTATTCGTTGATGGAAAAATTAAGTTAACTGGAATCCCCAGTTCACCAATCGTGCCAGTTAACTGAGGTATTAGTGTCCTGGGTAAGCTCTTAGAGCTATTAAATTAAATGGTCATGACATGAAACCTCAGAAAAGTCTCATTGTGTCTCGAAAGATTGTGTACAGGTGTTGCTAGCCTGCTTTAGAATAAGAAAAGGCTTCAGTATTCTCAAAAAATCATTTCCTCTCCTGAGGAAATGCACCATAGTAAAAAAAAAAAAAAAAAAAAAAGCCTTCTCCAGTGCAGTAATTGCTGGCTTTCTGCTTCAAAAGAAAAAAATCCTTGAATATTATTCAAGTTACAGTTTCCATCAGGCTTTTCTGAATAGATGATAATATTTTGGTGTTTGATTAATAAATTCCAGAAAATGAACCGGAATCCCTACAGACAGAAGTTGTGGGAAACATCTAGTTGCTTAAGAACATTGTTTTCCATTTCAAAAGATGCTTACAGTTCAAGCTCGGGAAGTAAAAAGGGTATCTTCCATCTATTGGAAAAGCTCTACATCTGAGTACGTTTCTCAAATTTATACTCTGACCCTATGAAATGAAAACCCTGAGAATTCTGTTTGAAACACAAAACGTTGACTGTTGATCAAAAGGAAAAAGCCTCCTTCGTTTAACGAAAGACATTTCTAATTATCTACAGCTTCTTGTCAGAGTGAAATATATTATTTGATGGTGGAGGGTTCAGAAGTTACTACAGGCAGTCCTGAGGGCTCCACAAAATACTTTCTCTCAAATTCTGATAGCCTGGAGTCACGTTCCATTTAGGGGGTCTGTCACTGCGAACCCCTTTTTTCCTATACCTGTCTGATTTCCTGGACTGCCTTATCCCCCAGCATCCCTAGCGAGGTTCTACAACAAGCATCTAAGCTCTCTCACCTCCACCTGTGCTGGTGGGTGTCTTAGACATCCAGCAGGTACATCTCGTTCTTCGTTTGGTTAAAGGAAGGCAGATTCATCCCCGTAAAGCCGCTGTCTCATTTCACATATTTGAATTTGCAGACTCAACTCTTGGCTCTCAGAAAGACTTGTTTCCTCTTAGAATCCCTCTTTCAGCTGGGTAGGCTGCCACAGGTGAGCCAGGGAAGCTCAACTCTGCTTCTCTTTTCCAGAGAGTTTGACCAGAGGCGTGTGGAGTAGAGGAGACAGCCAGCTTTCCTCTGGCTGACCTTTCGCCACTCTCTGATCAACAGCTCAGTCTAAGGATCAGGGTACACGGGGGATGGTTATAAGTTAAGAAAACAGACACCTAGAGACACTGTTTCATTAATGAAACAGGACGGCTTCCAATTACGTGCTTTTCCATTGAGACTTTCTTACCAGACTGTAAAACACGGTCATGTTTGGAGGAATACAAGGAGTGAATGCACGTAGCCTAGGATGTCAAAGGGGAGGGACTCTGGTAAGAAAATATCACCAGGGACCAACCAAAATATTATCACATGTACAAGGACGTAAAGTGAGTATCTGGGAGTCTTGGGAGAGAGGAGAGGAGAGAAAATGGGGAGGCGGTGTGGGGCTTCGCTTCCGAGAGGAGCACGGAGCACAGGCGGGAGACCCCAGGGCCCTTGCAGGGTGGGGTTGCTATCAGCCGTCTGCTAGACCAGTACCCGAGCCCCTTGCCACTTTGACAAGCCGCTCCCACAGGCCATGCCTGCTTCACACTTGGGATCCTTAAAGTAGATTGTTGACTGCCTCCAAACCCCCACCAAAATAGGAAAATTTCCTCAATGGCTGGCTAGCCCAACAGACAAGTTTTATATAATCCCAGTGGAAGAAAAGCAAATACCAGGCTGTCAAAACTTGCTCAGAATAAAACCCAAAATGTCCAGAGTCCGGCTTGTGATCTTCTCCAGCCCTGCTCTTCTTTCTCTATTTGCTGATTTGATGAGCAAGACCACCAGGCACTCAGTTCTTCCAGCCAAATCCTCAGGAGTCCTTTCTGGCTTTCCCCCTGCGCTTGGCCCCCGCGTCCAGTCCGATGCCCGTCCCTGTGGACCCTGCTTCCTGAGAGGCTCTGGAAAAGCCTCACAGGTTTCCTCCAGGTGCCTGCCATCTTCTGGGTCCCTCCTGGAATCTCCTGACCCTGTTCCCTGTCTCCCTTCCAACCCACCCTCCTCACAGAAGCCAGGGCATGCTTTGGGAAAACGTGAATTTGCTGTTAGCAGCTTTTTTCCTCTTTGCCACCCTTTCTCTCTGCAGAAACCTGTCAGACACTGTCCGCTTGGTGACAACACTCAAGCCCCTCTGTAACCTGCTCTCCTCCTATCCCCTGCACACACATGTACACACATGCATACACATGTACACACATGCATACACATGTACACACATGCGCACACACACAGCTCTGCGGCAGCAAAGGTCCAGTGGTGAGTGTTTGTGTCTCCGCACTGATTGTCTTAGACGTATTTCATTTTATTCTCCTCTCTAGGCCCTGGTTTCCTTATCTGCAAAATAGAGGGATCTCCCTGGCAGATTCACAGTAATTTAGCAGATTCCTGAACCCCCGTTGCTGCTTTTATTATAGCTGAGTTAAATGTTTCTGCTGATTTGGAGAGAAGGGACTTGTGCCCAGTGTGGGATCTCCCCGTCCAGGCACATGAGTCTGGCTGTCATTTTCTTCAGACGTATTCTTGAATGTCCCTTCAGTATTTTGGCATTTTCAAACTATCAGTCCTGCCCATTTATTATTAAGTTCTTTGTTCTCTGTTTATTAGCTTAGTTATGAGTCAGATTTTTTTCATTGTGTTTTCTGGTGGCTTGTGACCAGTTCATTAAGAAAGGGTTTGTAGCGTTCTGTTTGTTCACCGCCCTCTTTACTTCAGTTCATATAGGTTTTCTGTTGACTGTTCAGTTATTTGCAGGTTGGATGTTCTCATTTTCTGCAAGCGGTAATTGTCTACTTTAGTTCTCGAAGAGAAGCCAAGGACTAGATCTGGTTAGGCTTTGATTCACAGTTAAGAGGAGGGTTGACTTGAGCAGCAGAGGGCGACTGTTGACCCTGGTGGTCCTGCAGCAGGAAGGCAGAGCTGTCCACAGTAGGTTCATCTCGAACCAGGCGACTGGCAGTGGGAGCAGAGAAGGTGGTTCGGAAGGTGTGTTGTTGGTATTCATTCGTGGGACTTCTTGTACCTCTGTACAGTCTTCAGTTCAGTCGCTCAGTCGTGTCTGACTCTGCAAGCCCATGGACTGCAGCACGCCAGGCTTCCCTGTCCATCACCAACTCCTGGCGCTCACTCCCACTCCTGTCAATAGAGTCGGTGATGCCATCCAGCCACACATCTGTACAGTCTTAATGTTACTGCAAAGTTTTGACCATGACTGTTGAAACTGGTGAAACCCAGGTTCATATCCAAGGCCCAACACGAAAGAGCTTTGAAACTTTAAGTAAATTGCTTCACTTCTCTGAGCTTCAGGTTCCGTCACCAACATCATCATCATCACAATCATCCTGTCGGTTTGCAGGGCTGTTATGGGGCTTCGAGGTGATGTACGGAAGATGGTGAGCAGAGTGCCCAGCACATGGTACGCTCTCAGCTTCTCTTGTGACTAAATCCTAACTTCTAGGTCGCCAGGAGGAGGCGCTCCATCAGAGTAGCTCTGATCATAGCCCCTTGTTTGGCTCCTTCGCACTTACCCATGATTTGTGAGTGTCATATTGTGTGGTGATTGGAATCTCTCTCATATTAGCATGGAAGTTCCTTGGGGCGAGGGGTCACATACATCTTGACTGTTGTAGTCCCAGCCTCTGACGTCATACCCGGCACAGAGTCGGTTAGTGATGGATAGAGGATGTGTGGCTTCTCCTCTCTGCCCAGCTTAGAGCCCATCCTGACCCATGTACATTCTAACCTCAGTGACCTTCCCCAGCTCTCATCTCCAGCCCTTCCTTCTCTCCTGGCTCCACCCTGTGCTCCAGAAAGCTCCATGACTTCTCATTGGAGACGCATGATTAGGGACGTTCTCCAGAGTGACAAGGACATTAACCAGAAAAGAGTTTGCTCTTCATTCGCCTTCAGTCATGAAGACATTGGTCCTGATAATACCTGCAGACCCTGAAAATCTGGATTTGAAACGGGAGTGGGTGTTAAAAGGTGACTGACAAAAACTAGTTTTGTTCATGTCTTAGTTGTCTCACTGATGGCTTAAAAAGTCTGATTCCACAAGTGACAGAAAGCCTCCCTGCCATCTTGCTGATGACCCAAAATGTTGAAACTAGAAATGTATTCCTTCCATCTGACTCTGTTGTTTGAAGTGCATATGTCTGTAGCACGAGACACATGGTAATTAAACCTTTGTTCTTTGGGAGATCTTTTGGGCTTCCTTGGTGGCTCAGAGGGTAAAGCGTCTGCCTGCAATACAGGAGATCTGGGTTCAGTCCCTGGGTTGGGAAGATCCCCTGGAGAAGGAAATGGCAACGCACTCCAGTACTCTTGCCTGGAAAATCCCATGGACAAAGGAGCCTGGTAGGCTACAGTCTATGGGGTTGCAAAGAGTCGATTACGACAGAGAGACTTCTCTTTCTTTCTTTCCTTCTTTCTTTGGTTGGAAACAAAACTAGAATCACTCACATTATCACAGTAATAAGCTCAGGTGGGTTTATCCTAAGGACCTGGTTACTGTTGTTAGGGAACTTGGCGGACCTGGGGAGTACAGCAGACCTGGGGAGCACAGCAGACCTGGGGAGCCTGCATTGCTCCCAATTCCCTGGTTTAGCTCCAGAACAAAGAAGCTGTTTGCACAGCTCAGCCTCGTGTGCTGGGCGGAGATGGGCCAGGTGGGCTGGCTGACCTCTCTGTGTGCCCCTTCACCATGGCTTGATGGGCAGCATCATGGGGTATAAATGGCCACTGCCTTGGGCCGCCCTCCGCCAGAGCCTTGGTCTAAACGGATCCTACTGGAAGGGGCTATTGAAACACCAGGAAACATGTCTGGTAAATGCTTAAGAAGAAAAGGCAGTGTTTATCATGCACTTACTGTGTTACAGATTCTGTTTCCGGGCATTTTATACAGTACTCTTATCCTCAGTTTACAGGTGAGACCAAGACAGGCTAAATAGCTTGCCCATAGTCAAACAGACAGGAAGTGGAGTGGCCAGAATTTGAACCCAAGCAGTGTGTCTCTAGAGCCTTCCATGTCACTGACACTGTGGGTAAAGACAGGAAATGGGGCACGTAAACAGGGAAGGGTGGGGAGGGCAGAGCAGCCAGGGAGAGGACCCGAGAGGGAGAGATGGGGAGCACTGGTGGGCCCCAGTGTCATAGGGCCTCTACTGAGGAGTGATGGGGGAGGGGTTCAGCCCAGGGGGGGTCAGCGCTGAGGGAAGAGACCCTTGTGATGCTTGTGGGTAAGAATGGGCTATAGTGGGGACACCCCTGGGGTCTGGGTCAGCCACTCAGCCCTTATGTGCTGGAGTAAGAGGAGGTCTGACCATCAGAAGCTGAAGAAGTGAACCACTGACTGTAGCAGTTAAGTAATGAAGATGTGGGTGGCTCCTGACCCAGGGACCTTGAAAATAAATTGTTGTGCTTTAGAGGGACTTTGTTTAAACAATGTGGATCTTACCCATAAATTTGGTTGCTTTCCCTTTGGGCACTTACTGGTAGAAGTGACGAACAAAAGTCAAGCTGGTGTCAGAACCCTTCTAGAATGTTGGTCAAGACCTTCACTACCACCCTGTCCAGCAAACAGGTGACACGTCTGAACAGGAACGCTTGTCTGTCCTATAACGAAACCCAGTTAGGCTGAAAAGCAACATGGGAGAGTGGCGAAGTGACATCCATTGGTAAATTGGACAATTTTAATGAAAAAAGTCACTCGCCTGCCCGGTTTTCTGGTACCAGAGTCTCACGTGCAGTCAGTCTCTCACAGTCATTTCCCCAGAAGCAAGGTGAGACCGTGGTGATGGACGTATGGGCTGTGAGTCAGTTGCTCTGATCTCCCATTTGATACCTGAATTCATCCTGGACAGAAGAACAGCATCCCAAGGGGATGCTCAAGGGGACCACTTGGAGCCAAGGTTTCCAGAGTGAGATTCGGCCTCAGGCCAGTAACGTAGCTATTCAACAGCCTGTGCCGGCCTCCGCATTTGTTTAAATAAATTGAAATTGCCAGCAAGGTCTTAAGCCAGAGTCTGTCTCTGTGAGGAAAAGTCAGACTGTGGTTACCTGCCTAGCACCACACAGCACGACCCAGGAGGAGTTCTGATCTCTACCTCCACCCCACCAGGAATAACAGCATCCGAGAGACCTCTGGCTGTGTGTGGCCTGGCGTGGTCCTCATTGGTGGGGAGAAGGGGCACCCTGAGGGTGGCCACCAGAGTCAGCACCCAGTGCCCAGGCCGCCTTCATCACCCTGCCTGCCCAGGCCCGGCCCCACCCCCACCCTCAGGGCTTGCACACACATACCCCCACCGCCACACTCACACACACTGGAGCCTGTAGAGGGTTGCTGGTTAGCAGAGACTGGAGCTCGGGAGTGTGGGAAGGGGGGCTGCTCCCTCTCCGTTCCAAGATGACCTTTTTTAGACCCAGAAGGGGAAACTGGGCTCCAGTCGCCTTTATCCGAGGCACTCGGAGTGCTTCCCACGTATCTCGTTTATCCTCACGACACCCCTGAGAGGTACGTTTGTTTGAGATTTCTACACAGTTATGATTATGCCTATAGACTGGAGTTCCTGACTCTGCGTCATTCTAAACCCAGAGTCTCATCTCATCTCACTTTTCCTAACACAGCTAAACCCTTCAGGGAATGAAACGTCTCAGGCCTTAGCCCAGCCAAAGGGTGATTTCCACCCCCCCTGCCCTTTCCTTCTTTTTTCTGTTGTTGTTAAGTTTGATTTATTACTTTGCCTTCTAGCCAGGCTCGATGGATGGTCAGAATATTATAAATAATGTGGATTGAAAAGATTGTGCTGAAATGTTTATTGCATTCTTAGAAAGAGCACAGGAGATGGCGTGGAGAGCGTGGCCGTGGGGAAGGAGGGGCGTGGGGAGTGGGGGAGACAAGTCTCACCCCGAGGCCATGTCGGTGGGTGCATAAAAGACAGCACTCGAAAAGGAAGGCTCATATATTGCAGCCCCACAATCAAGAATGCAGGAGTGTTCCAGCGGGTGTAAAGAATATACTTCAAGAATGCCAGGACCATAAGGAACTAATCATTAGCCATCCCCCCTCGCTTTTCCTCACCCACAGTGCTTGAAGGAGACGGCTAAAGGAGCGGCCGCCATGCTTTATGACCAGCTCCCCAGCATCCTGGCTTTGGGGCACCCTCTGGGATGGGGCGGCTGTGTGTGTGTGTGTGTGTGTGTGCCTCCTTTGACTGACTCATCATCCAGTGCTTTAGCATCATGAATCTCTATTCTTTGGGTACACCGCTAGAAATACACATGTTCTTCAGGATCAGCACCCCCACACACACACGGTGTGGGAAATAAATGTCACGTTGGCCCACTGGCAATCAGTGGTCACCTGTGAAGCTGGAATCACACCAGGCTCTTTCCTCTCTTAGGGCCTTCCTTCTGGAAGGAAGAAGAAGGGTCGAAGCTCCTTAGCAACTAAGGCCACCTGGGTCAGTCTGATGCTTGGCAACCCAGTGGAGATGGTTCTCTGTTGTTCAGTCGCTAAGTCATGTCCGACTCTTTGTGACCCCGTGGACTGTAGCACGCCAGGCTCCTCTGTCCTCCATTCTCTCCCGGAGTTTGGTCAAATTCATGTGTGTTGAGGCATTGCTACTGGCCAGCCATCTCATCCTCTGCCACCCCCTTCTCCTTTTCCCTTCAATCTTTCTCAATCTTTCCCAGCATCAGGGTCTTTTCCAGTGAGTCAGCTCTTTGCATCCGGTCGCCAAAGGATTGGAGTTTCAGCTTCAGCATCAGTCCTTCCAGTGAATAGTTAGGGTTGATTTCCTTTAGGATTGACTGATGTGATCTCCTTGCAGTCCACAGTGTCTTCTCCTCAAGTGTCTTCTCCAACACCACAATTTGAAAGCCTCCATTCTTCATCTCTCAGCCTTCTTTATGGCCCAGCTCTCACATCTGTACCTGACAACCAGAAAAACCGTAGCACTGGTTCTTTGAATCGCTCTCTATTCTAAGCAGGGGTCGTCTCTGTGCCGCTCTAGCTGTTGGTCTGGCCCTGCAGAGCTCAGAGCGTAGCTCTCTCAGTCAAGAGGGAAGGAGGCCGAGGTGATATTGATGTGGGCTGGGGGCAGGTGGGACTGGTGTGCAGATACAGCCTGCTCGCCTTCCGCACTGTGTGTGTCATCATTTCTTCCTGGCTGGGGACCCCAAGCGTCGTCTGTCTAGTGCCCAGAGAAAGCCGTGGCTCCTGTGCTGTTAACAGAGTCCATGTGCTCTTATGGTATGGAGAACCACCAGCGAGCTTTGATCCTGACCTCTAACCCAGTGGTTCTCAAACGTAAGCGCCAGAAGAATCACGAGCAGGGCTTGTTAACACCCAGCTTCTGGGAGGCTCCTCCGTTCCCAGAGACCCGGACTCAGTAGGCATGAGTGGGGCCCTTGAAGCTGCATTTCCAACCAGCTCTCGGGCGATGCTCCTGAGACCACAGCATGCTCTGAACACAAGCGTAGCGTTGGTAGCATCAGGTAGTTTTCGGTAATAACCTCCTCAGGAATATCAGCAAATGGCAACTGAATAAAAATTACAGGGAACGAAGGAAATGTGAACAGGAACTGTGCAATGTGATACAAAAAGGATCCCTTTGGCTGAAAATTCTGAGTCTGAATTGTGTGTTAGAAAGAAGCCCATGAGCATCTGGTAAAATCCTAGCATTTCACCAAAATATAACTGTTCATTTACCTGAAAGATACACATAGAATCTGTTCTTTCCTAGGATTTGATACCAGGTCACTAACCAGTAATGGGCAATGTATTGATTTTGAATTTGGCAACACCAACTTACTTTACCTGTACCCCCCTATAGATTTTTTTAGAGCCAGTATTTTACGATAACCTCTTTTATCGATAGTTTATGCTCTTTCATACTGTTCATGGGGTTCTCAAGGCAAGAATACTGAAGTGGTTTGCCATTGCCTTCTCCAGTGGACCACATTTTATCAGACCTCTCCACCATGACCCATCCATCTTGGGTGGCCCTATACGGCATGGCTCATAGTTTCATTGAGTTAGACAAGGCTGTGGTCCATGTGATCAGTCTGATTAGTTGTGAGAGTTGGATTATAAAGAAAGCTGAGTGCCGAAGAATTAATGCTTTTGAACTGTGGTGTTGGAGGAGACCTGAGAGTCCCTTTGCCTGCACGGAGATCAAACCAGAAAAATTGTAAAGGAAATCAGTCCTGAGTATTCATTGGAAAGACTGATGCTGAAGCTGACGCTCCAAAATTTTGGCCACCTGATACAAAGAACAGACTCACTGGAAAAGACCTTGATGCTGGGAAAGACTGAAGGGAGGAGGAGAAGGGGACAACAGAGAATGAGATGGTTAGATGGCATCACCGACTCGATGGACATGAGTTTGAGCAAGCTTCTGCAGTTGGTGATGGACAGGGAAGCCTGGCATGCTGCAGTCCACGGGGNCCGCCAACCACCCAACCCCCGCCCCCACCGCCCCGCTTCCTCTGGACTAAAGCCCCCAGCTGGTGGCCAGCACTCTGTAAAGTGAGACGCCCCTGGTTAAGGCAACAGCCCTCAGTTTAAGAAGCACAGTTTTCACCAGGGCATGGAACTCCAAACCCAGCCACCCGCGGACACACGGTCTGGACCACGCATCCCTGCAGGCCAAGCGGCTGCAGAGTGTGCGGGCCAGGGTCCCCCTTCGCTGGCCAGGGCTGGCTGCCACTGGCAAGTCCTTCCTCTCTGGCCCACCTTTTCTACACTCCATAATAAGTCCCCCTTCTGTTTCCACTTGTCATTACATCACCCTTCATTCCAGCAAACTCTCGTCATGTGTTATTTCTAAGCCTACATATTATTAGCATTCAAGGCTGGCAGTTCTCTGATGCCGTTGTAGGAAGGCACCCTAATCTCACCCGCAGTGTGTTTCCAGGTCCCGCTGTGGGGCGACCGGGTTCTGGAAAGAATTAGTGCCCCCTCCCCTCCGCATGCCTCTGGAACTTGAGTAAGAGGAGAGCATGCCTCAGACCAACCCCCGCCCATAACCTGCACACTAGGACGACACATGCTGTGTTCCTCTCTCTTATTCCCCTTCTGGCACACCGTTTGGCTTCTCTGGTGGCCCAGCAGTAAAGAATCCACCTGCCAGTTCAGGAGACGTGAGTCCAATTACCCTGGGTCAGGAAGATCCCCGGAGAAGGGAATGACAACCCAGTCCAGTGTCCTTGCCTGGGAAATCCCTGGAGGAGCCTGGCAGGCTACAGTCTATGGGGTCACAAAGAGTCAGGCATGTCTGAGGAACCACAAGAGCACATGGTTTACTTTTTTGGGGTTTTGTCTGTTTTCACCCGCTGCACGCCCAACACACACACACAGACACACACAAATAGCAACTCAGGGAGGCCAGTGATCTGTCTGTTTGGCTTACTGCTGATGTAACCAGTGCCTAGAATGGTGCCTGGTGCCCTGGACATGTTCTGTCGATGTTTGTGAAATAAATCAGAAGCCGAGAGAGAAAGAACCCAGAGGGTATCGGCACTGTTTCTGCTTTCCCAACCACACTGGCAGTGGGGGCCGTCTGCTTCATTTGTGGATTACACACTGGTCAAGCGACTCCATGTGAGTGTGTGTGAAGAATCTACATGCCCAGCAGCGCTAACGGTGGCACTGGTGGCTCTTGTGAGGACTGTAGGGGCAGAAACAGCGGGGCTGGCTGGAGCCAGGCACCCCATGGGCATGCATGGTGCATCCTGGGCGCAGGGGGCCCCAGTGGGGAGGCTCCGAATGCCTAGTTCATGCTATCCAGGGTCTTTGTTAGCACTGTTTATAGAGGGTGCTCTGTTGCCCTGATCTTCACTCCAAATACCTCTTGCCTGAGAATTGAAGGGCAGCTTTTCTTCACTTTGATGCTTTAGGACATCTCTGGCAAACCAGAAAATACTTTAAAATAATAGGAGGTGTGTGTGTGTTAGTGGCTCAGTCGTGTCTGACTCTGTGATCTCATAGACTGCAATTATAGGTTATGTGAATGTAAAAAAGAGTTTGGTCTCCGAGAAGGTTTCTTAATGGCGACAGCTATTTCAGGTGGGACCTCGGCCCATTCAGACTAAGGTGAGAGGTGCAGCCCAAGACTATATGTGCCCGAGAGCTGCGCCTTCGCACTGTGCTTTCAGCGCTCAACTAGTAAAGCAAAACTGTCCTCATGGGACGCTCATAATAATTCGAGACAAATTGTTTCTGCTGATGGTGTCTTTACTGAAGAATCTTAGTTACAAGTAAGAGGAAATGACTCTGGCTCCTTTAGGTTAAAGAACAAGTAATTTATTTGAACGACATTGGGTCACCTGTGAGACTCTTTTAAGTGTTGGTGGGACCAGACAAATCTCAGGAAGAGTTGGAAGACAGTGGCCTACATGTGTGGAGCACCCTTCTGGAGTGTCGCCTAGACTGTGGCTGAGCCCCACCTCTGTGCATCCAGACTCACAAAGTTCCTGGAGAAGCAAGCCTCTTTGTCTTCGTATGGGCTTCACTACTAGACCTGCCAGCTGTGACTGTAGGGACAGGGTCTAGTTGAACAGATGTGGCCGCTGCCTCCTCCCCTGCCAGGGATGTGTTCTTTCGAGGTTTGGGACTCTGAGACTCAGCTCAGATCTACCACCCAGTAGCCTTTTGCATCTTGGTCAGATGATTTGCTTTAAACAGAACAGAACAGACGGCTAAGCGTCTGGAGCGTTGAGAAAACATGCTGCAGATGGCCAGTCCTCCCTGCCTGTCTCTACCTGAGCCAGAACTTTGACCTGAGCGCCTTCCTGTCACCTTGCTCATCGTCCCTAATTAACCCCAGGTGATGTTTCCCGGCCCACAGGGCCCAAACGAAGGGGTGAGTAACCGTGAATCCACAGCCCGGCCGGAACCATCCAGAAATCATCCGACACTTCGTCAAGAGGGAACTGTCAGAGCAAGATATCCATAACCAAGCTCCTGACAGTTGTGCTTAGAGACACTTGAATTTCTGCCAGACTCTAACCAGAGTTCCATTCCCAGGGGTGGCGTGCAGCACGGTGAGGGGATATTGCTCAGCAAATATTGATGCGCCAGGGAATTGGCATTCAATTACTGACTTGACAACTCATCATAAGCTGCCTTGGACAGTTGATATGAAGGATTACCTAGTCACAATTGGATCCTGTTGTTGAATTGTGGCGGTCGCCAGGCTGAACTTATTTCAGGGAAGGGAAATGAATGGCACTTTACGGACATAGATGGAGACTAGTAGCCAGTCAGCGCTCTCTGTGCAGGAAGCAGCACTAATGGCTGGATTTTCACACGCTTCCTCCAAGGAATGGTGTCTTCTCTGGGATGTTTTGTTTTTGTTTTGGGGAGGTGGGGATGGGTTTGATTTTCCGCCTCTCCCATGAGGCCTGTAAAAAGATGACCCATATCTTCACTCTATTGCGCCTGGCCTACAGTAGGCACTCAGTACATTGTATGGAGTGTGGTTCTGGTGTGGGTCAGTCTAATGCCCTGGGGCACATCTTACCCAGGGCAGTGCCCTCGGTCAGGGCACTTGACCAAAACATCTGGCCGCTCCATCGGAACCTCGTTTGCCCTGGGCCAGTGCATTGAGCTCTCAGGTCCTCACGTTGGGGCTCCGTGGGCCAAGGTTCAACCCTCCAGCCAGTGGCTGTGACAGGGCCGCCTGACGTCCAGCAAGCCCTGGTTCCTGGAGCCCAGACACCCGGAGCCTGCCTTTCGCTCGGCCTCGGTCCAGCTCCTCTGCCCCGTCTCGCACAGTCTTAATTCCTTTTAATTTCCTGTTTCTAGGCAAGTCCTTTTTTCCTCGCCTCTCACCCCCAACCCCTCCCAGGTCACCCTCCCTGCTTCCTGCTGAGAACCACGCTGTCTCTGGCCCCCAGATGTCCCCCGCACCGCCCTCCCCTCCCTCAGTCTGCAGAGTTGCTTCCTGGTGAGTTTTTCTATTTACACAGAGGAGGACTTCCTGTCCACATTGAAACAGGGTGCCCACTGGGGCGGGGGTGAGTGCTCCCCACGGGGTGGACCGTCAGAGCACAGGAGTGAGTAGCCAGCGTCACATCAGCACAGATCCAGTCCAGCCATACTTGGGGACACCGGGCTCATCCCTCAAGAGACTCACTCCAAAGAAGACCCCAGAGCCTCAACCTCAGGGAGCTGGCACCTTCCAGAATGGAGTCAGTATCAGCATGTGCCAGCCCCTGCACCCAGGGTGGGGGGGGCTGGGAATGTCACGTGACCCTCCCACGGCCTGGGGACACGTATGTCACCTGTCAGCCCCAGGGGCCAGAGGTGTGGGGCAGCTGGCTCACACAGGCCAGCACGGGGCCAAGCTGGGGTCTGCAGGTCCTCCCCGTGCTCTGCACCAGGAGCCTAAGCTGTGACCTTGTCTGAGGTCAGACAGTCATCCGGTTGGTGTGATGTGAAGCCATGGGAACATCAACATCCCTGTGATTCCAGTTTTCTTTGTTTTCAGTCAGAACCAAAGCACAGGCACATCCCAAGCCCGTTCTTTGCCTTCAGATGTGTTTCTTGGTATTTCTAGAGGGGCTGTGCCGTCACTTCTGGGTCCCAAGCCCCGACTTTTCCCTCCTTCACCCCCGGACCTCCGCGGGCCCCCAGGCCACCTCCTCCCCACCTGACGCTCCATCCCAGCCGGTCCTGTGACTGCTCCCGCGCTACTGGGCTCTCAGAAGGGCCACACGAGGCGGATCGCCCTGAGCCCCCACTTTCTCGCCCAGAAACGGGGAAAGCTATTGCTCTGTCAGCTCATTGCCCAAAGGTGAGAATACGACTGGGATGTGAGCACTGGAGAGCTTTCAGAGCATGTGTGCCCGCGGCAGAACGGGAGCCCTGACATGTGTACTTCTCGTCTCGCTGTCATTGTTATGGTCGCTGCCCTCGCGAGTGGCCCCCGAGTCCCGCTCTGCCCATCCTCCCTTGGGGTCGGACACATCCCTGATGCCGGGCACACCTGCCCGGTGCCCTTTAGCTTTGCTTTCACCAGCTCCCTCTGCCGCATGCAGGTCCGTCCTCAGAACGCCCCTGCCCTTCCCCAAAGGCCTTTCCCATTTCGCTTTTCCACGGCTTCTCTCACCTGGTGTCCACTTGGCTGCGCTCTGTCTGCTTTCTGACCTCAGCCAGTGCCTCGCCCGGCACAGCTGCCCTTCCTGCGGCTAATAACCGACATGGATGCTGCCAGATATTCCACTCTGAGCATCCAACCTTTCCTGGATGCCCGTCATCACCGCTGGGCCTCGGCTAGGATCGGGCTGTTGCTCAGCTAAATGCCACCCAGGTGTTGCCCTGTTTTTGCTCCTCTTCCTTCTCCTCTGGAGTGAGTGACGTTTGATTCCTGTCGTTAAGCCGAGAGGCCGGCTCGCTCATCTGCCACACACAAGGCACCATTCTTGGGCCGTGGGTCACACAAGGAGTCGAGGTTACTGTCATCATAGCTGCCATTTATGGAGTGCCAGCTATGATCTCGAGGTTTTATATGCTTCCTTTTATTGAGCCCTTACAGCAAGCCTATGAAGTCGATACTTTTAGGCTTGTTCTGCAGATGGTGGACCTGAACTCAGTGTCAGGTAACTCCTGGCATTTCATAGCTGGAGAGTGGGCGTGCTGGAAGTCAGGTCTCCCTGGCTCCCCAAGCCAGTGCCCCTTCCGCCCACGGTCCCTGCTTTTGGAGAGCTTGTGACCTGGGGAAAGAAGTGTTAAGAAGATAAGAATTGAAAGATGGAGGCCAGTCAGTGGAGAGCAGTGGTCTGGCTCTGAGCGCGTCTCTGACCTCAGGGAAGTGGGGGTCTCTGTGGGTGGAGAGGTCCTCATGGAGAAATGGAATCCGGGCTAGGGTGAGAAAGGGCTGGGCGTGCACACAGAGGGGCAGGAGGGTGAGGAGGAGGGATGGGAGGTCTGGTGAGGAGATGCGGGGAGCCCGTGAGAGCCTCGGAGGAAGGTCTCCCCAGCAGAGAAAGGGAAGTGCCAGGACAGAACAAAACCAAACTCAGCACATCAGGAGTGACTTCGGAACAGTACTCTGATGAAAGCACAGATTGGGGAGAATTCAGATAGGGGACCGAGGTGTGAAACAGATTCAGGAGCAGGCAGGCCAGTCTTCCCACTGTGTCTGGGCAGACCCAGGCCCCCACGGTGGTTTCTCCCAGCCCAGCCGAGCTGCCAGGTGGGTCAGAGGAAGGCGGCTCGTGCCCCCACCCTGTGGCCAATAAGGAAGGCAGACACAGCTCCTGAGTGGGCAGGTCTGGGCCAAGGGGTGAGCTCGAGGGGAACTGCCACGCTTCAGCCCTTCAGCCTGAAAACCAGAATGTCAATACGTTCACCGTCTCTGTACTGTATCTACTCTTTTCATAGCTTATTTGCCTAGTAACTGGATTAAAGGGGATATTTACATGAACTTTTGAAAACAAATATCCAGTTTTGTCTCTCCTCCTGCTTATTCCTCACCCCCAATTCAGGAGGCTGCTGCTGTGGAAAAAAAAAAAAAAAAAGCCTGTTTGACCAGTGAGAACCCACTGGTTAATACATAAGCAAATGTCACCTATTAGGGGAGGGGCCAACTAGAGGAGTCCTCCGTAAATGTCCTCTGTGAGCCTTCAGCAGCTGCATGAGGGCTGTTTGAGGCCTGATCCTTCCCGCGAGAAGAACAAAGCAAATCGGAGAAGATTCGTTTTGGTTCTAACCAACCAACCACAGCCAGTAGCCAGTATGGCTTTCCTTGGGATGAGCAAGAACCAGATAAAAAGACTTCCAGATAAAATTGGCCTTTGCACCCTGCCCGCACCTCCTGCGTGTCTCCCCTCCATTCCCCAGTCCTCTCCCCTCCAGTGGCTCCCCGCCCCCATGCTGATCACTTGGATTTTCTCGCAGTTCCCTAAGAGGTACACGTGTGCTCCGTCGCTCAGCCATATCTGATTCTTTGGCGACCACCAGGCTCCTCTGTCCGTGGGATTTCCTAGGCAAGAATACTGGGGTGGGTTGCCACTTCCTCCTCCAGGGAATCGTCCCCATCCAGGGATCAAACCCACATTGGCAGGCGGATTCTTGACCACGGAGCCACCCGGGAAGCCCTTCCTAAGGGGAGAACTGACCGGCCCAAGAGCCTGCTCCCGCTCTCTCAAGAAAAGCCAGACTCCACACCCCGCCTGAACTCTGTCCTCCTCGTCGATCAGCACTCGAAGCCGTCGCCCTGGCTCCACTGTGGGCAGAGGTGCTGTCCTCAGCCACCATAGTTTGCTGATTTCCAGTGTTTCACGGGAAAAACACCACGGCCCCTGAATCCCAATGAACAATCTCCAGCAAACACAAGCACTGTTCCTGAGAGACCGTGTTTCATATCCTTTCCCCGTCTGCAAAAGACTTTTTCTCACCTCTTTTTGGTAATTACCATGAGCCGGACTGGTAAATATCAGATGTGGTTGAGTAATACTCATCTGATGAACTGACCAGAGGAAACGGACGTTTTTTTCCCACTCCTGGAATTCTGGCACCCCAGGCCTGCCCCCCAAAAAGGGGCGCTTGGGGATTGGAAGGGAAAGTCTGCCTCTCCCGGTGCTAGCAGGCCCCGCGAGGGGTGGAGTGACGTGTGGGCAAAGGCTCCTAGCGCCCACAGCCTCGCCAGGTGTTCCTATGCCGGGCTCAGGGGCAAAGAGCGTTCATTGTTTCGGAAATTGGCAGGTTCCCAGAAGTTCCACTGTCTTTCCTCGGTCTGAAATGTCAAACATTTCCTCAGCGGGGTGGGGGATGGATGACGGGACCCCCTGAGGTTCGAGCCCTGCTCTGAGGCAAGAGAAGAGAGTTCTGTCTCTCACATGTGGCTGAACGCTGTTCCCGTCCTTCCCGTGACCAGTGGCCAATGGCGGCTCAGCCTCTCTCGTCCTCTGAACTGGATCCTCCTTCCTACATCTGAAGTGTTGGGGGCTCCCCGCTGCCTTTGTTTTTAAGAAATAGCAGCCTCTCTAATGTTCTGCATGGTGGTGGTGGTGGCAGTGGCGAGTTTTCTAATGATGCCTTTTGGTGATAGTTCCTGATGTTTCTGTAGATGAAACATGTCTGGAATTTGCTTCCAAAAAATACACCAGGGGGAGGGTACGGGTGAGAGATACACTTGGGGAGATACACTGGAGGTGGGCCTCAGATTGACCCCTGTTAAAGCCAAGTGATGAGTTCATCACAGTTCCATGGACTTCTCTGTCTATTCTTATGTTTGCTTCCATTTTCCCACTATAAAAAATTATAGGGAAATAGAAGAAACTCTTTATCTCGATTTTTCAGCCCAAAGACCTCTGGGCCTCTCTCTCTGATGAACCCTGTGCTGTATCTGGGATCAGGACTCCCTCCAGACAGGCCCCCCTGGTGCAGGAAAAGGGCAAGAGTATGGCCAAGGGGTCCCTGCCCCCTGATTCCAGTCCCAGCTCTTCTTCTCACGAGCCTTGGGCCCTTGGGTGACAGAGTAAGCCTCCCAGAACCTCAGCCTCCTCATAGAAAATAGAGATGAGAATTACCTATTGCTGAGACTCGAGCGAGGCCACCTGGCCCACATGAATAATCCATGCATGCCATGGCCTAGCTCTCCCTGGCTTTCCAGAGACCCTCAACTTCTCTTTCTGAAACATCCTTCAGAGGAGAGAGACTCTATTCAGGGAAGGTGCCAGAGTTGTGTCCGCATTCCAGAAGAGCCCGAGTCCTTAAAGAGAATGCATTGCAGCGATAAGGTTTGTAAACGTCTACTCTTTGACCCCAAAGACTCCACGAGGCCGCAGTTGGCTTATCACTGTCACTCGCCACCTTAGAATGACTTCCTCCACCGACCCTGGGTGCACCCCAGTTTACTTAAGCCTGCTGGAAGCCTCTTACCCGGAGGAGCCCTGTTTTGATCTGAAAGGGCTGGACATGTCAGCATCTTATTTGTCGTTGCTCTCCGAGTCCCCCTTTTCACCTTTGGATTAGAACCCATCGTATCACATCTTAGGGAGTTGCCATCTATGATATCAGCCGGCGAAGCCCATTTTCTTTCTCCACGGGCCTTGGGGAACCTTGTCGCCCCTGTCCTATGGCCCCATCTCTAGAACCTGGTTTCTGTGAGAGAATAAGTAGCAGCTGACAGAGGAATCGCTGTGTTGGTGATGGTTCCGACAGCTCCCGCCCTCTGCTCCCACCATGCTGTGAACTGTCTCCAAGGCCCCGGGGACAGGCTCTCCTCCACCCTCCTGGTGTGGCTGCAGGGTTTGCAGTTGGGGTCGAGCATCTTTGGGAGTTTGTCTCTTAGCCTTAACACATCTTCCCAGCTCCTCTCTCCCTGTTGTCTGTCCCTTCAGTGTCCTTCTCATTGGCTCTTCTTGTTCCTTCCAGATACTCAATGCATTTATTCCTTTTTAAAAAGATATTTAGTTATTCTTCAGTTGCTCAGTCATGTCCAACTCTTTGCAACCCTGTGGACTGCAGCACTCCAGGCTTTTCTGCCCTTCACCGTCTCTCAGAGTTTGCTCAAACTCATGTCTGTTGAGTTGATGATGCCATCCAACTGTCTCGTCCTTTGTCACCCCTTCTTCTCCTACCCTCAGTCTTTCCCAGCATCAGTCTTTTCCAGTGAGTCAGCTCTTCGCATCAGGTGGCCAAAGTTTTGGAGCCTCAGCTTCTGCATTAGTCCTTCCAATGAATATTCGGGGTTGATTTCCTTTAGGGTGGATTGATTTGATCTCCTTGCAGTCCAAGGGACTTTCAGGAGTCTTCTCCAGCACCACAGTGTGAAAGCATCAATTATTCAATGCTTAGCCTTCTTTGTGGTCCAACTTTCATATCCATACATGACTACCGGAAAACTATAGCTTTGACTAAACAGACCTTTGTCAGTAAAGTGATGTCTCTGCTTTTTAATATGCTGTCTAGGTTTGTCATAGCTTGTCTTCCCAGAAGCAAGTGTCTTTTAGTTTCATGGAAATATTTATTTTATTTATTTGTCGGTGCTGGGTCTTCACTGTGGCATGCGGGATCTTTAGTAGTGGCATGTGGGGTCTAGTTCCCTCCCCTGGGATTGAACCCAGGCCGCCTGCACTGGGAGTGCAGAGTCCTAGCCACCGGACCACCAGGGAGGTGCCCATTTATTCATTTATAGAAAGAAGAACATCTCGTGCCTCTTTCGTGTGCCAGGCCCTGCTCCAGGCACTGGGAACATGGTGGAGAACCCACTGGGCACAGGCCCTGCCATGGATGCTCCTGTGGTGATAGGAGAGGCAAAGAGTAACTAACCAAGGACCTAAATCAAAGGTTAAGGTTCACGGCAGAGGCAGAGGACAAGGTCCACTGCAGGCCACGAAGTAGTTCCTCAAGGCCCAGAAACTGATGCTGAGTTTTGGAAGACGAGCAGGATTCACTAGGCCAGGGGTGCCAGGAGAGAGTGCCCTTAGGACAGCAGGGATCCGGGCCGGGAGGTGGGGCACAGGGCCCGTGGGAGGACCCGGAGGCCAGGGTGGCCTGAGGACAGGTGCAGGGTGTGGCTTCAGGGGGCCCAGGGCCTTCAAACACCATGAAATGTGTGGATTTTAAGCCACCAGACAGTTCTGAGCCAGGAAGCAGCCTGATCTGATTTCCATTCCAGTTCACTCAAGGGGAAAGGATCGGGTAAAGGGAGCAGCAGGTCGGTCCCCGCAGTGACCCAAACAGGAGATGCTGGTGACGACGGATGCCCGAGGCCGCTCCCATTGGACTGCAGGCTTCACGCGTGGAAACTCAAACCAGATGTGTGCTTTCTCCTTCCCAGTCTGTTATTGTTCTTGACTCCTCGGTCCTCATCACTTGTTCTGCTTTTCCCATAATACCCTGATTTAAAAATTCAGGGCCGTTTGTGAGCCTCTCCTCTGGGCCATCGCAGCCTCAGTCCAGACCGGAGCCACAGGGGCAGCCTGTCAGGCCCACGTGGCCTCCCAGCTCCGAGCCTGGCTGAGTGTTGGTGACATGGCTTCTTCCTCAGCTACCACTCAGCCCATTTTCTCCTCTTTCCTCAAAAGATGCAGTCTTCCCCCTTATCTTCAGGATGAGCCCGGGCTTGGGAGGGCTAGAAATTGTCCTGCCACTTCCCATCGATCGGTCTGCTTCCTCCATTTCCATTATTTTTTCATGAAAGATATTGCACAATATAAACCTTTTCCCCAGCCAAGTAGTAGTGGGATTCCTGCCCAGGTGGAGGCTTTGGTCAACCTGAAGATGTTTCTGGAGGGAGAAATGAAGGAAAAAATGTGTTCTTCTGGTTCTGGCAAGATGAACTGAGATAATAGTCACACATCCGTACATACGCACACACACCCACCCACCCTTGCTACAAGGATCCTGAAATGCTAGATGAACTATTACACCACCCCCTCGAGTGTTAATGGATGGCTGCATTTATTAATACAAGGAAGAAAGGAAATGTACAGATGAAAGGAGCGGGGAGAGAACCAGGGCCCAGCCCCTGAGGTCATCGTCGGCCGCGGTGACACAGAGCAGGGTCCGCAGATACCAGAAAAGGCCAGACAGTAAACGCGCTGGGCTTTGCAGACCCCAGACAGTGTGTCACATCTCCTATTTCTTTTTTGACAACCCTTTCAAAATATGATAACCACTCTTAGCTCATGGGTTGTACAAAAACAGGCCACAAGCCAGATATGGCCCATGGGCCACAGTTTGCAGACCCCTGTCATAGAGGCTTGGGTTTTATGAAGACAGGAGAAAAAAAAAATCATAGGTCCTCAAGAGGACATGTTAGAAAGAAGGCATGTTAGAAAAAGTGCACCCACTGCCACAGGGAGGTGACAGGGAAGCTTGCCGTGAACTTTTTATCCTTCCTCAGTATTTAAAACCACAAGCCTGCTGTGCTTGCTTGGGTTGGGTTTGGAATTTACCCAGCCTGAACCACATCGAGCCCTGGGCACCTGTGGATAGAATGCAGGGAGTCCGTGAACTTGGATGAGAAATCTACATTCTTATCTTCGCAAACCTCTGACTGAGCTTTGCCGTTTCTTTTCTTCAATTAAGAAAGTAGGCAGCAAACCACAGCAGGACTAATCGTGCCTGCGATTTTGTCACTCACAGAGATCACAAATGTTTTCACACCAAAATGTAGTACGTGTATCCTTGTCAGAGGAACCTGGTGGGCTACAGCCCATGGGGTCTCACGAGTCGGATACAACTTAGCAACTAAAACCACCACCACCATCATTGTCTCAGAATTTTTAAGAAGTGCATTTTGATAAGCTTGTTACAGTAAAACTGGAAATCTTAAAATCACTTCTGAATAAGCATTGGTCCAAAGAAGACATTGTTGAAAATTTTTAAATATTTAGAATTTAGAGGGAATTCCCTGGTGGTTCAGTGATTAAGACTCAGACTCTCCACTGCAGGGGACACGGTTTTGAGCTCTGCGTGGAGAACTAAGATCCCACGTGCCACACAGGGCAGCAAATAAATAAATAATAGAACTTAGAAACTGGTAACAATGAAATTATTTTAGATCAAAACTTGTAGGTTTAGAATGGTACTATTTAGAGGAAAGTGGAAAATGAATTAACTTTCAAGTAAAGAAGTTCAAGGGAAAAAAAAAGAACGACAAACTAAATCCAAAGTCTGAATTGTAGGATTAATAAAAGTAAATGGAGAAATTAATAAATGAAAAGTGATCAGCAAAGTCAAACTTGTTCTCAGAAAAGATTCATAAAAAGGCTCGTTTGTGGCAAGGTGGGGGGAAAAAAGTGCACAACCAGGTGATGTGAGAATTAAAAGGACTGAGGCAGGTGTAGTGCTAAAATTATAGGAGAATCCAATGAATAGGCTTATGCCAGTGATTTTGGATACTCAGGGGAAAATGGGCAGTTTCCCCTAAATATATAACTTAACACCACCAACTCAAGAAGAAAGCAGAGTTCCCCGTGCGGGGAGCTGTCCAAGTGTGGCGGAAGAGTCGAAAACACCCTGAGCAGCTATGCAGTCATTCGTCAGCAGCTGTGTATGGAGATAAGTGGCAGTAAATAAAATCATCAGGACTCCACACAGTACGTCCATTTTGCCCAATGGGACTTGCTGCAATGCTGGCGATGTCTGTCCTGTATTGTCTTTGTCCAGTAGAGTATCCATCGGCCACATGTGGCTCTTCAGCTCCTGAACCCAGATGTGGCCAGGTTATCTAATAAGATCGAGAACACGTTAGTGGCTTCCTACAAGAGAATCAGTTGCCGAACCCTCGGAACCCTGACCTTTGCCAAAACAGCTCCTCAGCCTGTGGTGGGCAGTCCTGGTGGGCCAAACGGCCACGTGACGCCCGCCTCCCCAGTAGTTTGTAGAGCGTGTTCTCTGTCTCATCTCTTCTGCTCCTCACTCCCCTCTCGGAGCCTCAGTGGCTCAGGGGTCCTTCATTTCTCGGTGCTTTCTCTGTCACAGCCGTGCCGTGTCTCTGGCATGCCACCACCATGCTGGCCTCCAGGGTGAAGGAAGCGCTTATCGCCCGCCAGAGAAGTCAGCATGGAGGGTGGTGAGGGCGTTGGGGAAATGGGCCGAGTGCCCTTCATCTGCATTGAAGGAATGGGCAGTGGTAGGTCCAGACGTGTGAACCAAGGGAGGCGGGGTGGCCTTGGCTGGATACAGGGAGCAGACTGGCCGGGAGTACATTGTGGTCCACAGCCAAAAGGTTGAAGTAAAACTAGAGAATATTAATATTGAAAAAAAAAAAAAGTAAAGCAAAGGTCCCTCTCTCAGAATTCTTTCCAGATAGATGAAAGACATAAGTTTCTTCAGCCCAAGAAGAAAAGGCCAAGCCGTGTGGATGGGGAGAAAGTGGATTCTAGAATCAGTATTTCTTTGTGAACTCTAAAGCCCTTTGCTTTATCACACCCTCTTTAATGAGGACACAAAACATGGCCAAGTTGCACACAGAAGCCAGAGCAAGGGGGGCTGAGTAGGGAGGCCCCACCTGCTCAGGAGCACTGGCACTTTGCCGGCACAACTCTTCAGGTGGTGAGATGGCAGCCCTTTGGGCTCCCTGGAGCCCCTCCCTCCTGCCTGCGAAGCCAGAGGCTGCTGACGCCCCTGACACACACTGGGGCTCCCTGGAGAACTGCCCTGCTGTCTCAGAAGATACTTCACGGGAGAGGCTCTGCTCTGCTGGTGGAAAGCATTACAGGGGGTCTTGTATGCTTCTGTTTTGCAGGGATGATAATGGTGATTTTACTGCTGCTCGTGGCCATCGTGGTAGTTGCAGTCTGGCCAACCAACTAGTGGCCTTCAAGGGACCACCAACCAGGACACCTGCCAGTGATGGAGTAAAGCCGAGCAGCCTCTTGGTACCCGAAAGCCGCTCTCAATAAATTCCCCCAAAGTTCTGACCTCGCCGTGCGTTGCTTCAGCAGAAACAAACTAGGTGGTGCCTCTGCTGAGGTGTCGAGCAGGATGGCTCTTTGGGGTTCTGCCTTGGTGATTGGGGTGCTAGCCCAAGGTCCCTCAGCGGTCACTGCCCCTTGGCTGCCAGTGGGTTCTGGCCACCCCTTCGGTGTCCTGGGCCACCTGTGGGATGATGCTGAATTCCAACTGAATTCTTGGCAGTGTGTAACCTGGAGTGTCTGGTCTGCTCTGGGCAGTCACATGGCCATGTGGGAGACCCGCGAGCAGCCAAGGCCACGTGTGTCTTGGAGGGAGGGAGGGGCTGTGATGCCGGCAGGGCTCTGTGTAACTGCCCCCCTCGCCCCCGCAAGCTTGCCACTCCTAGTGGTGAAGTGTCTCTGGACTCCACTTTGGGAACTACCTTTGGACCTAGAATCACGTGCTTTTTCCCCTCCTTTGACGCAGTAAACCACTTTTCCAAAGCTGATGCGTCTCTATCAGCTGCGGAATCAAGGCTGATGGACCAGGCCGGGAGATGGGAATGATGGGGCGGGAAAGGACCACGCGGGGTTCAAAGAAAGGTGTGATTCTGCAGTCAGAACAGGGCCCTTCTCTGGCTTCTAAACTGGCCCTGACCTGAAGCAGAGTCGACTCACTGGAAAAGACTCTGATGCTGGGAAAGATTGAGAGCAGGAGGAGAAGGGGATGACAGAGGATGAGACGTTTGGATAGCATCACTGACTCCGTGGTCATGAGTTTGAGAAAATTCAGGGAGATGGTGAAGGTCAGAGAAGCCTGGCGTGCTGCAGTCCTGGGGGTTGCAAAGAGTCAGACACGACTTAGCAACTGAACAGCAGCAAACCGGCTATGACAGCCTTGCGTGTGTATGAGTATGCACTGCAGGCATTGCACACGTGTGTGCGTGTGTGATGATGAGGGCAGACAGAGGGGCTAGACCTTGAGCAGGGTCCCAGGCCGTCAAGGGTGGCGGTGGATCGGGTGGCAAGGGGTGGAGGGCCAAGCTTCGTGCCCTCCCCCTTGGCTGTCAGAAGGCAGGCCGGGCTGCCAGGCCTTGCTTTGCCATCCATGGCTCAAGGAGAAAGAATTGGGGTTGGTGATAGAAAAATTAGGGTGGTTTCCAAGCACAAAATTTCACTGGAAGAGGCCAGATTGGGTGTGTGGGAGGGGAGTTTTGAGGTGAGGGGCGTCTCCTGGGGATTCCCTAGAGACCATGAGACAGGCATGGGAGGGCTGTGTGCCCCTGGCACAGCTTTATCTCCAGGGACCCCAGGACCTGAGATGGCAGTGAGCAGGGAAGACCTGGGTCTATACCCCAGCCTCCGTCAGGGGAGCCCTGGCTCCGTGCTGGGTCTCTTGTAAGTCACAGCGAAGGGTGGATGACCTTCTTTCTGACAGCTCTCCCCTCGAGGGGCTGGGTCGCTTCCAGGCCACCTGGGCAGTCCCACTGCCACCTGCTGTGTGTCTGATGGTGGCACATGGCGCTCTCCTGGGAGGCAGTCTAGCCCTGGGCCTGGCCTGCCCAGGTCGCACCTGGACTCGGCTCCGTGTTAGCCAGGACGGTGTTACAGTCACAACCCCCCCAAATCCCGACAACCTAGATCCGTCCCAGTGTCAGAGCCTCCTCGCTGCTGCTCGTCCATGCAGGTCAGCTGGGGGCCCAGACCCAGGCCCAGGGGAGAGCCCCATGGCTCTGGCAGAAGAAAGGGGACTCGACACCCTCGCATCAGCCGTGGATTGCTCTGCCCAGGAGGGAAGCCGTCAGCTCTGCTCACAGCTAGCTCACTGGCCTGACTGTCGCCTGCCCTGCTCAGCAAGGGGGCCTGGAAGTGCCCAGAAGACAGAGAGCCTGAGCTGGGCAGTGACGGCCCCAGTGACCAGCATACCACTTGTCAATGGTGTGACCGTGGGCCAGGTGCCGTCTGGGCCTGCATCACCTCCTCTAGGAAATGGAGAGAAGACAGTCTCCTGCCTCCAGAGCTGCCACGAGGACCAGGTGAGTCAGCCTGTGTCGGCACAGAGCGCCCAGAGCAGCTCAGCAGTCTACACCCACTGAGCCAGGTAGGCTCCGCTTCCAGGGCTCAGGCATCCTCTCCAACCCAGCGCCAACTGTCGTGAGGATGTGAGAGTGAGCCAGGGCGCATCAACGGCTCTCCTAACTGGACCCTGCTGCCTGCTGACGTCCCAGGCAGCCAGCCCGTGCAGATCTGGCGAGGCCCTAGAAGCTGTGTTCAGACTGGGGCCAGAGGGCGGGGAGCACGGCAGCCGTGAGCGAGAGCCCCACTGTAGGTGGGGATCAGGGCAGGGCAGTGTCCCACAGAAGCTTCAGGACCAGGGTCCCGGGGTGCCTCCCACCCCCACACCCCACAGAAGCATCAGGACCAGGGTCCCGGGGTGCCTTAAGGGCTCTAGATGGGTGGCATGAACAGCTACAACTCAGCATAGAAGGAGGAGGAGAGGCCTGGAGGAGAGGCCATGGAGGCGCGCTTGCGTCAAGGCCAAGACACCAGCAGAGGGGCCAGGCTGGACTGCGGGGGGCGGTTTGGACCTTAAGGCGTCCTGGAGGCATTTTCCCTGTGGGTGGGGGGCGGGGCAGTTGCCAATGGATGCCCCAGTGGAAGAGCAAGAATCCACCCATCTCGTTGTACTAAACCCCAAATCTGTATAAACAGCGTCTCCTTGGAGTCCCCCACTTCGGGGCTCATGGGAGGTGGCATTGAAGGCCTGTTTGACTTTCTCACCTCCTCTTGACTTGCTCAGCATGGAGCCCCGGCAACTCGTAAGGCATCTTTGAGCCAGAGCCCCGGCGGCCTGGCTCAGCCACATGGGGAAGGCCTTTCCAAGCCAAGCGTGGAGCCCAGGTCCTCACAGTGGCCTCTGTCCACCCAGCTGAGCACGCTCAAGGCCCGGCCCCCACACTACTGTCATGGGACCAGTGGCTTCACTTCTCTGGACCCAGGGACGGGGCGGTAAGAAGCAGCTAGTTGGTTGAGACCATGGGATCTGTCATCCAGGCCTGGAGCAGTGCGGGGCAGGGAGGCTCCCCTGTACCCTGGCTTCCTCGGGGTGGGCTTCTCACAGAAGACACCCACCCAACTCTGAACTGAAGGGCGCCCTGAAATTGGCAAGTCATCTTGAGTGGCTGGGCGGAGCCACTTAGGCTCTATTGCATCAGGACACACAGTGCAGTCACGTGGCCTTTTCCAGTTGGGTTTGGCCACACCTGGTTTGGCCCCTCCAACCCCCATACCCCACAGAAGCATCAGGACCAGGGTCCCGGGGTGCTTTAAGCGCTCTGGATGGGTAGCATGAACAGCTACAACTCGGCATAGAAAGAGCGGCGAGACCCCATCACCTTGGGTGCATTTTCAATGAGAGTAACTTTATTAAAACAACAGCATAAGTATTGTTGAACTGAACTGATCATTTACTAATCATAAGCCTTTAAAGGCTCTTGTTGTTATTTAGTCGCTCAGTTGTGTCTGATACTTCGTGACCCCATGGATCCCGCCAGGATCCTTTGTCCATGGAATTCTCCAGGCAAGGTGTACCATGTCAAGGAATCCAGGTACCTAGTTACAACTGGTACTTTTGTTCTGTTGAAGCCTCGTGATTATCAACAACTGTAACTAAAGCTTAGTTTTCAGTAGCCCCAGGACACCTGCTCCTGGCAAAGCCCTGGACCCTCCTTCCACGGGGCTCCTGCAGGACCCTAGAGCGCCCTTCTGCTTTGAGAAGTGTTGGGTTCTCTCCTGACCCGTCCTCTGAGAACTGCCGGCTGGCCTGTGGCTGGTACTCCCTGCCTCTAGGCATAGACTTGTTCAAGGTCATCTTTTATCTAGCTGGGTTTTCTAACATAGCCCTGCTGAAGATAAGTGCAGTTTCTCCCCCCCTCCCCCTTTTTTTTTAAAGTGGACCAAGGCTGCTCTTCCCTTTCATTGCTTCTTATGGCCTCAGAGTTCCTCCCAACTGCCTGCAGTAGCAGAAGGCATCTGCGTCTTTGCAGACCAGACTTGCTGGCCGGTCGAGTCGCCATTCCGCACCCCCTGCCGGGGGTGCAAACACTGACAGACTTAATTGTGGGGGGGTTCCCCACCTGTGATCCCACCCACTTAAAAAAGTGCATAGAAAAGAAGGGATTTAGAAACTTTTGTACAATATCTACACCCTGGGCCCCCAGGACAAGAAGGGGGTGATTGCTGGGTGGGCTGGAGGCAGGGCTCTTGGCATCTGTACGCCCACATCCACCTTGACATGAGGGTGGGGGTGAGATGGTCTGTCGAGTCTCCACTTTGATACAGTATTTGGGTGGATTAATTCACTGCTGTATTTCTCACATGGGCTGTCTGTCCTTTCACACCTAGGTTTTCTTGGTGTATTTCTTATACATCTTTATTCAGTCTTAACATGGACAGAGCTGTGTTCAACAGAATCTGAAACCCAGTTGTGTCTCTACCATGAGTAGGCGGCCCCCGTCCACAGTGCTGTCTCAGGCCCTGGCAGGTGGAGGCATGGGGGAGGCCTTAGAAATGTGGGCGCCTCCTTGGCCAGACCCTGAGGAGCTCTCACCCAGCAGGGTCTGGGCTTTGGACTGAACTCTGCAGGCCCCCAAGTCCATGATGGGAATCTCTGGTTCCTTGTGCCTCAGCATTTCAGTCTCTAAAATGGACTTTTCCAACCACCTTGGGTCAGTGCTCCACAGGGAGCCGGCTGATTTCCTGCACTGAGTTTGGCAGATGTCTTAAATCCGGCAAATGGTCCAGCTGGGTCTGAACTGGCTTTGAGAGGAGCCCAAAGCTGCAGAAAAGCCTCTCTTTCCCCTTGTCCTGTGCGGCCACTTGAGACCTGTATCCTGTCTCTGCCACGGGTGTCAGTGCTGCCCTTATTATGGGGCTTACACCAGGGACCAGCCCTGCAACCTCCTGTGCTGGCTTTGACCCCTGGTTCTGAGCACAGCTCCCGTGCCTACAGCCCTTGAGAGGCAGGACGGGCCATATTCCTTCTTGTGTGTGTGCCAAGTTGCTTCAGACCCCATGGACTGCAGCCCTCCAGGCTCCTCTGTCCAAGGGCTTCTCCAGTCAAGAGTACTGGAGTGGGTTGCCATGCCCTCCTCCAGGGGATAGTCCCAGCCCAGGGATTGAACCCGTGTCTCATATGTCTCCTGCATTGGCAGGAGGGTCTTTACCATTGGCACACCCTGGGAAGCCCTTGGTCCTTCCTGAGCAGCAGCTCATGGCCTCCCAGCTTGATCACACAGGGGGAAGGGCCTTCCGTTCCATACAGGGGAAGGATGAATCTGTGTCATTGAGACTTGTCTTCAAAACAGCTGGGTGCAGAAATTATAGCTTCCTGGTGACGATCGGTTCCACTTTGCATGGCAACACAACATGTTCCTAATGCCTGGATTCTTTATTTAATAGAGAAATCACAACCATTTGGAAGTTTAAATATAGCCTCCCAGAAACCCAGTGAGCTCAGCTCCTGGTGGCCGCTGGCCCTGGCCCCATCCCTGCACCTCACGAAGCATGAACGACACGACGGCTTGAGAACACTCTTCAGTGTCTCTGACCCTGGTGTCTTGGCCGGTGAGTCTCCCCTCTACTTGAATAGAAGAAACTGGTTACATGAAGGGCAGTAACTCTACTTGCAGATTCTGAGTCAGGTGGGGAAGAGCAAAGGCAGGCTCTGGCATGCCCCCAGTCTCCAGGATCTAGTGCCTGATGACCTGAGGTGGAACTGATACAGTAAAGTGCACAAGAGATGTAATGCACTTGAATCACCCTGAAACCATCCTCCGTGCCAGCAGAGAAACTGTCTCCCGAGTCCATAGAGAAACTGTCTTCCCCGAAACCGGTCCCTGGTGCCAAAAAGTTTGGGCACCATTGCTCCAGAGCATCACAGGGCCTTGGTCTCAGGTTTGTCTTCCTGGGAGCCCTTAGACCCGAAGCCATATTCCTTAAATGGCCTGAAGACTCGCCAGCCTCTCACCCAGCAGGCTGACCACCCCTAGCTCAGACCACCAATAAAGACTGGGAAACAGAGAACAGTGTACAAGAGTTTATTTAATTGATATCTGAATTTAGTTCTATCATGTGGGGCCCACGTTACAAGTTCCATCTGGGTCCATTACAACGCTAACCAAAAGAAAAAAGAAAAAACTTAAAAAATCCACAACTTTTTCCATGTCATTAAATATATTCATATATAATAACCATAATATATTAGTATGCATTGGAAAAGAACACTGACCCAAACAATATGTCATGGTCACGACTAAACATTTACAATTCCGAGTGAACAGAACTCCGGAACGCAGGGGGGAGGGGGGAGGGGGGGAGCCACGTCCAATGACTCAGGGAGAAGGACTGGCTTGATTCTGACAGGGGCGAGGCCCTACAAGTACACGCTTTGATACCCTTAGGGTACGACTTGGCTATGGCCATGAACCGTGGCCCAGTAACCCCATCCATGGGTCTAGTTCATCCACTCTCCAGTCTTCCTTTGAGCAGTGAGACCCAAACATTTTTCAGTTGCCTAAAGGGACCATCTCCTGACCCCGAGGGGTCTCTCCTTGATTTCAGTCTCCAGCCTGGGGTTCACCCAAGACAGGCTGTACCCATTTCCTGCAGTTACTCTGGGGACAGAGTGCTAGGTGAGTACCAGAGGCCTTGGGGCAGCTCCCAGCGCCCCCAGCTTGGACTGCGGGGGGCCCTCCCACTTTACCACCAGGACCTGCCTCTCACCCTGCTTTGCTCAGGACAGAAGCCAAGCTGCAGGTGAGTCCAAGGGGCAGCCCCCTCACCCTTCTTCCTTCCCTCCACCCCAATCCTTAGCATTACTGTGTATCAGAAAGGCAAGGACCCCGCTGTCAGGGGCTCCAGACCCCACCCCCAGCAGGTAAGAAAAAGGACAACGTGGAAATATCTTAAAAAAAAAAAAAAAAGACTAATCTGGTATGTTTTTCTTCAAACACCTACATATCACAAATCTGGTTAATACACTCTTCAAAATCTAGTTCCATTTTACATCCTTTCCTAACTGTACAAACCGGAACCTCAATTCCTATTTCCATTTCCACCCGGGGGGATGGGTGAGGGAAGAAGAGGGGTGCTTCCCCAAGGGGGAGAGTCCTCCCGAATTCGTGGCTGGATTCAGGAGCAGTGGGCTGGGTTCTGGCTGGGTGGGGAAGGCCACCTGCCAGGACTGACCACCTCCCCCCCTCTTGAGTTCCCCTCCTCGCTGGCTGACTGGTGGCCCTCCCATTCCCCAGAGGCCAGGCTGCTCTGCTCTCAGGGTGCTGAGCCAGTGGGCGAGACTGGCTGAATTTAAAGCAAGATGCATCGCTGCCTGGTGGGCTGCTGGCCACAGAGACCACGAGTGCAAGTCCCCCTCACAACGGGGGCCGAGACTTGGGCCTGGAGTGGGAGCTGGCAGGGCTGCCATGCCCTCCTGGGCAAAGCAGAGAAGCCAGGCTTGTGTGGACAGAAACAGGATGGCTACCCACAGAGGACAGAGCCTCTCGTGGACTGTGAGCCAGCCACACACCCGAGCCACACTGGGGCAGTGGCAGCAGGGGGCCAACTGTGTGGGGAGGGCCCTATACTTCCAGCCTTGGGCTTGGAGTCAGGCGCACAGTCACCCCTCCCCGGGCCCAATCTGTTCTTCCCCTGCCCCCAGGAGCACCACCTCTGGAACCCCTCCAGGCAGCCAGACATCCTTCCTGCCGACACCTTAGGACCAGCCACGGCCGCCTGCCTGGGACCTGGAGTGAGTGTGCACCAGCCTCACGCACCGCCCTGGCTGTCACCTCTCGAGATGTGACTGTGCCCATCCCGGCCCCCAGCTCCTGACGTCTGTTCTCCAGGCCAGATGCCATCACCAGGGCCAGCATCTCACGGTGTGACTCACCCAGAAGCACCCCCCACAGCCTGCGAGGGAACCAAGGAGGGGTTGCAGCGCCCAGTGAGGACCCCTGTCTCACGGGGCTGTCATGAAGATAGTGTGAGGTTACGGGGGTAAAGTGCCTGGCACAGAGCAGGTGCTCGGTAAATGGTGGCGGTGGCGATGCAGGAGGAAGCAGAGGAAAGCCAGACCAGGAGGGCCCGAGCTTCATACCTGGTGTGACCCTTCTGAGCAGCCAAACTCCAGCAGGGAAGATGAAACCAATTTCCTGACGGAGAGAGGAACCAGGCCTTGAATTCAGAGTGCCGGCTAGAGGGGTGGGGGCCCCTGGGCACAGGTCCTGTGTGAGGCCATCAGACCTGGAAGTTTAGGGCTGCCGCCTTGGAGACGGTATCTCTCGGAAGCTTTGGAAAGGGAGCCTGACCCCACTAGGGGGCCGCCAGAGAGGAGGGGGCGAGGTGCCACCCAGGCCATACCAGGATGGTGGCAGGAAGCCTCCTCTCTCCGCTCTGTCCTCTGAGCCAGGAGCGAGGGCCCAGCAGGAAGTGGTCACTGCTTCCCTGGTACCTGGGACCCTAATGGTTCCAGCCCTGCCAGCCGCAACAAGGGCACTCCCACGCCTCCCTGAGCCGGCAGAGCAGATCCCCACTCCAGCCAGCCCACTCCCACCCCTACCCCCGCCAGGCCCAACTGCCTCAGCAGCCTGCCTTCCAGGCCCTTCCCAGCTGTTGACACTGCTGAGGGGCCTTGTGGGAGCTGATGTCATTACACAAATAGTGTCGCTGCCGTAAGCCCAGCCAGTGCCCCTCCCCCTCCCCTGGAAAATGTCATAAAGGGGCTGCTTCCAACTTTCCAGAAAGGAAACTCTCTGGGAGGTTTTGCGTTGGCAATGCCTCCTCCATCAGGCAGCTCCAGCGTGAGCAGTGACCGACCACCCGGCGTGAGCTTCTCAGGGGTGTCCCTGGTCCAGAAGCCTGGCCAAGTACCACCCCCACAGCTCGGCCGGGGCAGGACCAGGAGGGGGCTTCACTGCTCTGGCCGCACAGACTGTAACCCCTCCCCACCCCCCACCACCAGGAGGATGGCAGGGGCAGGTGGAGACCACAGACAGCACGGGGAAGGCTGGCTGGACAGGCCACTTCCGCCTCCCCCAGGCCGCTCTAGACAGAAGCCCCAGTAGTCACAGCCAGGGTTCCTGTGGCAATCCCCCAGGAAGGGTCAGGGGAACCAGACGGGGTTTTCTGCTGGGGCTGCGGGCCTGGGTGACCACAGTTCTCCTCCTCACGTGCCCTTCTCTACCCATCGCTGCGGCCCACCTGCCGGCCCCGGCCGCCCTCCCGCCCCAGGAAAACGCATCTCTTCTCTGGAGGGAGCCCGTGAGGTAGCTAAGTCTCGGTCCTCAATGCTCCGGGGCCTGGCCGCCCAGGGGGCTGGGGGCGGGGCCACCGAGGGCCCCGGCCCCGCCCCCACCCTCCCCCAAGCTGGGAAGCCCCCGCGGGCAAGTCCACTCCGCGCCCAGCCCGCCGGCGCGCCGCTGCCTCCGCGCTAGGCCTTCTTGCACTTGCCCTTCTTCTCGCGCTGCTGGAATTTGCGCAGCCGCCGTGCCCACGTGTCCCGCCACTGGATCACCAGGCTGCTCTTGTCCGCCACGATGCCGCTCTGGTCTGGTGAGTCCTCCGCGTTGCCTAGTAGCAGGTACTTCTTGAGGGGCTTGATTTTCGGGCACTTGCAGGCGATGTCCCGCGAGCGGATCCACAGGTTCTGGTCACCGCGGCGGATGCGGCTGGTGCCCTGCTTGTACACGGAGATGATGTTCACCGTGAACTTCCACCAGTCCCCCGCCTTGTCCGCCTTTAGGATGTGGATCTGGACGGCTGCAAGGAAGCACAGGCAGGGCATGGGCCTCGGCTACCGCCTGGGCCCCCTGGCTCCTGCCAAGAGGGCCCGGGATGGGGCGGCCTGTTTGATGGAGAAGGAATAGGAGATCCAGTGCTGGAAGGTAACTGCCGCAGGAGCCCCACTGGGGAAATGGGTGTGTAGAGGCAAAGCTGATCCTAGAACCCTGCCTGCCGATACACTGGCCAAGGCCACTGCTCAGAGAAGTCTCACTTCCTGCCTGTGTTGAAGGTGCCACCCAGCCCTGTCTTTCAGGACAATCCCCCTTAGAGTCCAGGAAGACACTACAGGAACTGACCACACCCCCTGAATTCTGGGCAGAATCCAGCTGTTCGGGCAGGTGCCCTCCATGAGCACAGTGCTGGCCACTGGGGCGGACCAAAGCGGGCAGTACCTTCTGGGCATTTCCAGAGACCCCACCACCTAACATCAAGCCTCATGACACCCCCAGACACACAACCTTGCTCTTGAGCCAATCGCAGACTGGGGTCTCAGTGCCCAGGGGCCATGCACCCTGAACTGCCTTCCAAGGCGGCCACAGGACCTCTTCTGAAGTCTGGTCCTTGTACTATCCCCTCCCATCCCTGCCAGGCCTCTGTGTCCTCTGGACCCTCCCCAAGCCCCCAGGCCATTCCCCTCCCTTTCAGTTCTCTGCTACTATTTCCCCGAGTATGGGGGCTCTCTAGCTGGGGCAGGCATCGGAAGCCCCTGGACGGCTTGTCACACACACATCACTGGCCTCGCCCCAATTTCCGATTCACCAAGTTTGGAGTGGGGCCCAGGAAGGCACACTTCTGACAAACTCCCAGATGGTGCTGATCCAGGGAACACACTTTGAGAATCAATGCCCTAGTGAATGTCAACAGATGCTATTTCTGCAGGATATAAGGTATGTTAGAAAAACATTTTTAAAGGTATGTGTGGGGGGGTGGATTTTGTTCAAACCACTAGGTGAAATAGTTAAAGTCTAAAAGTTTTCTTACTGCGGGACTTTTCAGAGCCTTTAATCCACAAACTGTGTGTGCCTGCACAGCTGTGGGTTTCCCAAACAACTCTGACTGCAAGGCCCTTTGGGTGGTTATCTCAAGTCACCAGAGCCCCATAGGCCTAGCTGAGGAACATTCTGGGTGCAAGGGACACATTCCATTCCAGAGGCTAAGTGCAGAAGTCTACACTGTACTAACGTCCAGCCAAAGGAAACTTGCACTCCTCCTCCATCCCCACGGTCAGAACCTGGCACCTTCCCCTCCACCCCTGGTCAGGCTGAAGGTTCTCCTAGCAGCTGTGGAGACCTGAGCCCTCCTGAGAAAGGGGCTTGTCTCTACAGGTGAAGACACCAAGACAAGCTGGGCTGTGTCTCCAGGAGCCACGCAGACCCAAGGGAAGGCCGAGCAGTCCCACCTGCCCTCTTAGCTCTGGGCGCTGGTCCCACTCACCCATGCTGGCCAGCCTCTCTCAAGGTCTCAGGGGGCTGCTCCCCGGGCCCTGCCCACACCCCTTCTGTGCCCATGCCTGGCCCAGGACAACAGGAAGGGGCACGGATGGCCGGGCCCTCCATCGAATCCCACCCTTCTGGGGCAAAGCAAGTGGCAGATTTTCCCATATTTTCGTTTCAGCTGTTCCTGGGCATCCTGAACTTTGCACTCCAGTCTGAGGGCTCCAAAGAATGGCTGCCATGGCAACTGTTTCCATGTTTTCGTCACCAAGGGACTCAACACTCAGTGTGAACTTGGAGGAGGGGGTGGGGAGCCCTCCAGCCTGGAGCAATGGCTGGGCTGTGTGTGTTTGACTGTGCAGACAGAGGTCACCGTGGCAACTGAGTGCCCCTCAGCTAAGCAAAGGAGGGGAGCCGCCCCCAGCATCCCCGGGAGCCCCAGCTTCCTCTCCTCAGGACTGAGCTGAATGCAGAATGAGCCTCCCTCAGGGTGCAGCTGCAGCCTGTGCGGGACCTCAGACCCTCGGCCCAGTCGCAGTGTCCCGCCCTGCAGCCAGGGTGGGCTGAGGTAGCCCAACAAGGATGCTGCTGGAAGCACCCCAGAGAAAGTGGCTCTGCTTATCTACTGGTGTTACAAGCTGAACTGGGTATCGCTCCTTGCTGGTAAATTAATACACTGAAATCCTAACCCCCAGTAACTCAGAACATGGCAGTGTTTGGAAATAAGGTCTTTAAAAGGTAGTTAAGAGGAAGTTCGAAGGGTAGGCCCCAACCCAATCTGACTGGCGTCCTCCTAAGACGAGGACACAGAGATCAGGACATAGAAACGCACGGAGGGAAGACCACGTGAAGACAGAACAAGAGGATGACCGCCTCCAAGCCAAGGAGAGAGCCTAGGGTAACCACTCCTGACAACCTCTTGATCCAGTACTTCCACCCTGCAAGGCTGGGAGAAAGCAAATTCCTGTTTGAGCCCCTCAGTGGTACTTTGTTCTGGCAGCGCCGGCCAACTCATAACCATTGGAATCAGAGACTCAGGATCCGGGGCCTCGGTTCAGGGCCAGGTGGGAGGGGAGGGCTGTGAGGCCAGAGAGCTGGCTGGACAAGGTCAGGCCCTGGGCTGGCCCTCCAGGCCCATCTCTTCCTGGATCTGCAGGGACGTGGCCCTTCCCAGCAGGAGGCTCGAAGACCCCTGCCCCACCTTCCCTGGTCTGCACCGCCCCCACCTCTCTGGGCAGCCTGCTTCCCCAGCCTGGAGGAGGCCTGCCGAACAGAGGATGTGGCCCGGAGCGGGAGCTGGTGGGGGACACAGGTCGGTGGGGACGAAGTGCTGGCCCTCGCCCTCCTCCCACCCCAGCAGCACCCTGGCAGCAGGTGGGATGGGCTGGGGCAGGGCAGGGGCGAGTGGGGGTAGATTCATGTGATTATGCTGGAAAGAGTCCACATTTCCGCTGCCCTTGGCAACGCCTCCGCATATTACACAGCCCACCAAGTATGAGCTGCACACGCAGTGCACAGGCCAAGTCCCCGCAGTGCACACGGCTGAAAATACTCAAAATACACATTGAAAGAGTGACCTCAGGCAGACCAACTAGGCCCCCTCGGGGAGTGTGCAGGACTCAAGACAGTGCGGGGCCGCCACCAGCTCTGAGGCCCTGCTGGCCGGGGGCCAGGAACAGCCGGCATGCACTGAGGGCCCACGGCACCGCCCATCTGGGTGGGGGCGGGGTTGCAATGGCCAGGGGCAGCTTCTTGCCCACCCTAGCCGCACAGAAAAAACTAGACGTTGGAAAAGCCTCGAGGCTGGGAAAGACTGAAGGCAGGAGGAGAAGGGGACGATAGAAGATGAGATGGTTGGATGGCATCACTGATTCAATGGACATGAGTTTGTGTAAACAGGAGTTGGTGATGGACAGGGAAGCCTGGTGTGCTGCAGTCCAGGGGGTCTCAAAGAGTCAGACACAACCGAGTGAACTGACTGAGGCTCACAGTCTCCAAGGCTGTGTCCTTTACACACACACGATGCTCACTCCAGGCTAAAACTGGCCTCAGCCCCTGGGACGTCTAAGCTCCACATCTGTGTGCTGATGTCCTAAACTGGCCACAACATGGAGCTTCAGGAAGGATCCCCAACCCCTTATTCAGAAAGGAAGCAGATGGTGAGATCAGGCCGGAGTGATAAGAGGCTTGCTGAGACCCTCCTCCTTCCCCCCCCACCCCGCCCCCAAAGAAAGGAGGAGGGTCCCGGCACTGAGCTGGGGGTGGGGGGCAGGACTCTAAAGCACAGACTAAGGGAGTGGCTAAAGCAGACTGGCTGGAACAGGAGCCTGCCCCACCTGCTGGTGTCTGCCCACTCCAGGCTGAGCCATGGTGCAGGTGAGCTGCACAGGTCCCACAGCTCTGCTCCTGTGCAGTCAGTCAGCAGGCATTAGGTGTAGGGAGGAACCCCTGAGGAGACGCAGGTAAGGCTGGCTCCAAAAGGTCCCCGCCTCTGTACCACGGAAGTGGGGACCTGCATGGAGCAAGCGGGGGGAGTGCAGCCCTGAGAAAGGAGAGTCGGCCTCCGGGTCCCAGGGGCCGGGCTGCACCTGGTCTTCCGGCCTCCAAGTCCCCAGGGCCCCAGAGCTCTGCTGGTGCAGCAGCAGGCAGGCTGGAACAGGGTCCCCTCAGCAACTCCGGGGCTCACGGAGTTGAGCTCCAGGAGCCAACCCCAGCCACCAGGGCAGGGCTTAAGAGGGCCGATCTCCCCTGCTGGCCCGTGAGTCTGCCACCCGGCTACTGGGCACACAGCTCTCCATCCCTCTGTAGAGGCCTGCCCTTGGCCCTCAAGGGTGGGCTATGGCTCTGAGAGGGAGAGCAGCACAGTGTGCACCAGCCCAGGGAGGCAGGGGTCAGCATCGGGCTGGTCTGAGCCATGGGGCCTCGGGTTAGGAGGCAGGCCAGGGGCCTTGCCCAGGCCCATTCCTGGCTCAGCCCGAGGCCCCGACATGTCCTTCCATAGGCGCAGACCTCTGGCTCTCCTTCCCCAGGGCCTCCAGCTCCACAGGGTCCTGGCGCTGGGAAAGTGGGAGGCTGGCCAGGGTGAGCTGAAAAGTGGAGCTCGGGGTCCCACCTCGAGCTCAAGCTCAGATTCCGCCAAAGGGAACCGTGCACTCCAAGGCAGCCCCTGGTTCCTTCAAAGCCTCGCTCGTCCCCAGCTCCTGCCCTGACCCCAGAGACCAAGGATGGGTCAGCTCTGGACCCTCCAAGGACCGGGCACTGCCAGCACCTCGGACCGTCAGTGGCAGGAGGCGGCACTGGGCTGACTGCCGCCCCCCACTCGCAGCTCTAGGGGATGTCGGGCTGGGGTCAAAGCCCCCAGCCTGGCCAGGTTCTAGGACCCAGCACAGCTGCTGGGTCAGTGACGAGCACACAGTTAGTGCACGTTCATCTGCTGGCCCAGCCGAGGTGGACAACCTGCTGGGTGGGGCCTGGGGCTGTGGCTCTGGGGAGGGGGGCAGGCCTTTCTCCTCCTCTCCCCACCAGCTTGGGACACCTCTGCACCGAGGCTTCCTGCCTCCTGGAGGTCTTCTTGATTTATGGGCTGCTCAGATGGGGTCCCCAGGGGCTTCCCAGCAGCTGCCCCTCCCAAGGAGGCTTGGGTGGTCAGCCCTGGCCTTCCCCACCCCACCGTATCCTCCTGATGGGCCAGGCCAGCCCGAGACCCATCTGCCTCCAAGACGGCGGCCAGGACAAAGCAGGGAAGGACACTGGCCCCGCAGAAGCCATTAAAACCATGCAGCCCCATAAATCTCCCGGTATGGAAAGCGTGTCAGGAGCTGCAGCTGCTCTCATAAAGCACAGCTCTGACCACATGTTTCCCAGCCACCCCCCCCCCCAACCCCGCCCTGTGAAGGTCAGAAGCAGCCAAGCAGGGCCAGCCTTGTTCTCAGGGATGCTAACCTACGGCAGGGGCGGGTGGGCAGAGGCGGTGTGGATGGGGTGTCACAGCAGCCCCCCCAGTTTTCATCCCATCAGGTGGAGGGCCGGAGGTTGCACTGTGGTCAGAAAAACCCTGGGGCTGCCACCTCCTGCCACACCCACCAAGGCCCCACCTCAGACGTGGAATAAAACGGGGATCCCCCAACTTGAGGTTAGGGAAGGTTCCATACTTCCCTCCCTCAGCAGAAGTAATGGTGCACTCCTCTCTCTCAGTCCAACACAAAGGTGGCCTCAGTTTCCCCTGCCAGGTCCTGGTGTTTTTAGGCTCTGTTCTTGGGAAGCGAGAGGGGTGAGGGGGCCTGGGATGAGCTGATTGCCTGGGGCTCCCTGGAGGAGGGGACATCAAGAGATCTGGGTTCAGAAGACCAGACCCTGGGGATGCTAGGGGCCCTGTTTCCCAGAGAAATGGCCTGGCACGCCCAGTCCTCAGGCAAGACAGCTCAAGAGACTGGACACCCTCTTCTGCAAGAGGCTCAGGCAGGTCAGCAGACGCAGGCCTGGCCCTGCCCGAGCAGGGCGCTCTTATCACGGAGACTGGTCTCTCCTGCAATCAGCCTAAGGGAGAGAGCACCTCCCCCCACCAAGGCTGCCCCCCTCCCCATCAGAAGGAACTGTAACAGCCCAGCCCACTCCTGATCTGATGTACCCCACCCTCCCATCACAGCATGGCCACAGCTGTCAGAATGTGATCCTGGAGGACAGCAGAGCCCCGCCCCCTGCCCCCCAGGGCCTCACACAGCCTCAGGAGATGCCCAACCACCCACTCCTACCCCCCAGGCTGACTGCAGCAGCCCGACCCACCCAGCACACACATAGGGCAACAGTGGGGTCGCTGCCTGTCTGCCGTAAGGTCCCCCAGGTCAGCTTCCATCATCACTGGGGCTCCAGCCTCAAGGGGAAGAGGCAGGCCTGAGAGTTGGTCCCCACGCCCCAGGGCCCACATCCTGGCTGCAAATGCCTACCTGCTTCTCAGAGGGGCCCACCTAAGAGCCCCCCACCCACAGTCCTGCCAGCAAACCCCACTGCACGGGGCAGCGCCCCCCACCCCAGGCTACCGCCTGGCCACACCCAGGACGCTGCAGAGAGCCCTGTCCTGGAGGGAGGGCGACCAGCAAGGACTTGGGTCCCTTGCCACCCTGTGAACACCACACTTGCTCAGCTCCTAGAAATCAAACCACCCTCAAAGGATGGAACCTGNGCGCCCCCCACCCCAGGCTACCGCCTGGCCACACCCAGGACGCTGCAGAGAGCCCTGTCCTGGAGGGAGGGCGACCAGCAAGGACTTGGGTCCCTTGCCACCCTGTGAACACCACACTTGCTCAGCTCCTAGAAATCAAACCACCCTCAAAGGATGGAACCTGCTTCTCCCAGGACACCCAGAGAAAGGGCCATGTTGCCCAAAACAGGGACCAAAGCAGATCCTGACCAGAGCTCTGCCAGGGGAGGAGCCCATTCTGGGGTGACCCTTAGGAACCTTTGAGAAACTATTCTGTTTTTAAGGCCTTGGCTGCCTCACCGCAGGTAACCCAGGCTGCTCAGAGGGTGTGTACCCCCAGGGTGCACCCCCTCCCATCGCAGCCTCGGCCTTGCACAAGCAGGTAAAGCAGCAGGGGGGTTGGACCCCGGGAACAGCAATGGTGCTGGGTCCTTGGGCTAAGGCTCTGACCCCAGGGAAGGGGGACCATCAAGACTCACGAGATCCATACCCCCTGGGGAGAGGTGCCCATCCCAGGCCTGCCTGGGGGTGGGGAGGGACATACTCTGTGATCCTGGAGATGGGTCACTGGGGAGCGTGGAGAAGACAAGTGCTGCCTGTCTGTAAGGGAAGCCAGCTGGTGTCCCCAGGCATCTTGGACAGATCACCTTTCCCCACCCCCACCCTTGGTCTCCTCATCTGTGAAATGGGAAGAAACATCTTTCATTGGGTGCCCTTCCCTACCCACACCTCCTGCCTAAAAACAGGACATTCAGAGGAAAGGAAGCGCCAGGCCTCCGCACCCACAGCTCTGAGGCGGCAGAGGTGGGCGCCTAGGCTCTAGGCCCTGTCCGTGGGGATGGGAGTTGCTATGGTGGGCAGGGCTGCGTCCACTCCCTCCCCCACAGCGCATGGCAGGAGGCCCCAGTCAGTGCAGCGCCCTGCGGGCTCAGGGGCTTCTGCCGAGTTGTCACTGGGGCCTGCTGCCTACCCTGCCCAACCCAGTGGTCACCCGCATTCTGCGACCTCAGGCTGACTCATGCCGACCCAGCTCCACATCTGGCCTCCATATGGGGCTGGCACTCCAAGGGAGGAGGTCACATCTGGCTGGGGAAATCGGAGGATCCCCAGGGGGCCAGTGACCCACGCCCCCGGGGAAGGGTCAGTGAGCCTCTGAAACTCCATGCCACGTGCTGCTGGCTGGGCTATGTCTGACTCTCTGAGCTGGGGACAGTACTGGGGCAGGGTTGGGAGGACTGGCCTCTCCCAGCCGTCACCACCAGCTGCCACCCGGACCTGGCTAACTACCCTCAAGGGGGACAACACCTAGGGTGCTCCTCTAACATCTGTACCCCCGCTCCAAGCCCTGAAGTTACAGTCTGCTGCAGACACGGGAGCCTGGCCCCCAGAACAGGGTTGATAACCTGCCTTGTGTTCTGCTCTTGAAGGGACTGACCCTGACCAGGAACAGCCACTGACCCCAAGGTCGAGACGAGGAAGGGCAAGGGGTGTGAAGAGGGGCAGAGGCTATCATTTGCCAAGAGGCTCTGGAGACGGGTCCCTCACGAGGCCTCCCCATCACCCCACTCATCTCATCCCCAGCCTGAGCATCGAGGCGAGAGCCGGCAGGCGCCCCTCTAATCTACACCAGCTCCACGGGCTCCTGCAGTCCCTCCACCGCCAGCATCATCTCCACTGCCAGCTCAGTCTCCTCCCTCCTCCATCCTGGAGCTGCCATGACCTCCCTCCGCTGCACAGCCAAGCCCACCACTGAGTGGTCATACCCGCTCTGCCTCTGCCAGAATCACCGACATCCTCCCCCATCATCTTGGCTCCATCGTCTCCAACAGCCCCCCCGCCATGGTGACAATCACCCCAGCACCACGGTGACCACTCCTGCTATTCCCCCACGGAGACGCCTTTCTGGCTTATCAGGAGTGAGAGAGTCAGGGGTCCCGTGGGGGGAACCAGCCCTTGACCTACAAGCAGGGGCAGCACCCATTCTATTGCCAAAGGCTCGGCATCCTGGCATGGGGGTGGTGCGCAGGCAGGGCACATAAAGATCTCAGGCCTCAGGGGCCCCAGTGTTGGGCATGCTCCTTATCTTGCTGAGTCTCATCGGCCTCCATCGGCCTGGAGAAAGGCCTTCCCTTCCTAGGTGTTTTTGAGGACTCACCCAGGGTGAGAATGAAGACTGTGAGGTGCCCATCCGGGGCCTGCAGAGGAGGAACAGTCACCGGCCTGACAAGGCCTCATCCCTGGGGTTTCTGCCGCCCCAGGAGAGACAGGGCATCGATACTTGGGGGAGGAGGGGTCCACCTGGGTCCCCAGGCTCTCCTCTGCCAGGGGCCCATAAGACAGCACATGTGTGCACACACATGCACACTCACACAGCCTCACAAACCCAGTTCCTCCCCACAGAGGCCAACAGGACTTCCGCTTGGAGCTGTTATCCTCAGAAATCATCCTTGAGGGATGGTGGGAGGAAGGCGCGAGACTGATCATCTCATGAAAAGCATTCTGATTTTTCCATCCGTTGGTGCCAAAATGTCTTTCAACAAAGGGGGTGACTAATAGACATTTCTGGGAACGAATCATTTTTCCAAGAACTGGCAAAAGTGAGATGATCTCACCTTTCAGAATACGGGCTGTCTGTCCTCTCCCCCCGCCTCTGAATCCCAGGGAAGCAGAGGTGGGTGGCAGCCCGCTGTGTGCCAGTGTGAGTGGGGCTGGCTCTCTGGTGCCCTCCGAGTGGCTTCTGCACACAGACCAGAACCCTCACCAGTCTCCCTGGCCTCCGCCCTTGCACCCCCATGTGCCCTCTCCTCCCATCTCCCCAGCCTGCTCCTGTCTCTGTGCTCAGACACTTTGCTCCCTCTGCCTGGGAGCCTTGCTTTGCCCAGTGAGCACCAATTACCTGGGCTGCCTCCTCCAGGAAGCCCTCCCTCCACACCCTCTCTGGAGGATGGGCCAGGCCCCTCTTACACCCACTGTAGGCTAGACCCTGGCCGAGGAGTCTGTGGTCTAGACTGGATGGGGAGGGTGGCCCCCCTTCCACGTGAATCAGCGGGTAGAAGCCAAGGGGTGTCTTAGCCTAAAGTCACTGTCAAGAGGTGGCCTTTCCAGCCAGCCCCTGCAGTAAATGTCCCGGGAACAGTGTCATCTGGCCATCCTGTCTCCACAGACTGAGGTTCTGGAGCCCTGGCTTCTAGGTAAATGAGCCACAGAGCCAGTGACCCCAGAAGGGATGGACACGCTCTGCCCATGTGGGAGCCGCTGAGCGAACGCGGGCTTCATGGTGAATGCTCGTGGGTGCACACAGGCACACGTGCACACATCTCCGCACATGCACACACTCACTGGGAGTGTTCTACACAGAAGGGCCCCTCTCGGCTAGGTTTTCCTGAGAAGTTGCCAGGAAATGCTACTACACTCGAAAATAATAAAAAGCCCCATCTTTGCGCACAACTGCCCCACCCTGAGCCTGCCCACGAGTGCCTTCTCAGCATTGGCAAGGTGAGCTGATTCCCCTAGAGGGCAACAGAGGACTGAGCCCCGGGACGGGGCAGGGGGGCAATGACAGGGGCACCATAACGCCCCCTGCTCCTTGGAGATGGCAACAGGGCCACCCTCCTGCCACACCTGGAAGGATAGCGCATCCCTTCGTCAACCTCCACTGGACAGACCAGGAAACTGAGGCCCAGCCTGGTCCACAGCGAACGTGGAGTCCCCCTCAGGTTCTGGGGCCAGTGGCCCTCCCCTACCTACAGATGGAAATGGAACTGCCATCCGTCCGGTCCTGGGGTCTCTCCAGACCAGAAAGGCATGGGGCTGGGCCCTCAGGCCTCCGTGACCCCAATTCCTACCTGCTTCGTGTGGTGCCCACCCTCACCTGCTGGGCCCTCTCTCACCAGGAACACGGGCAGGACCAGCAGACCCCAACCAGCGCAGGCCACTGCTCCAGCCCCCCTTCCCCATGGCCTCCTGCCCACTGGCCACCGCCCGGGTCAGCGGAAACCCAGATCTGGGTGTTCTGGCGCACAATGTCAAGAATCTCCCGAGCTGGCCTCAGAGGAGGAAGGGGGCCTGGGGCCTGCCCTTCACTGACTCCCACCCCACCCACCCTGCTGAGGTTCTAATTAGCAGCTTCTGGAACATCCAAGCGCCCTAGCTGGAAAGCTGGAAAGTGGAGGAAATGCGTTTCCTAATTGGCTCCCTGCAGGGATGTCAGTCAGAGATGGGGTGGGGATT